>JAYESA010000018.1:60550331-61082831 GCA_036927795.1 Iris macrosiphon
CGTGCTTTTACTCTTTTTTTAGTTATTGTGATTGAGTTTATGTATATATCATATTGTTGTCCTCCTTTTGGAGAGGTTATCTTGATAGGTTATTGTGAGTTATAGATAGTTGTGACCTAGAACGGACCTAGACAACGTTCTACCACCGATTCTGCGATATAGGCTGGACGTACCCACGACTCATGCCCAATTTTCTGGGTGCGGGTCATGACACCAACCTCACTATCAAGAACAAATATCCATTACCGCGGATTGACGATTTATTTGATCAGTTGAGCAGAGCAAAGGTATTCCCAAAGATAGACTTGAGATCAGGGTACCACCACATGAAAGTGAAGAAGAAAGACATTCCAAAGACAGCTTTCAGGACTCGGTATGGGCAGTTTGAGTTCTTGGTAATATTATTTGGGTTGACCAATGCCCCAGCGATATTCATGAACCTGATGAATAAGGTGTTTCTTTATGGTAGTATTCATTGATGATATATTGATATATTCGAAGACTTCGGAGGAGCATGAGAAGCACATGAGGATAGTTTTGGAAACCCTTAGGAAGGAGAAGCTATATGACAAGCTTTCAAAGTGTGAGTTCTTTCTTGATAAGATTGAATTCCTCGGACATGTGATTACAGGGGACGGGATCTAAGTAGACCCAAAAAAGATTTTAGCAGTTGATTTATGGTCTACCCTGAGTTCAGTGGCAGAGATCAGGAGTTTTCTCGGATTAGCAGGCTATTATCGGAGATTTATTCAGGATTTTTCCAAAATTGCGGAGCTGATGAATAGACTAACCAGGGAGGACGTGGAGTTCGTCTGGACTGAGGATTAACAGTCTGCTTTTGAGGGACTAAAGAAGAGGTTGACTACAGCTCTAGTGTTGACAGTGCCACTAGGGACAGGAGAATTTTCTACATATAGTGATGCATCGGGTAAGGGCTTGGGATGTGTGTTGCAGCAGAACGGAAAGATGATTGCCTATGCTTTTAGACAATTATGCCCGTATATGAAGAACTACCTGACCCATGACTTGGAGTTGGCAGCAGTTATTTTTGCTCTTAAATTGTAGAAGCACTACATATTTGGAGAGCGAGTAGAGATCTTTATAGACTACAAGATCTTGAAGTATGTGTTTACACAAAAAGAGCTCAATATGAGACAGCGACGGTGGTTGGAGTTGATGAAGGACTTCGACATTGCTTTACAACACCATACAGGGAAGGCTAACTTAGTCGCGGATGCCTTGAACAGGTATCTAGTGGCTATGTACTTGACGAATGACAGGCACTTGTTGGTCAATCTTGATAGCTTGGGTATTGAAGTGCTAGTTCTTGGAGTTGCGATACAGATATAGGGACTTCTAGTACAGTCAGAGTTGATGGAACGGATTAGAGCCGCACAGTTTGAGGATGAGCCTCTAAGGAGCATCAAAGTGTAGGTCCGGATAGGATTGGCAGAGGACTTTTGTATTGCAGATGATGGATCATTGCGGCACAGTATCGGATTGTGTGTGCCGAGTGGAGCATTGTGCGAGGAGGTTCTTCAGGAGGTGCATCGATCTAAGTACTCTATGCATCCTGGTGCCAACAAGATGTATTGGGATATAAGAGAGCATGTTTGGTGGTATGGTATGAAGAGGGAGGTAGCTAGCTTCGTATCCAGATGTTTGGTATGCTACCAAGTAAAGACAGAGAGATAGAGGCCAGGTGGATTGCATTAGCCTTTACCCATTCCAGAGTGGAAGTAGGAGCATGTGACGATGGACTTTATTTTGGGGCTTCCGTGTTCTCTTGGAGGTAAAGATGTGATTTGGGTTATCATAGACAGGTTGACCAAATTAGTCCATTTTCTTTCATACAAAGTGGGTACATCTACAAAGAATCTTGCGAAGATGTATGTACATCAGATAGTCAAATTGCATAAAGTTTCTGTGAGCTTAGTCTCAGATTGGGATAGTCGCTTCACGTCCCACTTCTGGAGGAGTTTGTAGGCTAGCTTGGGTACTCAGTTCAAGTTCAGTATCGTATATCACCCTTAGACAAACGTACAGTCAGAGTGGACTATCCATACTCTCGATGATATGCTACGCACTTGTGTTATGAATTTTGGAGGCTCTTAGGAGGATTATCTTCACCTATTACAGTTTGCTTATAACAACAGTTACCAAGCCAGTATCGAGATGTCACCATTTGAGGTATTGTATGAACAAAGATATCATACTCCATTATCATGGGATAATTTTAGTGAGAGAGCCATATTGGGACCAAAGATGGTCATGGATGCAGCTGATAAGGTGAAGCTCATCAAGGATAGGCTTCGAGTGGCGCAGGACAGACAGCGGCATTGGGCCGATAGCCATTAAAATTTGAGATATAGATTTTATTTTGCATTACTTGTGATTGCTTATTATAGTTAGAGTGCTAAGGCTGTGTTTCGTGCTAGGTTGGGGATCTTGTTTTCTTTAGGATTTCTCTGACATGGGACATAATTTATTTTGGTGGAGGTAGAAAGCTTAGTCCATGATACATCGGACCCTTCGGTATTCTTGAGCGGGCGGTGTAGTAGCCTACAAGCTAGACTTGTCGCCTGCATTAGAGGGAGTACACAATGTGTTCTACGTATCACAACTTAGATGGTACGTGGCAGATCCTAGCCATGTACTAGATCACTCGGAGATCGAGCTTGGTCCGACTCTCAGCTATCCAAAGCACCCCGTTGAGATTTTGAACCATATTGAGAAGGTATTGTGGAACCAGATAATTCCTTTAATGTGTGTAGCATGGAGGCATCACTCACCAAGAGAGAGTACCTTGGAGCGAGTGGTCGAGATGCACGAGCGATATCCTTATATGTTTGAGCCGTGAGGTATAATCCTTTCTTATTTATATTGTTTGCTTGATAGTTAGTTCTTCCTAAATTTCGAGGACAAATTTTTCGAAGGTGGGTAGCATTGTCAGCCTCACTTTTCCAGCTAGAGATAGTTTGGTAATTTGGCATGGGTATTTAATTTTAGGAATATAATATTGAATAATTGTTTGATGATTGTATAAATTATTTAATTATGTTGAGCTATGATTATCTGTGACTAGTATTAATTAGTCATTAGAGACTTGTGTTAATTAGTTAGTTAGAAAGACTAGCCAATAGTAGATTTGACACATATGGATCTAATTAAATTTTTTATGATAATTAGTTAGCCAAAATTGGACCCAAGCCCATTAGTCATTCCACTAATTAAATTAAGAAGAATTAGTTTAAGTACAATTAGCTAGAGACTTCCAAATATATCCACCCTTAATTATTCCTCATAATGCAAGATATAGGGGCAACTTGGATATTTGAATTTGCTTGGGGAAGGGGGAATAGGTCGGCCACTAGAATAGGGGCTCTCCTTCTCTCTCCTCCTCATTTGTATTTCAATTTTGATCCAAATTCTAGATCCCCAATTTTCCATTTTCCCTTCATTGATTTTCTACACAATTCACTACTAATTCCTTCTAAAATTCATCACACTTGGAGCCATGGAACTTGGAGAAGAAAGGAGCACAAGGTAGAGAAACTTTGGAGCTAGAGATTGTGTCTGGATCGTGTCCAATTGCATTTTTATTGGGAATCCATCTTCCAATTGGTAATTCTTAAATTTTCCCTTTCATTATAGTTTTTTAATCATGCATTTGACAATTAGGAATGACCCCATGGCATAGGACTACCTATAGGAACAAGTTCTAGGCTATTTGGCTATGTATTGCGAGTTATATGTGATATTTTGTGTGCATGTTAGAGGAATTACGAATTTAACATATCAATTAGTGTCATGAGACCAATTAGATCTATTTAGACTTAAATCGGGGTTATGAAACTTGGTACGTGTCAACATATGGATACGTATAGGCCGTATCATGGTATTTTGTGATACGGTGTGATACAGAGCCAATTTTGGATGATTTAAATAAATTCTCTTCATTATATATTATAATAACTTCTAATAGTTGTAATTATATATATATGACTTGTGGGAATGATCAATTTTGGAGAAAGAAGAGTTTGGCACCTCAATGGGTTGAGTATCTTAGATATTCTATTTGGTATACTCTTGGTATTTGTTTAAATATCTCAACATATATATATATATATATATATATATATATATATATATATATATATATATATATATATATATATATATATATAAATATAAATCCGTGTGTGTATGTATATATATATATATATATATATATATATATATATATATATATATATATGTGTGTGTGTGTGTGTGTGTGTGTGTGTGTGTGTGTGTGTGTGTGTGTATTAGTGGTTCACTATGTGAGTGTCCAGTGATGTGAAGTGTGAGTGAGTGTTGAACTAAACTGAGCTGTTTTTTTTTTTTTTTTTTTGGGTGTGGGGGGAGGGGTGTGGGGGCTTTGAGTGTATGCAGGAAGTGCACTACTATGTATTGTTTAAGGATTGTGTATGTCCAGTTATGGATAGAGCAGTCGTATAGGAGAGTGCAGTTAGGTGCTCGAGTGCAGGTGCGAGTATGATAGCATGAGAGTAGTTGGTGGTGTCTTGCAGTGAGGTATAGCAGTTGAGGTAACAACTGCAGTAGACCTTCGTGCATTGCACTGGCAATAGGGGAGTGAGTGTGTATGTTGTTATTAGTTGGGAAAGGGTGGACGTAGTTGGTTGCCTGCTGCTTGCATTGGGAAGAAAATTGGTGTTCGTGTATGGTATTGAGTTTACAAGCAGTATCAGTGGCAGTTGCTACAGCAGCAAGCAATATCAGTAGCAGTTGCTGTAGCAGAAATCTCAGTATCATTACCAATTATAGTAGCAATATAAGTAATAGCAGTATAGCAACAGCAATAGCAGCAATCAGGCTGTACAATACAACAACAACATCAGCATTGAAGGCAAGTTGAATCAGAAACTTGTTGCCATAAAGAAAAGCACTGTAACAACAAGATATAGGGGATGGTGTTACACTCGAGTAGCAGTGACTGTGAACTAAGGGGGAGCTCGGGTATGGGCATGAGGGTATGTGGAGATGATTTATTAGTTGATATAGGTTGGCTTCAGTTTCACCAAAAGGGGTATCACTCAAGTGTATGTGTAGTATACCCTTGTGTAGTGAACACAGTACACCTCTGAGCCAAGCAAATTGGTGTATCTATAGGTGTCAAGATGTAAGGGGGGAAGTATATCAGGTACCAGGGTGATATGTATTGGATACCAAGTTGATGAGTAACAGGTGGGGGTTAATGCAATGTGTACCAGTGTAAGAAAGATTGGAGTTTAGTGAGGGTAGTTAGTGCTAGTTGATATGGTGTTTAATTGTGGTTATTGAATAAGAGTTGATGTCTTAATATTATGTGTTAGGAATGGTTAAGTGTCATGGATATCAACCAAGGTATTAATTAGATAAGTATTAGCTAGTTGATATCCATCGGTAATATAGTTCATAGTATATTTAAGTAGTATATTTATATGGTGTTAACCAATACTTAGTGTTAATAGATATATAACTAATACACTTGGGAGATAGACTATTTAGATGGTTTTAACGTAGAATGATAGGGTTGACCTAGCTTTGACTAGAGTTTATCAATACTGACTAGTTGAATTTAAAAGCAACCCCCAACCTAGTTTGACCCCGTTTGACCAAAGTAACCTACTATGACCTAGAGATTACCCATTCTTCATATTTAAATTCATTTATCTTTTATTACACCTAGTAACCTATAAATTCCTATATAGGACTGTGTGATACCGATTCAGGCATTATTCTATTTTACTTGCTCAGGACCTCAGGTGAGTACATTTCTCTGTTAGTTTTTATTTCATGATAGTGTATATATCATATGTTCTAGAACTGTATACTTCCGACACAGTGGTTACACGGATTGGTACTATATGGATCATGTCTGAAGATGTTATCCCTTACCGTATTCAGCGAGTACTCCTTCATATGTATTTTATCGTATGTATCGGGTATTGATTATCGTGTACTTCATGTTCACACACTATTCGTGTTCAGTGTACCCATATTCATGTTCGTAACATATCGTAATTGGATCCATAAGCATTGGTTGGGGATGGGGGAGTAAAAGTTGGATCTGTGATCAAGCCCAAGTGTATTCATGTACATGTCGATTACATTTCACAAGTGTAATCGAGTTGCCATATTGTATTCGTGTTCAACTCAAACCGATCACATAATGAACTTGTACTCTATGGCACAATAATTAGTTTATCTATTTTCTTCTAATTGTAGTTGTTCTATTGCCTGTACTTTATTCTAGTACATTATTTGTTCACTCTAGTTCGCTCTATTTCTGATGGTTAGTAATCTTGTATTCTTTTGTATTATCTGTTATATATGCTTGATTATATATTTGGAACTTCTTTCAGAGGTATGTACTTCGCTCTAATCCTGACTGAATATATTTTTTAGATGATTGGCTCGTAGACCAGTGTCCTACCTACTACGGACTGTAGGACGGCGTACTATTAGAGGATACTCATTTAGACAGCAGTAGGACTTAGTATAAGAGTCTGAGGAGGCTTAGATTATTTGTTTAGACTTGTATTCGACTTTTATTGAGGTTATTGGCATGTATATATTATTTCAGGCTTGTGGATGTATTGTGATACTTTATTTTGCTATTTTATCTCGTGGTTTATCTTCCTTAGTTTGCATTATGATTAAGTATAGTTAAATTTATCAGATACCATATTGTTCCTCTGATTGGAATTGAGATGATTGATAGGTACCATAAATATATTGTTTGAGATGTTTAGATAGTAGAGTTGACCCAGACAATATTCTACCACTGATGTTGTGGCGTAGGCTAGGCGTTGCTCACTACTCGTGCCCTTATTTTGGGTGCGGGTTATGACACGCCAAGATCTTCAGCAATAACAAATCGCAACAAACGTCCATATGGCAGCATGACCTGGAGTCAACTATATCCTGTTAAGGATGTACATGTAGCATATCACGACCCGCACTCGGTGTAAGGGCACGAGTACGTGGGTACGTCCAGCCTATGCCGCAGAATCAGTGATAGAACATTGTCTAGGTCAATAATACTATCTACACATCTCACACATGATAAATAAGGTACCTGTCATGCTATCTCAAGTCCAAATGGAGGACAATAAGATAATGGTAAAAAATACTCAATCATAATAACAAACCAGAGGATGATAAGGCATGATATGGAATAGACGGAAAAAATAAAATCATAAATATATCATAAGTCCAAGTCTAATCTCAACACAAGAACTCAAACAATAATACAATGCCCAAAGTGTAACTGGCATATACAATATCAAGAATAAACTAACTATGCCTTATCAACTGTTGGCGCCAACTCAATAGGCTCCACGGGTGATAATTCAACTGGCTCGCCATCATGTGGCCCATAGTGCGTAGGACACCAGTCCTTTAATGAATCATCTAAAAAATATATTCAGTCAGGATTGGAGCGAAGTACAACCCAATAGTAGTTCCAATAATTAACAGAAACTTTGAAACAGCAATAGCAATGAAAATAAATGATGAAAGTAACCGATCTAGCATATATCAAGAGAAACGATATCATGGTGGAATAATGGCAAGAAATGAGACCTATATGGTAAGAAACAATAGGTAATAAACTAGAATAAAGGAATAATATATATATATATATATATATATATATATATATATATATATATATATATATATATATATATATATATATATATGCCTTGAAATATTAGTAAGATAATGTGATCTGCTTGAGCCTACCACGGGCTATATTATAAAAGGTGAGCTAGAGTGATTACGCGTGAGTTGCATGATCAGCTAACTATCATGGGCTATACTAAATCATGGGCTATAAGGTATAATCACATATCCACTAATACTTTCTCAACCCCCGACTAGTACACAGATCAAAATCATGACACATCATAACACGTATATCATACTACACGGTCTATAATATCATGCACTATGATCACGGTCTATATAATCACTAAGATATCATGGTAATCATTGAGTAATCACGAAATATGACACGACGATCAATGAGTAACCACGACAATAATATCTCATGACAAGATTCACGTATACCAATCCATGAAACTATCGTGTTCAAGAATCAGATATCTCAATACTAAATACATTAAACATAATGGCTATCAAATAAGAAAACTATCAGAGAATGTACTCTCATCTGGTCCTGAGCAAAAGATGTAACTCGGTGTCTAAGTTGGTGTCACACACACCTATATATGAATATCATGTTACTTGGGTGTAATAAAGTGGTAATGAGCTAAAATGCGTTAAATGTGCTCTTCTAGGCCATTTCTAGGTCACTCTAGCCTAACTAGTCAATACTAGTCAACTAGGTTACTAACTAGCTAACACTAGCTTATTTAGCTATACAAGGTTATTACCTAAGTTTCTAAATCAATACCATAAGTACTAGCTATACTAAATATTAATATTAAGGTATTCACATACCTACTCATGAACACAAACTATAAAATATATTAGAGTAACTTAGTATCTATAACTTATACTTACTAACACTGATACCTTAATCACTAATACCTTATCTAACTATACTACCTTGGTATCATATTTGTCAACCCATGCCTTGCATACACTTCACTTCACTCAACACATCACTCAACCCTATGTATCCCTAAAGTGTACTCACTAATGCACACATCAGTTTGGTTTCACTGATACACACTTATCAGTATTTTTAGACTGATACACACCCCTTGGTGTGTACTGACCTGAGCCTCCTTCCCCTAATACTTCTTTATACCCCCTTCACTTATATATCCAACCCAATACCAATACCACATTCTCTAACACACCATCTTATTCTCATCTCACTATTACTGCTGCTACTACATCTTGTTGCTGCTGCGAATGCATCTTGCTGCTGCTACTGCTACTACTACTGCATTATTACTGTTATTGCTACTGCTAATTCTTATTGTTGTTACTGCTGCCGTATCTTGCTGCTACTGCTATGGCTGCATCTTGCTGCTACTGTTGCTGCATCTACCTATTCTTACTGCTACAAATACATCTCATATGTTGCTGCTACTATATTAGCGCCCTCCAACCCGAGCCATCATATGAACCCCCCTTACATACTAAAACCATTATAAAATACAAACACCACTGCCCCATATTAGCCACAACATCAGTTACCATCACCCTCATCACTATCACAAGATATCAGTCACTCTTGATATATGTACACATCCATCCACTTATACGTATACATAACAATGATATATATATATATATATATATATATATATATATATATATATATATATATATATATATATATATCCTACCCGTAGATGCTAAATAATAGATACTTAAAGTACAGCTGTATACATATATTAAAGGTCAAGGTAATGCATACATATATATATATATAGTCAGACTAACATAGTGAATCACAAACACTCGAATAGTCATTACACCAAATACTTGGCATGAACATATAGGATACTCTATGATACGTATCCAACAAAGTGCCAAATTTCCAAATACTTCACAATACCCATTCTTAGATATCAAATAATCAATATAAATAACTAATACAACTTGTTACGCTAAGAATTAAAGAGAAATTATACAAATCACCCAAAAATGAGCTTCGTATCACATCGTATCACAAATTACCATGTTACGGCTTACTCGTATCCATTTATGGACACGTACCTAGTCCCAGAACCCTGATCTAAGTATAATTAGATCTAATTGGTCTTATGACATACTTGATTTGTCAATCTCATAATTTTCCAAATTGAACACAAATTGCCATGTAACTTTTACAATACAGGTCATATGAACCTAATTCTTGATCTTATGGGTAGCCCTAAGCCAAGGGATGATTCCTAATGATTAAATGTATAAATTAAAGTCTAAATTAAGGGTATATTTAAAATTTATCTATTGGGAGATATATTTCCAATAAAATGCTCAACGGGCACAATTATGATATAATTCTTTGCCAATTCATCTTCCTTCAAGTGTTCATTGCAATCCAAGCTCCAATCCTTCTTAGATGATGAAATTGAGATAGAATGGGTGTGAATTGGGTTAAATTTGTGGAGGGATAAGTTAATTTAGGGAAGAACACAATTGGGGATCTAAATAAAATAAACAAATGAAGGGGAGAAAGAATGAGGAGTCCTCATATGGCCGGCCCCCTTTCCTTTCTCTCCAAGTCACAACAAAATATCCACCATGCCCCCATTATTTAATTATGAGAAATAATTAGGAAGGGCTATATGGAAAAGTCTCTAAACTAATGCAAATTAAGTTAATCTCTTTATTTACTTAAGGAAGGGGGTCTAATGGGCTTAGTCTCGTGTTGGGCTCAATATGTCATGACAATCTAATGCGTCCACTAATGACAAGTCTAACTAAGCATATGCTAGCACACTAACAAATAATAATTTACACAAGAATAATTTAAATATATAGCACAATATAAATAAATATTAATTACTAAATAGTAAATATACTAAATGGCCAAACTATCCTCATCTAGAAATATGGTGGTGACAAGTCTACCCTCCTTAGAAAAATTTTGTCCACGAAATTTAAGGAAGAACTAGCACTATAATAAGCAATCACAACAAGTAAGAAAGAATGATACATGACGGCTCAAAGAGATAAGGGTATCGCTTGCGCATCTCTGCTTCTCTATCCCAGGTAGACTCTCCCGGAGAGTGATACCTCTATGCGACGCGTACCAAGAAAATCGTCTGGTTTCGCAGCAACTTCTTCCTATAATCCAGAATCTCCACTGTCTGCTCTGGGTAGCTGAGAGTCAGACCCACCTCGATCTTTGAGTGATCCAATATGTGACTAAGATCTGCCATGTACCATCTCATCTACGACACATGAAATACATCATGCACTCCCTCTAGTGCAGGCGGCAAGTCCAGCCTGTAGGCCACTACACCGACCCTTGTAAGAACACCGAAGGGTCCGATGTACCCTGGACTAAGCTTTCTGCCTCCACCATAGAGAATAATGTCCCGTGTCAAAGAAATCCGCAAGAACACCAGATCACCAACCTAGAATAAAATACAGCCTTAACACTCGACCTAAAACAAAATAGTTACAAGCAAAATAACAAAATCTATACCTCAAACTCTAAAGGTCTCCGGTGGCTATTGGACCAATGTCGATGTCTGTCCTATGCCACTCGAAGTCTATCTCTGATGAGCTTCACCTTCTCAACTGCATCCACAATCATCTCTGGTCCCAATAAAACTCTCTTACCAATATCATCCCAAGATAGAGGAGTACGACATCTCCGTCTATATAAAGCCTCGAATGGTGATATCTCAATACAAGTCTGGTAGCTGTTGTTGTAAGCAAATGCTACCAGGTGAAGATAATCCTCCCAAGAGCCTCTGAAATCCAAAACACAAGTGCGAAGTATATTCTCGAGAGTCTGAATAGTCCTCTCTGACTGTCAGTCAGTTTGGGGGTGATATGCGGTACTAAACTTGAGCTGGGTACCCAAGCTAGCATGCAAACTCCTCCAGAAGTAGGATGTGAAGCGAGTATCCCGATCCGAGATGATGCTCACAGAAACTCTATGCAATCTGACAATCTTTCGTACATACATCTCCGCTAACTTCTCCGTAGACATACCTACTTTTAATAGCAAGAAGTGGGTTGATTTGGTCAACTTGTCTACGATGACCGAAATCGTGTCTTTACCTCCTGGAGAACGTGTCACGACCTGCACCCGGTATAGGGATGCAAGTAGTAAACAATGCCCAGCCTACGCCACAGCATCGACGGTAGAACGATGAATGGATAAACTATCTATCAATATAAATATGCTACCAACAATATGAATATACTCAATCACATATCTAAGATGGAAATAAGCACGAATATAATAAACGAATAGAGAAGTCACGAATACAACTCATGAGATAAATAATAATATCAAATGAGTCAGAGAAGAACTAATACAAAGCTGGAGACAAATCCAGTATAAAAGAAGTAACTACTAAACTATGAACCTACGAGTCCCGGGTCGTCTGTCTAAGTCGGGATAAGACCCTCCTGAGCCAAGGTCTCTGGCTCTAAGCCCACAACATCCTGAGGCCCATAATGGGTGGGGTACCACTCCTCAGGTCATCTGAGAAAAATATATCCAGTCAGGAAATGAGCAGAGTACATCTCTAATAGCAGTTCTAATAAATGATATAAACTATGTAACAGTAAATAGATTTAAAATACACCAGATGCAATATATGGATATAAGAGATATACAATGAAGAAAATACTGAATTAAATACAAGAATGAACAATATGGCAATGAACAAGAATACTAATGACTAAGTGAGTGAGTACCAGCTTTAACATATGATCGACTTGGGAACTTGATACAAGATTAATGGCTTGGCTAATCATACGTATGATGTATGATTAACACTATTTAATGAACAAGACTTGATATAAGGAGGGTATGATCACATATCTATACTACATACTTCCCGCCCTGACTGGTATAATGGATCCAACCATGGTACGTCATGACACGGGATTCTCTAGAAAGGTAGAAAGTCTTCCCAAGAATCAGTGTTTGTACATGTACAAGAAGAGCAAGAAAACAAGGCTTGCACAAGATACACCATAAATACCAAAGAAGAATATCTCATAATGAGATTCGAATATACCAATCCGTGTAACCATTGTGTCAAGAAATCAAGGATATCTACACTAGATACAAGAAACATAAAGGATATCACAAATGAGAAACTATCAGAGAATGTACTCACCTGAAATCCAGTGAACAGTATCACAGATGTTCGATATAGTACCTCGAAGACATAGATATGAAATATTATATCAATACAAGGTTTCAGAATAAAAATAAGTAAAACTAGTCAACATCTAGGTCAAAGAGCCATTTCTAAGTCAAAATAGTCAAACTAGGTCAACTCTAAGTCAAACTGGTCAAACTAGCTATTTCTAGGTTGTGTGAGTCTATCTCTAGGATATTTGATCCATACACTATGTAACTAGGCCACACTAGCTAAACTAGGATACTAAGATACCATATCGTAAGATACGCAACTCAAAGATATAAAAAAGTCATAATATGTATATACAATCAATATATATAAAAATCCTAACCAATATAATGCTAAATGGATACCTTGTCTTTGAACCAATGTGGTATCGCACCACTACACACCCATCTTGATACTCGAATCCAATACCTTGAGTATCAACCCGATACCTAGACACTTACCTCGGTATCATAAGGTAAATGTGCTCTTAGTATATATTAGCTACCCAAATCTAACTATAAACTAATAACTATTATCTAATACCAATACTACTAGCTATACTAACTACCAACTAATAATATATATACATATACATACTAATACATATATATATGCATACCTACATACATATTACTAACTAGCAACTTAACTAGATAACTAACTGACAAGTAACTAATTAGCTAACCAAACTACTAGTTAAACTAACTAGATAACTATCAAATAAACTAGCTAACCAATGAAACTAACTACCAAAGAAACTAACTACTTACCCAGCTGCAGATACCCTGCTGCCTGAAACTGCTAGCTGATGCCTTGCAATTGCTGCTCGATGCTGCTGCTGCTGGGGCTTGCTGCTGCTGCAGTGCTGAAATGCTGCTGCTGCACAGTAGCTTTGCTGCTAGCTACTGCTGCTAGCACTGTGCTGCCACCATTGCATTGCCTAATGCTATAGCTGCTGAGCTCTAAACTGCCTTGAAGACCTGCTTGATTGCTACTGTGCAGTATACTGCTTACTGCCCGAGCCCTCCGCCTAGCACATACGACCATCTAAAAACCACTATGCACTACCTCGATCTCCCTCATACACACACAACACACACAAGCACATATACACAAACACAAACACCTACACATATATAACTACTATGTATATATATAAATCACCTCACACACACACATATATATATATATATATATATATATATATATATATATATATATATATATATATATATATATATATATATATATATACATGCATATATATACATATATTACAATGATAATTTAATATACTAATACAAGGCAATTGACTCTAGAAATGAAATCAAACAAACACGTGGAGTGCATCGCACCCGTATCATACTAGATCTATGATACGCTTGCAATACGAGTCCACCACACAACCAAACGTACCCCGAAGGATAAGAGCAAGTCTAAAATAGTAATTATGAATAATACGAAGAGTCAATTACACATCTATATGTCCGTGTCAAAATGTGACTTGCACAAGGCCCCGTGTCGGAGAAAAAACCACCAAATTAACCTGTATCTCCAAATAGATGGGATACGGCCTACAAGTATCCAATTATGGACACGACACTAACTATAAACAATCAAACACATGTCAATTTGGTCTAATTGACCAATTGACAAACACAACATGTGTCAATCTCAGAATTCTCCTAAAATTGACACAAAACACATAATAACTTTCTCCATAGTCCTCCTATGAATCTAACTCAAATTTCTATGGGTAGCCCTAGCATATGGGGTAGTTCATAATGATTAAAACACATATTTAAGGTCTAATTAAAGAAGAAAAACTGAATTATACCTATTGGGAGATGGATTCCCAATGCAACCTCAAAAATAGGTAAAATTGGCCTCCAACTTATAGATCATTGCTCCTCCTTGTAGATCCTGGCTTCCTCCTTGTAGATCCTTGCTCTACTAGTCTCTAATGGTGAATTGGGAAGAAATTAGGAAAAAATTTGGTGTGGAAATGATGAAATTGGGAAGAGGGAATTCTAGATCTAGATTTGAAATAAAAATGAGGAGAGAGAAATTTCTTTCCTCTATTTGAATAGACCGGCCATCAAACCCCCTCCCCAAGTTTTTATGTAAAGTCTAAAATACCTCTTGGCGCCTCTCATAAAAAAAAATTAAGGAGGGAAGGTTATAGTCTAATAGGTTTAGTTAAATTAATCATCCTCCTAATAATTGTGCTTCTAATTGGGCTCAATTCTAGCTAAATATAAATGTTGGTCCATGGATCTAATCTAAACTAGTTAGGTACACTAACATAAGTCCAAAACAATAAACTAACATCTAACAATAATTAAATAATATAATAAATAATTATCCAATATGTACAGTATTTAATTAATTATGAAATGACCAAAATACTATTTTCTAGAAAATGTGGTAGTGACAGAACGCGGAAGCGCTGAAACAAAATCCATAGTAATATGCTCTCATTTCCACTCTGGAATGGGTAAAGATTGAAGTAAACCACCTAGCATCTACCTCTTTGCCTTTACCTGCTGGCACACTAAATATCTGGATATAAATTGTGCTACCTCCCGCTTCATACCATACCACCATGCATGCTCCCTCAGATCTCTATACATCTTGTTGGCACCTGGATGTATAGAGTACTGTGATCGATGCGCCTCCTAAAGAACCTCCTCGCATAATGTCCCACTTGGCACACCAACCTGGTACCTTGCCATAGTGATCCATCCTCAGCAATAGTGAAGTCCTCAGATAATATCATCTGAACCTGAGCTCTGATGCTCCTCAAAGACTCATCATCGTACTGCGTAGCTTGAATCCTGCCAATCAGCTCTAACTGTATCTACAGTCCCTACATCTAAATCTTGACACCTGGTACCATCACCTCAATACCCAAGCTCTCAAGATAGGCCAATAAATGTCTGTCCGTAGTCAAGAACATAACCACTAGATACCTGCTCAAGGCATCAGCAGCTACATTGGCCTTCCCTGGATAGTACTGCAATGATATGTTAAAGTACTTCATCAGCTCTAACCACTACCACTGTCTCATGTTTAGCTCTTTCTGGAAAAATACGTACTTCCAGCTCTTGTGGTCTGTGAAGATCTCCACACGCTCTCCGTACATATAGTGTGTTCACAGCTTTAGAGCAAAGATGATCGCTGCTAAATCTAAATCATAGGTAGGGTCATTCTTCTTATGAGGACATAATTATCTGGAATCATAGGCAATCACCTTCCCATTTTGCTGTAAGATACAACCTAAACCCCTCCCTGAAGTATCACTATAGATAGTGAATCCACCTACTCCATATGGCAACGTCAAAACTGGAGCTGTCATCAACCTCTTCTTCAAGTCCTCGAAAGTGGCCTGACTCTCCTCTATCAAGACAAACCCTACATCCTTCCTTGTCAGCCTAGTCATCATCTCAAAAATCTTGGAGAAGTCCTGTACAAATCTTTAGAAATAACCAGGTAGACCTAAAAAACTCCTGATCTCTGCCACTAAACTAAGAGTAGCACACGACTCTACTTCTAAAATCTTCTTTGGGTCCACTAAGATCCCATCGCCTGTGATTACATGCCCAAGAAATTCAACCTTGTCAAGAAAGAACTCTCATTTTGAAAGCTTGCCATAAAGCTTCTCCTTCGTGAGAGTCTCCAGAACTATCCTCAGATGCTGCTCATACTCCTCCAGGATCTTCAAATATATCAGAATATCATCAATAAATACTATCCCAAAATTATGAAGATACTGGTGGAACACCTTGTTCATCAGATTCATGAATACCGTTAGGGCATTCGACAACCCAAACGACATTACCATAAACTCAAACTGGCCATACCAAGTCCGAAGATATCTTCGAAATATCCTCCTTCTTTACTTTCACTTGGTGGTAAACTGACCTCAAGATATCCTCGATAGCGGGTATTTATTCTTGATAGTGAGGTTGTTTAAAGCCCTGCAGTCAATATACATTCGTACTGACCCATCCTTCTTCGGTACAAACAATACCGGAGTACCACATGGTGATAAACTGGATCGAATGAAGCCTTTGTCCTGCAACTCATTTACCTTCTTCTTTAACTCTACCAGTTTGATATTGTTTACTCTATAAACGTGCTGAGATATTGGCTTTGCGCCTGGCACAAAATCTATAAAGAACTCAATATCTTGGTCTGGTGGAAAATCCGGCAACTCCTCTGGAAAATATCCATGAACTCTGCTATCAATGGATTTGATAACTTCTTCTCTTCCACCATGGCTCTACAGATGGCATCCTTGCTCTGCTCCAATGCTCCTCTAGCAATCTCAAACTATGTCTCCCCTGGTGGTCGAAATAAAATTCTGCCTCCACGAAAATCTATACTAGCATGGTGCCTACTCAACAAATCCATCATGAGTACAATATCATATATCAGAAGTTGCATTACGTGTAAGCACACACTCAACTTTCGGCCTTCCAGTATAACTCTCTGATCCTTGCAAATATTACTGACTAGGATAATGCCTCCTCCAGTCGTGATCTTATAAGACTTCGCCAAAGGTTCAGACTCTAATCGATTCTTAAGAGAAAAAGATACAGATACAAAAGAAGGTTAAGCACCAGAATCAAACAAAGTATAAACTGGAATGAAATTAAGGAGAACTGAATCTGATATCAAATCTCCGACTGGCTCCTCCTCCTCAACTGCCATGGCTAAAGCTCGCCCTCGTGGTGCACGTCTATGCTACTGCTGGTGCTAGACAAAACATTGTTGTTGAGTCTGTAAAGGAGGTCCCATATACTGTCCTACAGCTGGCCTCGCTGGTGCTCTCTGTACAGGTACTGCTCCCTGGCCTGATCGAACTGGAGCCACAAGACACTCCTTCAACTGGAGGCCTGGCTCTCCGTAATAGAGCCATAATATAAACCTCTTCCTGCAAACCTCCTGGGTATGTCCAATCTTTCTACAGTAAGTACATTACGGGGCCTGCTGTGCTGATCTCGTGGCCTGGTATGTTTCATCGGTGCTCGAAATGGTGCATAAAAATGCTATCTCTCCTGCTGGAAGGTCCTTTTTTACTGGAAGTGGGTTCATTTGGCTGGACCCGCACTACTGCTAGCTCATCCTGATGTATCTCGTATCCTCTTAGATTTGAGATCGAAGTTATTCTCTGCCCGCTATGTGTCCATCAGGATATCCATAAATATCGTGGTACGGTATCCTCTAGTGAGAGATTTGATCTTCTTGATCAAACCCTTCCGAAACTTCTGGGCCTTCCCTAGAGAATTTTGTCTACTCTACAAATCTGCCTAGTCTGCAGAACTCTATTGCGTACTCGCCCACCGTCATGTTCCCCTGGACGAGATCTAGAAATTGGCTCTCTAGAGAACAAAAATCCACATATAAAAAAAAATTCTTCTTGAAAAGCACTTTAAAAGATTCCCAAGTCAGTCTTGGCGCTGTGATCCTCGGGTCCGTATAGAACCATGTCAGAGCAATATAGAACATCTGGCTGCCCGCTGCCTTCACCTGTAGGCCCTTCAAAATCTGTGCTAGCCTCAGGGCTCTCTCAACGTCCTCGATCCAATCGTCCGCGTATATTATCCCCTCGATGCCCCAAAAATCCTTGGGCCCTATCCTCTTGAAGTCAATGATAATACTAGGCCTCGGCTGGTATGGTGCGGGGTAAAGTAGTACGGTATGTGGCTGAACAAGTACAACCTTCTCCACAGTAGCTAGTGCTAGCTGGTGAGAACTCTCTATGCCCTGGCATAGAGTATTAGATCAAACCGGGGTGCCTAAATTCATTCCACTTGAAGGAAATCCTAGAGGGTTAGGTTGTGAACATACCAGCAAAGACGGGACACAAATTGGACGAACGAGGAGGGCGAAAGCTGTGCGCGAAGGAGGGGCCGCATAGTTGTGCGTGCACGCGCGGGTAGCGGACTCGCTGCTCCGACGAGGCGGTGAGGTCGGCGGTCGGTGGTGCTCCGACGGAGGTGGTGGTGGTGAAGGTGTAGGATGGGTTAGGGATAGGGTTTATATATATATATATTTGTGTGTGTGTGTGTGTGTGTGTGTGATTGTGTATGCATATATATAAGGATGGATTGGGGGGGGGTTCCTGTGCATGGGAAAGGGTAGATTATGTTTGCTTTAAAGTTTAGTTTTAGTAAATGGGTTTGGGTTTGGGTAGGATTTGGGTTAATAGGTTTAGATTTTAGGTTTATTTCTTTCTCTTTCCTTTTTATTTATTTATATATATATATATATATATATATATATATATATATATATATATATGTGTGTGTGTGTGTGTGTGTGTGTGTACGACCATTTAAAAATAGTTTTGGACCTCAATAAATTTCAAAAAAATTATATTGTATACACAAATAATAGTTTTACACCCAAAAATATATATTCTGCAAAATATTACTAAATAATTAAAAACACATAATTATAAATTCATGAATACTATATATTATAATTAGCTAAAAATAAATAATTTTTTTTTCCTTAATCATAATAATTTCAGAATACCAATATTAAGCATAGGCTAGCCCACTAACAAATAATAATTAGCACAAGCACAATTTAAATATATAGCTATCACGTCCCAAACCAGAATACTGGAGAGCGAGGGCTGACAACTGCCAGCTACGTATAATTAGTGCACACAGGTGTAGAAGCATGAAAAATACGCTGGATAGCTCTACGCAGCATATTGATGCAAAGCAGCGTAAAAAGAGGACTTCAGAGCCTTCAACGTGCAAACAGAGCTTCTTCGCCAAGCACAGCGTGAAATATGGGCTCGAGGACCATCCGCGTAGGGCAGTATGTCCAGGCTGCTTCAGCGTAAACAGGGTACTTCATCGCCTTTATGGCGTAAAACTCATCCTCTTTTAATGCAGCATTGAAGTGTACGAGGGACGCTTCGTATTCTCCGAAGTGAACCTGTCAGATCCTGCAATGAACCTGTCAGATCCTGCAATAAACCTGATGTCTCGACTTCTGACAAAGGGATACTACTCGACTACCTAGGCGACGGCTATAAATGATGGTGCAGTACTGCAACCCAGGCTGTCATTTACTGCCATTTCCCTTGTGTAAACCGCTTTTACATACACAGAGGAATACGCTGCCTAGTTTTACACAGGCAGATGAGAGCTCTTAACGCTCCACGGAAGACAAACCGCCTGCCACATCAAAAGCTATACTCCGTACGGGACTCGAGGCGCGTCTCTGCATTTAATGCACAGGGTGGTGACAGGCCCTCAAGGTACGTCTCTGCAATTAATGCGCCAAATACTGACAGATGCCTGAGGCACGTCTCTGCGTTTGATGCACAGAAGGGTGGCAGACCTTCAAAACACGTCTCTGCATTTAATGCGCAGGATGATGGCGGATCTCCATATTTAATGCAGAAGATTTAATTAAATGTCACCGAACCGTCGTTTAGTGACATCCCCTTTGCGAGAGCTACTCCTGCGCATACAAGGGAATACACTGCCTAGTTTTACACAGGCAAACGTGAGCTCCTTACGCTCCGCGGAAGACGAACAGACTGCCACGACAACAGTTACTCTTCGCACAGGATTCAAGGTGCGTATCTGCATTTAATGCGCGGAATAATGGCAAATCTTAAAGACAAGCATCTGCATTTAATGCACAGGATGGGGGCAGATCTCTGCATTTAATGCAAGAGATCTGATTATCTCCAAGAGCCGTAATTCCGGCTAAAGACGTCCGCATCATCACTGTGGCATGTTATGTAGCGGCTTCTACGCCTATTCAGCTTCGGTGCCTGCTCGGCTTCTACGCCCATTCGGCCTTCTATAACCACTCACTCGGGCGTGCCATGTACTTTCCACTACTCAATTTTTATACCGACTGAGTGGTCACTGTCACTAAAACTCTATAAATAGAGACCTCTATCAACAGAGGACAAAGTCAACAAATTGAAAGGAGAAATAGGAGAAGGAGATCAAGAGAGAGAGAGAGAGAAGAGTCCAGAGCTCAGGCAAAGAGAAGGGATCGACGACCCTGGCATCGGGCGTCCACCCTCTTTAAGCAACCCTCGAAGCGGCTTTTTGTCTTCCACGATACTACTTCAATATCGTGTGGTCCAAGGGCTAAAGTGATCGACTACAGATCAAACACCTATAGCAATATTCACCCAGATTAAATAAATTGTACTTAGACATCCTCGTATAGGATCAAATTTGTACAATCTTGTTTGTAAACATAAAAGAAGGGCGGGTCTTCGTACAAGACCTCGTTTTCCGCATTTATTAAATCTTTTCTCGTTTATTATCCTAAACAAGATGGGGACTCTGCTGGGGACATCTTTCTCTTCTGATGAGGAAGTTATTGCTCGACACGATGCGGTATCCGTGGGATCCGTGAAGAAGATACTGGTCGTCCAGTTCGACCAGTCTGCCTACGAAGATATGCTCCGAACGAGGGGCAGCTCTCACTCTCTCTGTCCAAAACAACAGGAAGCTGCATAAGGTCTGGATGCCCAAGACATCCTCTACCATTCCTGTGGGTTCTCCGATCTCTCCGACCAATGAGGTTGTAGCATTGCTCCCTCCGCGCCCTGCACGTAAAATTCAGTCGCCTGTTTCTGACAGAACCGACAAAACTTCTGGCAATGCCTCAGCGCTAACACAGAAGTATACTCCGTGCTCTGCACGTAAAATTCAGTCTCACGTCCCTGGCGGAATAGAAAAACTTCTAGCAATACCTCAGCGCCAACCCAGAAGTATACTTCGTACTCTGTGCGTGAAATTCAGTCTCCCGTCCCTGGCGGAATAGACAAAACTTCTGATAAAGCCTCAGCACCAAATCAGAAGTACAAGACACGCTCCGTGCGTAAAACAACATCTGACCTCTACGGAGAACCAGATGATCCCTGTAATCTCCACAAGGGAAAGCAAGCGGCGGACTACTCAATTTCTCGACCTTTACGGCAGCAAGGGAACAATCTGCACGCCCTCCGAATTACGCGAGACGCTGATGGCCGCCTGAGGACATCCTCAGCTTTACGCCAACCAGAGCGAAGCTCCAAATTACGCCAGGCGAAATCCCTAAGCGTAAAGAAGTCTCCAGTTGCGAAAAGACACCCTCCCCGGGGATTATTCGCCACCCAGATGGCCAACCTGTTGTATACAGGTGGCACAAGGAAGACTATGACTCCCATCATCCGCATGCCCACCAATGGGAACAGAAGAAATAAGCCATCATCTTCTTCTTCTTCTGTAATTCCTCCTGACCTGCGCAAGTATCTAATCCAGACACGCAAGGAGAGGGGATCTTCCAGCGTGGTTATTACACCTCCTAGCGAGCACTGTTGTAATAGTCACATGATTGTAATTAATTGTTGCTGTTCTAAAGCAAAACGGCCAGTTTTTGACCGGCTGAGCTACTCTCCATCTTTCCTAGAAGAAGAGCCCACGCGTGCATCTGTGAACATGGCTTCACATATACCTGGAGGAAGCTCAGGCTTAAGACGTCCGTCCTCTAGAACTCCGAGCCGAAGGAAATTCAACATGCTCCTTAGGGACACCGAAGCTGGGGTGTTCTAGAACACTCATTCAAGGTCACGACAACTGGCTTCGTGCTCTTCTTATTCTGATGCTGGGGGTTGTCAGTCTCCCGAATCAGATACTGAGAGTATAGAGTCAACTTCTGCCGCAACCTATACTCATCCTTCAATGACGCCAAGGGAGATGGGAGTTTATGCCATTGGAGATGAACATGAGGAAGCCTCGTCATCAGGGAACGCTGAGTAACGCATTATTACACTAGAGACATCTCTGAAACAAATACAATCCATGATGGAGGACATGCAACAAATGATGCTAACTCAACAGGCGGCTGCTATGGCTCGAACATCGGTCCCGCCTACTCAGATACGTGTAGGGGTGGACCTACCACCATCCAACATGATCCAAGAGCCTACTCTAGATCAAGAGTCAGCTGGTCCTTCACTTCCTCACTCGGAGAATATACTACCTTCTGCGGGAGTCACGATACAACCGATTCTGCACCATTCCGTGGTCTCGCTACCAGCTGAAAATCTGATGCAAGCAGTGCAGGAGTTGAAAGCCCAATTTGATGCTTTGAAGCACAAAGATCAGCTCAAGAAATTAGGAATCAACCAACCATACCCAACTATCTGGGAAGAGGTCCCTTTTCCTCCGAGGTACAAACCTAATACTATGGCCCTGTTCGAGGAAAAAATATCACCAAGTCAGCACATGAACTATTTTAGTATGATGACGGTGTTGCTACAAGGGAATGACGCCCTCCTCACCCGGGTTTTCAAGGGCTGTCTCTCAGGAGTAGCTTACCAGTGGTACCGCAGCCTGGAGGACAACTGCATTACTTCCTTCGAAGACTTCAAGGCTTTATTCTTCTCACGATTCTACGAGGGAGGAATGGACATGTCTATGTCCTCTCTCATCGAAGTCAAGCAGAGGAAGAAGGAGGACGTTTGCACCTTCGTCGAACGTTTTCGCCAAGCCACTTTACAGATGCCTCCCGGAGTTCAAGACTCAACATTGGTGGACATTTGCAGAAAGAACCTTCTTTCCGTGATCTCGGTGTTCACAGGACCATATCAGTTTCATGACTGGCCCTCGTTCATCATCTCAGCGGTAGCTGCCAACAGTCGCAAGGCACATGACAATGGCATTATGATCTCTACCTCTGACAGAGGCAAGAGGTCATCCCCCAACGGTGACCATCCTCGCAGTTCCAAAGGAAAAGAAGCTCTGGCGATCAATACGTCCAGACAGAAGATTGCGGCAACCACGCAGACAAAACCTGGGACTTCCAGGCCCGTCGAGGTATACTCTTTCGACGACGACGATATTCCGAGTATATTCGAGTGTCTCATCAAAAGTGGCAAGATCACCCTTCCAGAGGAGAGGCGGCCCAGTGAAGTCGGCAGTGCCAACAACCCCAAGTACTGCATCTTCCACAGATACATACACCACCCAACAAAGGCGTGTTACATACTGAAAAGGAAGATCCAAGAGCTGATCGATGCTAAAGCCATCACCCTGCGCAATAGCGAGAAGACGGTCACGGTCAACATGATCTCTCCGTAATTTGGCAATCTGCCTCCCTAAGAAGTATCGGACGGTGTTACACCTATTTCCAGGACAACGATGAACATCGTTAATCTCCCTCCGGCTAGGGGTCAAAATCATGACCTGTTACCCCTAACTACCCAGAGAGGCGAGATTATGTGGGTTCACCCAGACTTGGTGTCGGAGCTCGAAAAAGAGACTAATGCTACTAAATCTAAGTCCAGGAAGAACTCTAAATGCAAGCCATGCCATATAGTTGCAACTTCTTCGACATCAAACGAAGACGAGGTTTTGGCCACAGCAACCCGTTCAGGGAAGGCTTACCTCAAGGACTACGGAGCAAGTCAGGAAGATGCACCTGCAGGCGCTTCAGCTGCCAAGCCTTCGGAACTAGAGCCCGCCGTACCAGAGGCCGGTCCTTCGAGACCAACTTCGGCGGACAAGGGGAAGCAAAAAGAAGTACGCTTCGATAAACCTGTGAAAAATATTCAAAAAAAAGGTTTAGAGAAGCCATACAAATTCGATATTTTGGCCCAACTGGTTAATACACCGGCCAGGTTGTTCATTTTCGAGCTACTCAGGCTCTCCCAAGACACTCGTCTAGCCCTGAGTGAAGCATTGATGCAAGAGGAGTACAACACTCTACTAATTGGGCTCCAAATCACTAAAAAGCTGGGGGTCGAATCTCTGGAAGCCTTCGGTGATTCTTTGCTGATCGTCAACCAAGTCAGAGGAATATATGAAGTCCGGAATCCTGACCTCATCCCCTATCACCGAGCAACGGTCGAGATAGCCATGACATTCAAAGGTTTCTTCCTAGAGCATGTACCTCGGTCTCGGAATCTGGAAGCTGATGCCCTAGCCAGTCTAGCTGCAGATTTAGCTACCCCTATAAGAAGGCAGAATTCGGTAATCCTTCTTAACCGAGACTTATTTTGTGTGAAAAATAACTTTCACATCGAATACAGCTACACGGTGGACACAGATCCTCCCAAAAGAGACTGGAGAAGTGCCTTTATAGATTTTGTAGCATACGAAATCTTGCCAGAAGATCCTAAAGAAGCAATATCTGTCAAAAGACGATCATTACGCTTCTATTTCGACGCATTGTCACAATGCCTATATCGCCGGTCTTATGACGGGCTATTATTACGATGTCTCTCTGGTGATAAAGCACAGCGGATTATCCGTGAAGCTTACGATGGCATGTGCGAGACGCATCAACCCGGTCCTAAGCTACAGGATCGTATCAGGAGAATGGGCTATTCTGGCCCACTATGATCGCAGACGCAATCCAGTATGCCAGACGATGTAGAGCCTGTCAGGTTCATGCAGACTTCATACATCAACCGTCCGAACATCTACATCCTACGGTTGCATCCTGGCCTTTCGAAGCAAGGGGTATGGATATCAATTGGTCCTATTCACCCGTCTTCTTCCAAAGGTCACCAGTTTATACTGGCCATCACGGATTACTTCTCCAAATGGGCAGAGGCGATCCCTCTTGCTGAGATAAAGACATCTAACATGACCAGCTTCATCAAGCATCACGTCATTTATCGCTTTGAGGTTCCCCGAAGGATAATCCATGACAATGGGCCTCAGTTCATTAGCCATGCGTTCCACCGATTCTGCGATAAAAATCGGATACAAAATGTGGCCTCCACGGCATATTATCCTGTAAAATCCCCTTCCTAGAAAATCGTATATACCCTTTATTTATTAATTATTAATTAAATTGTAGTAATTAGGTCCAAATAGGAGAAATAGATTTTTAATAATTTTTATGTTAGGTGTTCGGGCACTTAGATGACTTGTGGGACCATCAGGAATTTTTCGGAATTTATTCCATGTAGGAGACCCCTTGAGCAGTTGCTAGCCTAACGATGTGCAATACCCTATTATATAAATTTTCTTATGTGTGAATATATATATATATATATATATATATATATATATATATATACAAATATATATGTATATATATATTTAAAAAAAGAAAGCAAAAGAAGAAGTATTAATAAGTTACTAATATAATAAGTATAATAAGAATAACAACCAACTACCTAATTACTTAAGCCTTATACACAGCAACCTTCCGCCCATATGCTTCCACCCGCCCCTTATACACAGCAACTTAACCCTTCAGCCCTTTCACCCGCGAAACCCGATCCAACTTCCCCCTCTCTCTTAATATATATAGTATATATATATATATAATAGCTCTCTAAAACCCTAACCTAGAAACTCCAGACTTCCTCTTCCCATCTGGAGCCATCACCGCAGCCAGAGAAGCCTCCCCAAGCCATCCGACCATCCCGTCGACGCCGACATCGCGAACTGCAGTTTCCCACTCGAGGCACCTTCGCTCCGGCGTGGTTTTCCGTCGACTCGCACATCCAAATGCCGTTCCATTTTCATAGGTATGATCTTCCCTTAACCCTCTCCAATACTTGTTTTATAGTCAACCTCGGATAACGTGTGCCCCTAGATGAAAAATAGCGCTCAAGTCAGCGCGAGCAGACAGAATTCTGCAATCGCAGAATTCCAGAATGACCACCCATATTGCCGAGTTCTTATCTCCCACCACAGAGATCCAAATTCGATGATTCTTTTTTATACCTGTAGATTACATGACCTAGTTCATTTTCTGTATAATAACTTTGTGCTATTAGTTGCTGTGGACAAAATTGTATTCGTCACAAAACTGTGCGCACCCACTTTTTCCGGTTTTCTAAAAGTTAGAGATCAGAGCACGCCCCGCCAAACGGGACCGTCCCGCCGTGTGCCAAGTATACTGAATGGTGCACGCAGCATAATCGGATACGTGAAAATTCGTGGAGACTGATTTGGACTCGTGTGCGCGCCGGAATCAGGTCGTATCCGCGAACACATTCCGTGTCGCCACTTTTGTGGAACTCGTGCGTATTTTGTGCACGCTTGTCAGATTGCGACGAAACTTACGCCACTGGACTCGTGGTAACACGCTGGTCCTGTGACCCAATTTTCACGTAATTCTGAGACGGTTGACCAGATCGCCAATTGGCGGGCCCCACAGTTGACTTTTTGGACCAAATTATGTTCGGCTCATTGGAATCCAAATTTGGACATACCGTTGGGATCGTATTGACATTTAGAATTTTTTGACCCATAGTTTGTCTCATTTAGAGACTGTTACCCTCGGCACGCTTTTCGGTGCAAAGTAGGCCACATATGGAACCCTCTTTGGCCCGGAAATAACCTTTTTGCCCCTGTATCCAAATTGGACGTAAGGACAGGCGTTCCTAGCAGTTTGATACCTTCTGAGACTGTTGGTGATGTTTATTACAGCTTTTGGAGTAGCACCTACCGGATCCACTGATACAGGGACAGTTGTTGATATTCAAGCATCAGGCAAGTGTACCTTGCCATCTCTGCATTATGGTTACCTATTTTTCCTACTTCATATATTTACTTTGCATGCTTAACCTAGGACCGTTTGACATACTTAGCGTCCGATTATCAGTCGGGTGCCAACTTCGTACGCGGTGTTGGGTAATGTCATCTAGATATGGACATACGTGACACTTTATCTTCTCGTACTTGTCTTACCAAGTACACTTTGACCCAGGACACTGGACACTGATCATGAGACAGGATCTTCCCGAGATGTTCGAGGTGATTCTGTATAGGACTTGGCATAGATTCTATATTCTAGATACATTATGACTTGTGCATTAGTTATGACCCCGCTGACATGGACGTGAGACGTTATGTTCATGATTTGCGTGGTTACATTGGGTGGGGAGAGACACACAGACTACAGGCTGATTATATATATACACCCCTACTATTGTGAGGCCAAGAGTCTGAAGCCCGAGCTTGGCCCATTACTCATTATTACTGCTGCTACCGGCTCCCCGACACAGAGCTGGTAGTATGCTTCAGCCTGAGTTCTAGTGCTGCTCTCATCTTGCATATCACTTAGTTGGTTATTCTAGTATTCTCTTATTGTTCCATCTATTGCTGGATAGTTTCACAGGCTACAAGTTGATTATGTTAAGCCGGCTACTCAGTATCCCGCTGAGCTAGACCACCTCTTGACACCACTACTACCGGCTCCCCTACGCAGGGCTTGTAGTTGTTTCAACCTGAGTACTATTGATATTCTCTCTTGCATTTATACAGATGTTACATATTTACCCTGCTTATCTCATTATTTGCTACACTGTTTATATTCTGGCTTGTATTATTTTTTGTACCTTGCTATGTCCCCTGAGGACCTGGATATGGATTTTGTCCCCAGATTTTGCAGACTAGGTTTATCCCGAGGTATACGGGACCGCAGCAGAAGGAGCCGATCCAGGAGCTGTACCGCCATCTGAGGGCGAGGTGTTAGCTGAAGACTTCTCTTGAGCATCCATGTTCATGCTCAGCGTTTATTATTTATTTCAGTCTTTTATATTCTGGTCTGTTGAACTATTGTACTAGACATTTATCGGGTTATTCCCCGAAGTACTTTGTGAGACTAGCTGATAATTTATATTCCTTATTTATTCTGTGGATCATATTTTTATCTTGTGTGGATGAGATTAGTTGTGCCATGATTGTCGTAGATTTGTTTTACAGCTTAAGTATGCCCTGATGGATCCATTAAATTGGGTTCGTCCATCGGTGCGTACTGCTGGCCATTGCCACGTATCTAGTCCCACGGTATTTTGGGACTAGGGCGTGACATAGTTTTTGTGGTGGCCCATGCAGGTCTACGACTAAATTATTCAGTTTCAACTTAGGGACTGAACCAGCCTGCCCTGAGGATAGGATAAGTTATAGGATCTCATCCATTAATTGAACCATTCTTGAACTCTATATCGAACTCGAAACTGTTACTTGATTTGCATCCTGTGTTGACTCCTATGAGCGTTCTTATAGTTTATCTTTTGGTTGCAGAGAAATAGATCCCAGGAACGGAGACGAGATTCCTTTGGATACACCACATGACGCTGTGGTTACTTAAGGAGATGGAGTGACTCCTGGGAGTGAAGGACAAGCATCGCAGAGCGATCAAACCGGTCAGCCTAATCCAAGGTTCCGGAGAGATGACATCCCACCTCCACCACAGTTCACTCCCCAGATGCCTGCTTTCCCGCCAGAACAAGCCATGGACGGGCAACAGATGGTCCAGATGATGTATGCTATAATGCAAGCACAACAACAGATTCAGCAAGAAGCACAACGTCAGGAGGCCGAGAATCTGAGAACCAGCCTGGTATCCGCATTGGAGCAGGCAAATCCACCAGCGAGGCGATCGGCGACGGAATCTATCACTGACTTCCGTCAGCTCAAGCCTCGTACCTTTTCTGGTAAAGAGGGACCAACAGAAGTTTATGAATGGCTCATAAACATTCAGCATCAGTTGGAAGCCGCAGACTTCCGAGAGAGAAGTGGATGACTGCAGTCAGAATGCAGTTAACGGAGAATGCACATTACTGGTGGTTAGGAGAGAAGATGAGGCTCGGGCAGGACCAAGTCACCTGGGAAGAGTTCTCCAGACTCTTCAAAGAAATATACATTCCGACAGTTGCACGATCAGAGCTCAGAGACAAGTTCCACCGCCTTATCCAAGGCAGCATGACAGTGGAGGAATACAACGCGGAGTTTATACGCCTCAGTCGCTTTGCCCCAACCTTGATTTTGACCGAGGAAGAGAAAGCTGAGAAGTTCTTTGATGGACTGAAGTTCGAGCTTCAGAGATTGATTGGCTCAGTCGCACCTACATCTTATACCGACGTTCTCGCAGCAGCCCGACGCATGGAGCGCATCACCAAAAGGGAGTCAACCCTGAAGAGGCATATCACATCAGCACCATCGAGAACAGGACATGGGGAAACAGTGAAACGGACCCAGAGGAGTATGCCTGAGAGGACAGCGCACAGAGCCATATCTCTTCCTACTTGTCATCATTGCGGCAAGATAGGTCATATTGAGAGAGAATGCAGACGCAAGTTGGGACTCTGCCTAGCTTGCGGTTCCAACCAGCATCAGACCAGAGAGTGCACCGAGCGCAGAGAGGGAGCACCGAGATTAGCTTTGCCTGAACCACGACCAGCGTATCCAGCCGTAGGAGCACAACAGGCAGGAGTTGGTGGAGTCAGACCACCAGCCCCAGGGGGGAATCAGCAGAGACCATCCCTGGCACCACAGGCAGCTTTATTTCAGCAGGCTCAGCAGCAGCGAGGCCCAGCACAGGGGCGAGGGCAGGCTTTCACTTTAGCTGTTGAGGAGGAGGCTACAGCAGGCGAGGTTATCGCAGGTACTATTTTAGTAGCTTCATTACCAGCAGTTGCATTATTTGATTCTGGAGCATCGCATTCATTTATAGCAGCTAGCTTTGTAGCCACCCATAGAGTAGCTACCGCACCCCTTCCGAAGATGAAGAGAATTCTTACGGGAGGTAGAATTATTCCGGTTAGTGACGTCTGTAGATCATGTTCTGTAGTCGTTTGTGGCCGAGAAATGCGAGCGCAGTTCTGATATTTTCTATGCCGGATTATGATATCGTACTTGGTATGGACTGGTTAAGTCAGTACCATGCGACTCTTGATTGCCGACTTGGGCGGGTTATATTTAGACAGCTTGGACATCCAGAATTTGAGTTTCTCCGAGGAGCAGTAGAGCAAGGAGCTCAGCCTACTCTTAGGGTACTATCTGTAGAAGAGGAGACAGGTTACCCAAGAGTCATATCAGAATTTGTGGATGTATTTTCCGATGATCTTCCAGGTTTACCGCCTGATCGGGAAATAGAATTCACAATAGACTTAACTCCAGGAGCAGAGCCGATCACTTCAACAGTTTATCGGCTAGCACCCAAGGAGTTAGTGGAGTTGAAAGCACAGGTTGATGATCTTTTGGAGAAGGGTTTCATTCGGCCCAGTATTTCACCTTGGGGAGTACCCATATTATTTGTGCCAAAGAAGGATGGAACAGTACGGTTATGCATTGATTACAGGGCACTAAATGCTGTAACCATCAAGAACAGGTATCCCCTACCACGCATTGATGATCTATTCGATCAATTGAGTGGTGCAAGGGTATTCTCGAAGATTGACCTTAGATCCGGCTATCATCAGATCAAGGTGAGGAAGGAAGACATCCCGAAGACAGCTTTCAGGACGAAGTATGGGCATTATGAGTTCTTGGTGATGCCGTTTGGTTTAACGAACGCACCAGCAGTGTTTATGAGCTTAATGAACAGAGTCTTTCATCAGTTCTTGGATAAATTTGTAGTGGTATTCATTGAGGACATTCTCATATATTCCAAGAACCATGAAGAGCACGAGGAGCACCTCAGAATCGTGTTAGAGACCTTGAGGCAGGAGAAGTTATATGCCAAACTCAATAAGTGTGAGTTCTGTATGGACAAAGTGCCTTTCTTGGGACACATCATATCAGGTGAAGGACTTTCAGTGGATCCAGAGAAAGTTGCGGCAATAGAGACTTGGCCTACACCCACATCAGTTGCAGAGGTGAGAAGTTTTCTCGGACTTGCAGGATATTACCGAAGGTTCGTAGAAAATTTCTCGAGGATTGCGGAACCGATGATGAAGCTTACACGGAAGGACCAGGAGTTTATATGGACAGAAGACTGCCAGAAGGCTTTTGAAGAACTGAAGAGAAGATTAACAACAGCACCTATCTTGACTCTTCCTTCAGGGTCAGGAGGTTTTGTTGTTTACAGTGATGCATCAGGCAGTGGACTAGGATGTGTTTTGATGCAACATAGCAAAGTCATTGCTTATGCGTCGAGACAGTTGAAGGTCCACGAGAAGAACTACCCAACACATGATCTGGAGCTAGCAGCAGTTATATTTGCATTAAAGATATGGAGGCACTATCTTTATAGAGAGAGGGTAGAAATCTTTACTGATCACAAGAGTCTGAAGTATGTGTATACTCAGAAGGAGCTTAACATGAGACAGAGACGCTGGCTGGAACTGATGGTGGATTTTGACATCGATCTGCAGTATCATCCGGGAAAGGCGAATGTTGTTGCAGACGCACTCAGCAGGAAGCCTATGGCTTATTTCTTGACGATGAAGCCCGAGTTATTGAGAGATTTACAGGAGCTACAGATAGAGGTCGTCTTACCGGGACAGAATGGATTGATGGCTAATCTTGAGATTCAGTCATCACTCGTAGAGAAGATTAAAGAGGCATTGCCCACCGATGCTAGATTCCGAAGACTCAAAGAAAGGACAGAAGCCGCCATGCAGACAGGACTTCGCATCCACGAAGATGGGACATTGAGGTTTGGAAACCGCTTGTATGTTCCAAATGGAGAATTGAGACATGAGTTAATGGCCGAAGCACATAGCTCTATGTACTCTGTTCACCCAGGAGGCACCAAGATGTATCGTGACTTACGACAGCACTTTTGGTGGCATAGGATGAAGAGAGAGATAGCTCGCTTTGTAGCTAAATGTCTGGTATGTCAACAAGTGAAGGCGGAGCACCAGAGGACAGCAGGATTATTGCAACCACTTCCGATTCCAGAGTGGAAGTGGGAGCACATCACTATGGACTTCGTCACAGGTTTTTCCAAGAGTCCAAGTGGGAGAGATGCAGTGTGGATAATAGTGGACCGACTCACCAAGTCAGCCCATTTTATACCTTTTAGAGTGGGTCAGTCTACAGAAGCTTTAGCTGATTTATATATGAGGTAGATCGTGAGATTGCACGGCATACCAGTCAGCATTGTATCGGACAGAGATTCGTGCTTCACATCGCACTTTTGGAGGAGCATGCAAGAGAGTCTTGGTACTCGTCTGAAGTTCAGTACATCTTACCACCCGCAGACAGATGGGCAGTCGGAGCGTACTATTTAGACCTTGGAGGACATGTTGAGGGCTTGCATGTTAGACTTTGGAGGATCATAGGAGGACCACCTACATCTTGTAGAGTTTTCTTACAACAATAGCTATCAAGCGAGTATTCAGATGACTCCGTTTGAAGCATTGTATGGGAGAAAATGTAGGTCTCCTGTGTGTTGGAGTGACATGGGAGAACGTCAGATTCTGGGACCCAAGTTGGTGGTCAACACCGTAGAGACAGTCAAGAAGATTCAGGGACACTTGCGAGCAGCGCAAGACAGGCAGAAACAGTGGGCAGACCTTCATCGTCGACCCTTGGAGTTCAAAGAGGGCGATCACGTCTTCTTGAGGATATCACCGACCAGAGGCACCATCCGATTCGGAGGGCACGGCAAGTTGAGTCCAAGGTATATTGGACTATTTGACGTGCTCGAGAGAGTTGGAGAGGTGGCATATTGACTTGCTCTACCACCTTCACTGGAGGGAGTACATGACGTATTCCATGTGTCGCAGCTCAGGCGATATGTGGCAGACAGCAGTCATGTCCTCGACCATTCAAAGATCACCATTGGGCCGAGCTGGTCATACCAAGAGCAACCCGTGGGAATCCTTGATCGTCGAGAGAAGGTATTGAGGAACCAGTCTATTACCTTGGTTCGCGTAGCATGGAGGCATAGCGCGCCAGGAGAATCAACTTGGGAGCGCGAGGACGACATGCGCAAGCATTTTCTGAACCTATTCGCAGACCAAGGTATGAATTTACATTGTTAATTTATATCTTATACCATCCTTGCATTCTATCGTGGCTTAATTTTAATTTCGAGGACGAAATTTTTTACAAGTTGGGTAGAATATAAAATCCCCTTCCAAGAAAATCGTATATACCCATTATTTATTAATTATTAATTAAATTCTAGTAATTAGGTCCAAATAAGAGAAATAGATTTTTAATAATTTTTATGTTAAGTGTTCAGGCACTTAGATGACTTGTGGGACCATCAGGAATTTTTCAAAATTTATTCCATGTAGGAGACCCCTTGAGCAGTTGCTAGCCTAACGATGTGCAATACCCTATTATATAAATTTTCTTATGTGTGAATATATATATATATATATATATATATATATATATATATATATATATATATATATATATATATACAAATATATATGTATATATATATTTAAAGAAAGAAAGCAAAAGAAGAAGTATTAATATGTTACTAATATAATAAGTATAATAAGAATAACAACCAACTACCTAATTACTTAAGCCTTATACACAGCAACCTTCCGCCCATATGCTTCCACCCGCCCCTTATACACAGCAACTTAACCTTCAGCCCTTTCACCCGCGAAACCCGATCCAACTTCCCCCTCTCTCTTAATATATATAGTATATATATATATAATAGCTCTCTAAAACCCTAACCTAGAAACTCCAGACTTCCTCTTCCTATCAGGAGCCGTCACCGCAGCCAGAGAAGCCTCCCCAAGCCATCCGACCATCCCGTCGACGCCGACATCGCGAACTGCAGTTTCTCACTCGAGGCACCTTCGCTCCGGCGTAGTTTTCCGTCGACTCGCACATCCAAACGCCGTTCCGTTTTCATAGGTATGATCTTCCCTTAAACCTCTCCAATACTTGTTTTATAGTCAACCTCGGATAACGTGTGCCCCTAGGTGAAAAATAGCGCTCAAGTCAGCGCGAGCAGACAGAATTCTGCAATCGCAGAATTCCAGAATGACCACCCATATTGCCGAGTTCGTATCTCCCACCACAGAGATCCAAATTCGATGATTTTTTTTATACCTGTAGATTACATGACCTAGTTCATTTTCTGTATAATAACTTTGTGCTATTAGTTGCTGTGGACAAAATTATATTCGTCACAAAACTGCGCGCACCCACTTTTTTTGGTTTTCTAAAAGTTGGAGATCGGAGCGCGCCCCGCCAAACGGGACCGCCCCACCATGTGCCAAGTGTACCGAATGGTGCACACAGCATAATCGGACACGTGAAAATTTGTGGAGACTGATTTGGACGCGTGTGCGCATCGGAATCAGGCCGTATCCGCGAACACATTCCGTGTCGCCACTTTTGTGGAACTCGCGCATATTTTGTGCACGCTTGTCAGATTTCGACAAAACTTGCGCCACTGGACTCGTGGTAATACGCTGGTCCTGTGACCCAATTTTCACGCATTTCTGAGACGGTTGACCAGATCGCCAATTGGTGGGCCCCATAGTTGACTTTTTGGACCAAATTATGTTCGGCTCATCGGAATCCAAATTTGGACATACCGTTGGGATCGTATTGACATTTAGAATTATTTGACCCATAGTTGTCCTATTTAGAGACTGTTACCCTCGGCACGCTTTTCGGTGCAAAGTGGGCCACATATGGAACCCTCTTTGGCCCAGAAATGACCTTTTTGCCCCTGTGTCCAAATTGGACGTAAGGACAGACGTTCCTAGCAGTTTGATACCTTCTGAGACTATTGGTGATGTTTATTACAGCTTTTGGAGTAGCACCTACCGGATCCACTGATACAGGGACAGTTGTTGATATTCAAGCATCAGGCAAGTGTACCTTGCCATCTCTGCAGTATGGTTACCTATTTTTCCTACTTCATATATTTACTATGCATGCTTAACCTAGGACCGTTTGACATACTTAGCGTCCGATTATCAGTCGGGTGCCAACATCGTACGCGGTGTTGGGTAATGTCATCTAGATATGGACATACATGACACTTTATCTTCTCGTACTTGTCTTACCAAGTACACTTTGACCCAGCACACTGGACACTGATCATGAGACAGGATCTTCTCGAGATGTTCGAGGTAATTCTGTATAGGACTTGGCATAGATTCTATATTCTAGATACATTATGACTTGTGCATTAGTTATGACCCCGCTGACATGGACGTGAGACGTTATGTTCATGATTTGCGTGGTTACATTGGGTGGGGAGAGACACACAGACTACAGGCTGATTTTATATATACACCCCTACTATTATGAGGCCAAGACTCTGAAGCCCGAGCTTGGCCCATTACTCATTATTACTGCTGCTACCGGCTCTCCAACACAGAGCTGATAGTATGCTTCAGCCGGAGTTCTAGTGCTGCTCTCATCTTGCATATCACTTAGCTGATTATTCTAGTATTCTCTTATTGTTCCATCTATTACTGGATAGTTTCACAGGCTACAGGTTGATTATGTTAAGCCGGCTACTCAGTATCCCGCTGAGCTAGACCACCTCTTGACACCACTACTACCGGCTCCCCTACGCAGGGCTTGTAGTTGTTTCAACCTGAGTACTATTGATATTCTCTCTTGCATTTATACAGATGTTACATACTTACCCTGCTTATCTCATTATTTGCTGCACTGTTTATATTCTGGCTTATATTATTTTCTGTACCTTGCTATGTCCCTGAGGACCTGGATATGGATTTTGTCCCCAGATTTTGCAGACGAGGTTTATCCTGAGGTATATGGGACCGCAGCAGAAGGAGCCGATCCAGGAGCTGTACCGCCATCTGAGGGCGAGGTATTAGCTGAAGACTTCTCTTGAGCATCCATGTTCATGCTCAGCTTTTATTATTTATTTCAGTCTTTTATATTCTGGTCTGTTGAACCATTGTACTAGACATTTATCGGGTTATTCCCCGAAGTACTTTGTAAGACTAGCTGATGATTTACATTCCTTATTTATTCTGTGGATCATATTTTTATCTTGTGTGGATGAGATTAGTTGTGCCATGATTATCGTAGATTTGTTTTACAGCTTAAGTATGCCCTGATGGATCCATTAAATTGGGTTCGTCCATCGGTGCGTACTGCTGGCCATTGCCACGTATCTAGTCCCACGGTATTTTGGGACTAGGGCATGACATGCGTTCCATCGATTCTGCGATAAAAATTGGATATAAAATATGGCCTACACGGCATATTATCCAGCTGCTAATGGGTTGGCGGAAGCCTTCAACAAAACCATTATCAAACTCTTGAAGAAGTTTGTCTCTTCGAACAAGAGAGATTGGAATGAGAAGCTGGGAGAATGTCTCTAGGCATACCGCACCAAAGTACGAGCACCAACAGGTTGCACGCCATTCTCATTGGTCTACGGGAGTGAAGCAGTCCTTCCTATCAAAATTCAAATTTTGTCACTCAGGATAGCCGTGGCTAACTAGTTAACTCGAGAAAAGAATGACCTGTTAAGGATTCAAGAGCTAGAAGGATTAGACAAAAAATGCCTCCAAGCTCAGCAGCGCATCACGCTCTACCAAGCACGTATTTCCAGAACTTTTAATAAAAAAGTAAAGGAAAGAGTGTTCAAAGTCGGCGAGCTAGTTTTAGCCGTAAGAAGGCCGATGATTCTTACTCACAAGAGTAAAGACAAATTCCAGCCCAAATGGGAAGGCCCTTACGTGATCGAGACAACGTTCTCAAACGGCGCTTACAGGTTAGCCTAGCCTAATGGAGACCTGCTAATGGCTCCTATCAATGGCAAATTCCTGAAAAGGTACTATGCTTAAACCTTCTCTGCTCAAGTGGAATAAGGTGATCTCATTCTGACAAAACTACTTCCAAAAAGAAACTAGTTGGATCATATTCTATCATGTCCATATGACCTCTGAATAGATATGCCAGAAAGCTTACTGAAAGTATATCATGTCCATACCACCTCTGATATCACTTTCACCTAAACCTGTCATTTACGTTCCGAAATGATGGGTCCACAAAGTCAGATAAAAAGCCTCTTTATTATTCCCAGAAAAGAGCAAAAGTACATTTGAAAAGCAAAAGTAAAAGTACATCAGGAAGGGGGAGCGGTCAGGTCGCGGAGCTGCTGCACTAGTACGGCCATCCTTTCAACCCCGGAATCCAAGACATCAGCGCGGACCCGCTCCAACCGTGCCTCGTCATCTATCAGGAGGGGCAATTCGGCTCTTGTCACGACCCGCACCCGGAATTTGGGCATGAGTCGCGGGTACGTCCAGCCTACGCCGCAGCATCGGCGGTAGAACGCTGTCTAGGTCACAAACAATATATATATCCTGTCAATGGTCTCAACTCCGTACGGAGGACAAAGATAAATAATCACAGTTCTATAATATACTCAATCACAACAATGACATAATGGCACGATGAGAATTTAAAAGAGTTCTATTTAAACCCAACCACAATAAGTCTAACTCAAATCCTGGTCCAAATGATCTCACAAAGTCACAAATAAAAATAAATACATCTCAGTCTCAGTCTCAGTCTAAAATAATAAATGCAGAAAATAATCTAAACATGGGCAGGCAAGTTCTCCTCTAGGATAGGCACCTCCTCTGGGATTTCTGGGGTGAAATCCTCCTCTATACCTGGACCGTAATGAGTAGGGCAAAAGTCCTCCAGGTCCTCTGAAAAATGTTGGTTATCCAGTCAGGATTGGAGCGAAGCACAAGCACTAACAGCAGTTTCATTAATTGACAAAATCTATAAACAGTGTAAGAGATACAAGATGGAAATAAAAGCTGAACATGTGAAGTACTGGAGAAAATGAAATAGACAATAAGCATCTAGCAATGAGCAATAAATAGTGAATGCTAGAACAAATAAATCTGAATAAAGATAAAACATCTAGCTAAGTGTTTGAATTATCAGTTTATTATGTGATCGGCTTGGGACTAGATCAGGCTGGTTATATATGATTAGCTATGATTCTTGAAGGTCAGGCTAACCATATGGTTAGCTATGATGCATGGTAATGGTCAGGCTAATCATATATAACAGCTATGAGGCATGATGATGGTCAGGCCGCACCCGACGTGAGATGTGGGGTGAGCTATGATGCATGGTAAGGGTGGATATGATCACATAATCTACTAATAGTTCCCCTTTCCCCAGCTAGCACGATGGATTCCAATCACGACTCCTCATGATGGGGATCTAGGGTGCTAACCCGTGTATCCATAGTGTCGGAATCAAGTATGAAATACACTACGATTTATAGAAGTAATCAATCATGAAAACTGTCAGAGAATGTACTCGCCTGTGGTCCTGAGCAGAATGTGAGGATCGAGGTCCAAAATGGAATCACAATGACCTATTTATGGAAATTCAATGTTAATTAATGAATTAAAAGAATAACATGCTTAACAATTTAAAAACGAGGTTTCTAGGCCATGTCTAAGGTTTACTGGTCACTACTAGGTCCACTAGTCAATTTCTATACCATACTAAGGATCCCTAACTTATACTAGTTAATAACTTAACTAGTAACTTAATACCTAGTTACCTATTTGTATCTCACCTGCTATACATGATATCAATTTAGTCAATGCCAAATACAATTGATTTATATACATATAGATACTCACTTAGTGATACATAATCTTAATCTTAAACACAACTCACTGACCAAACTCACACACACACACACAGTGTACATACTGCCCTGAACCACACTGAGACACAGCCACTCTATGTTGGGTACCCAGGTTTCACATAACACTACATTCCCTTACACCCACAGTCTGACACCCTAATTACTGGACACAGGTTCACCCCAAATCTGATACACAATACACTACACACTACTGCACCTAACTAGTACATTCTGTGCACTGATACACAGTTAACACATTACTGTGTACTGATGCAGTCACAGTTCACTGAGACTTCCTAATTTCTAACCAAATAACACCCCTACTCCTAATACTAACTCACTGAAATTCCCAGGTACTGATACACAGCATTTTGCTCCCACATTGAATTTGGTACTCCTACATTTTGCACAACACCTAATTATCTAGACACACTAAGACACACAGGCACTCATCTCACACAGTCCTAATTAACTGAGACACCCTACACCAACACTATCCTACATCCACACACAAGTAGACACTGCTACACCAACACTTCTCACTGAACTCACTTGACAGTCCTCTCACACACTGCTCTAACACTGAATCAAGCTGAACCCCTCACAGTATCCTGATACCTCAGAATCTACACTTAATCTGAATAATACTGAGACACAAGCACCAACTCATTTGGTCAAGAACACCAACACACAAGTTACTGAGAATACCTCACATACACATATGCACAGCCATAGATTGACTGATACACACAGGTAATGCTAAGCCACACACTCTGCTGTACAAGACACTGAACTTCACTAGTGCACACCCTGAAACCCACACTGCTACACAGAAATCCAAACTGTGCACTTCCTGCACTGATCACAACTCACACACTCTCTGAATCACTCACTAACACACATCAACACTGATACCTAACACACATCCTATTGTTCACAGATAAATGGACACTAGTAGTCACAGGGGTGCACACACTGGCTTTGCACTCTGTTCTACTGATACACTAAAATCCTGGAACTATACCTACAAGACCCTAACATCTAACTGTTAGGATACTGAACTCAGAACTCCCTCACAACATACCTAATTCACTGAAAATACACTCTGACACAGACAAGTCAAAGACAAATCAGTGGGCACTCACAATGAAAAGGACTAGTAGTGTTGTTCATAGATCCATTGACCTTGCTCTAGAAAGTAATAAATTACTTCCTCAATGTGCCCAGATGCAATTAAGATAATAAGGAAGACATGACAACTCTTGCTCCTAAAATCATAACAGTAAAGCAATTGGTTCAAGTTAGATATGAAAATATATATATAGCATTTGCCATCAAAATAGTGATTGTTAAAGTGCTATATAGTTTCACACAGGCAATGAACTTTTATGCACAGAATACCCAAATCACTACACTGCAATCCCCAATGCACAGAATTCTGTACCTACACAGTAACCCTCTCCCAAACCCGACTGCATCTATCCTCTTCCCTAGCACAGTTTTCCCCAACCACACAGCACAACTGCCCGACTGCACCCTGTCCTCCATGCCCGACTGAACACAGGGAATCTTCACAGTTTTGAACAATTTACTCTGCTCGAGCCCTAACACCCCTAATTCACAGGAACCCAACAAAACCTATAACACAGTTCACAAGTATTATGTATATAGATGGGTACATTGAAACATGCAGTTTAATCAGTATACATAGATAGGCAAACCCTAACAATCCTTTTATCAAACACCTAGCATGCAGAACACGAATTTACATACAACCCATGAATCCCTCTAACCAAAACCCTAAAACTCGGGTTCAACTTACACAGAGGAGATGAAATCAGTCCACATAACAAAATCTAGGGTTAGGGTTCTTAATAATTGGGGAAAACCCCATATGGGTCACCAAAACCTAATCAAAACCCTGGAATTCGAATTACACAGAAAAGGGGGTTCCCTAATGGCCATGAACATCTGAAAAACAGAATTAAAGGAATATAAACTAGGGTTTTACCTGCAGGGAAGGTTTTTTTCAGCGAGGCTCTTCTTCTCCAAGGCTCCCTGACCCACGTTCTTTGCTTCTCTTGCTTTGGAGGAGGAGAAAATGGAACCTAGGGTTAGGGTTTCGAATTTTTGGATGGAAGATGGTTTTTCTCTAGTGGAGGCTAGGGTTTCTCCTGTTTACATGAAGGGTGGCTTTGTGGGAAGCTTCATATATATATAAACCTAGTTCTAGGGTTTCTATGCCTAGTTTTTAGGTTAAAACCTTTATGTTAAGTCATGTAGGACCTAATAGACTCAGGTTTAGGTCTGCTAGAGTATTGAGGGTTCACCCTAATTTTAAATTTCTAGGGTTTTGCTAGAATAGGATTTACACATTAGGGTTTGGTCATTAGGGTTTGCCCTAAAGCATTCTAGGGTTGACCTAAAATCAAATATCCCTAATAATAATATAATAGTTATAAAACTCAGCAAATAATTTAAATTCATAATTATTTAAAACAGCTAAAATTACAGAAATACCCTTATATGAAAAAGTGGTAGTGACAAGTCTACCCTCCTAAAAGAAATTTCGTCCTCGAAATTGGACTGAACTACAACAAGGATGAAACCAGAAAAGGAAATATACCTCAAGTCTGGAAGAGATACGGGTATTGCTCGCGCATTTCGTCCTCTCTCTCCCAGGTCGATTCCCCTGGAGAGTGATGTCTCCATGCTACGCGAACCAAGGGAATAGTTTGGTTCCGCAACACCTTCTCTCTGCGGTCCAAGATCTCTACGGGCTGCTCAGGGTAGCTGAGCGTTGGACCAACCTCAATCTCCGAGTGATCAAGTACGTGACTAGGGTCGGCCACGTACCGTCTCAGCTGCGACACGTGAAACACATTATGCACTCCCTCCAATGCAGGCGGCAAGTCCAGTCTATATGCCACTGCACCTACCCTTGCCAGAATACTGAAGGGTCCGATGTAACGTGGGCTAAGCTTCCCGCCTCTGCCAAAACGAATCATTCCACGCGTCGGAGAAATCCGTAGGAAAACTAGATCGCCAACCTAAAACAAAAACAGTCTCAACACGCAGTCTAAACAAACAAACAACCACAACCAGAAAACAACAATCTATACCTGAAACTCAAGGGGTCTACGGTGGCTGTCGGCCCAATGCCGCTGTCTGTCCTGCGCCACTCGCAGTCTGTCTCTGATGAGTTTCACCTTTTCTGCTGCATCCACGACCATTTCTGGTCCTAGCAAGGCTCTCTCTCCAACGTCGTCCCACGACAGCGGTGTACGACACCTCCGTCCATAAAGAGCCTCAAATGGTGACATCTCGATGCTGGCCTGGTAACTGTTGTTGTAAGCGAACTCCACCAGGTGCAGATGATCCTCCCAAGAACCTCCGAGATCTAACACACAAGTGCGTAGCATATCCTCGAGAGTCTGAATAGTCCTTTCAGACTGCCCGTCTGACTGGGGGTGATATGCGGTACTGAACTTGAGCTGAGTGCCCAAGCTAGCCTGCAGACTCCTCCAGAAGTGGGAAGTGAAACGACTATCCCTATCTGAGACGATGCTCACAGGAACTCCATGAATCCTAACAATCTGTCGCACGTACATCTCTGCTAGCTTCTCTGTCGACGTGCCCACTTTAAAAGGTAAGAAATGGGCTGATTTGGTCAACCTGTCCACGATGACCCAAATCGCGTCCTTCCCTCCTGGAGAACGGGGGAGCCCTGAAACGAAATCCATGGTCACGTGCTCCCACTTCCATTCTGGAATCGGTAAAGGTTGAAGCAAACCTCCTGGCCTCTGCCGGTCTGCCTTTACCTGCTGGCACACTAGACACCGAGATACGAAGCGTGCTACCTCGCGCTTCATTCCGTACCACCATACGTGCTCCCTTAAGTCTCGATACATCTTGTTGGCACCGGGATGCATTGAGTACTGAGAGCGGTGTGCCTCCTGTAAAACCTCCTCGCGCAGCTCCCCGCTAGGCACACATATCCTCGTGCCGTGCCGTAAGGAACCGTCATCTGCGATAGTGAAGTCGTCCGACAATCCCTTCTGAACCTGTGCTCTGATACTCCTCAGAGTCTCATCGTCGTATTGCGCAGCTCTGATCCTGTCCATCAGTTCGGACTGTATCTGCAATCCCCACATCTGAATCTCTGCACCGGGAACTAACACTTCAATCTCCAAGCTCTCCAAATCAGCCAACAAATGCCTGTCTGTCGTCAAGTACATAGCCATCGGATACCTGCTCAAGGCATCGGCGACTACGTTAGCCTTCCCTGGATGGTACTGCAATGAGATGTCAAAGTCCTTCATTAACTCTAACCACCTCCTCTGCCTCATGTTCAGCTCCTTCTGTGTGAATACGTACTTCAAGCTCTTGTGGTCTGTGAAGATTTCCACACGCTCTCCGTACAGGTAATGTTTCCACAGCTTTAGGGCGAAGATAACTGCTGCCAACTCTAAGTCGTGGGTGGGGTAGTTCTTTTCATGAGGGCGTAACTGCCTGGAAGCATAGGCAATTACCTTCCCGTGCTGTTGAAGAACACATCCCAGACCCTTCCCTGAAGCATCACTGTAGATGGTAAAACCACCTGTCCCTGATGGCAACGTCAAAATTGGAGCTGTCGTCAACCTCTTCTTCAGCTCATCAAATGCAGCCTGGCACTCCTCTGTCCACACAAATTCTACATCCTTCCTAGTCAGTCTGGTCATTGGCGCTGCAATCTTGGAGAAGTCTTGTACGAACCTCCTGTAGTATCCTGCTAGCCCGAGAAAACTCCTGATCTCAGCTACCGAACTGGGGGTAGCCCATGACTCCACTGCCTCGATCTTCTGTGGGTTAACCGAGATTCCGTCACCCGATACAACATGCCCAAGAAATTCGACCTTGTCAAGGAAGAATTCACACTTAGAGAGTTTCCCGTACAGCTTCTCCCTCCTGAGAGTCTCTAAGACCAATCTCAGGTGCTCTTCGTGCTCCTCCGGTGTCTTGGAATACACAAGAATATCATCGATGAACACCACCACGAACTTGTCAAGGTACTGGTGGAACACCTTGTTCATCAAGTTCATGAATACTGCCGGTGCATTGGTTAAACCAAACGGCATCACCATGAACTCAAACTGGCCGTATCTGGTCCGAAAAGCTGTCTTCGGCGTGTCTTCTTTCTTCACCTTCACCTGATGATAGCCTGACCTCAAATCAATCTTCGAAAACACCCTCGCCCCGCTCAACTGGTCGAAAAGATCATCTATCCTCGGTAGCGGGTACTTGTTCTTGATGGTGATATTATTCAAGGCTCTATAATCAATACACATGCGCACCGTGCCGTCCTTCTTCGGTACGAACAATACCGGAGCTCCCCATGGTGATGAACTGGATTTGATGAAGCCTTTGTCCTGCAGCTCCTCAACTTGCTTCTTCAGTTCTGCCAGCTCGCTGTTGTTGACTCTATAGACATGTTGTGAAATGGGCTCCGCTCCTGGAACCAAGTCTATAGAGAATTCGACATCTCTGTCTGGCGGCAAGCCTGGCAACTCTTCTGGAAATACATCCAGGAACTCCGCTATTAGAGGATGTGGCAACTCCTCTTCTTCCGTCCTGGCTCCGCAAAAGGTGCTCCCTCTCTGTTCCGCTGTTCCTCTGACGACCTCAAACTCCGGCTCTCCTGGTGGTCTAAACAATACTCTGCCTCTATAACAATCTATAGTAGCATGATGCCTACTCAACCAGTCCATTCCGAGTACAATATCGTACCCCGGAAGTGGCATGACGAGTAAGCTCACGCTCAAGTCTCGGCCTCCTACTGATACTCTCCGGTCCTTGCAGTGATCACGGACTAGGATAATACCTCCACCAGTCATGATCTTGCAAGTCCTAGCTAATGGTTCTGTGTCTAAATGATGTCGAAGTGCATATGATACAGACACAAAACTATGGGAAGCGCCAGAGTCAAATAAGGTAAATGCGGGAATACAATCGAGAAGAACCGAACCTGTGATCAAGTCTCCTGCTGGCTCGATTTCCTCGACTGCCATGGCGTATGCTCGCCCCTGGGGTGCACCTCTCTGCTGCTGATGCTGGGCGAACTTCTGATTTTGCGGTGAAAGTGGTCCCCTCTGTTGTTGGCCTCCTGGTACGGTAGGTACCCTGCCTGGTCCTCTCTGGGCGGCTGCTCCACCCTGACCTGGACGAGTCCGAATGGTAGGGCAATCCTTCAGCTGGTGTGTCGTCGATCCGCAGTACAAACATGAGCCTAACCTCTTCCTGCAGTTCTCTCTGGTATGTCCTGTCTTCCCGCAGTACGCACACTGGATGGCAGGCTGGTTCTGTCTCTGTTGCTGCTGGATCTGCCCTCGGGCTGGTGCCTGATGCTGCTGCTGAAAGGGCCTCTGCTGCTGCTGAAAGTGTGGACGCTTGCCTGTTCCCGTACTACTGTTTGCCCCTCCGGTAACATCGCGTCCCCTCTTGGGTCTGAGGTCCAAGTCATCCTCGGCTACTTGGGCATCCATCAATATGCCCTCGTAGGTAGCTGTGCGACGTCCCGACGTGCGAGACTTGATCTCTCTTGTCAGCCCCTTTCTGAATTTCCGGGCCCTGTCCCCCGGATCTCTAATCATCGACGGCGCAAAGCGGCTCAGGCGGGAAAACTCCGCGGCATACTCGTCGACGGACGAGCTCCCCTGGGCTAAGTCATGGAACTGACTCTCCAAAGCTCCCAGGGCGACATCAGGAAAGAACTTCTCTTTGAAGAGCTCCTTGAAAGCTTCCCAAGAGAGTCCCCCGCGCAAGAGTCTCGGCTCCGTGCGAAACCATGTCAAGGCAATATCGAACATCTGGCTGCCAGCGGCCTCGATCTGGAGCGCCTCTGGAATCTGCGCCAAACGCAAGTTCCTCTCGATGTCCTCTAACCAATCATCGGCGTAGAGTATCCCTTCTGTCCCCTTGAACTCCCGAGGCATCATCCTCTTGAAGTCCACAATGGTGCCCGGCCTCTGTTGTTGCTGACCAGGTTGTTGCTGCTGCTGAGCGACTCTCTCCACAGCCTGGAGAGCCACTTGGTGAGCATTATCCATGTTCACCCTCATCATCTCTGTCTGGGCCTGATGTGCCTCAGCCTGCACTCTCTGGGCCTCTGCCGACGTCCTCTGGGCGTCGACCATGCCCTGAATCAAAGCGAACATCTGTGCCCCATCGACGGGCACACCTCCTGGTTGCTGAGCTGGTGGTGGTGGAGGTGGTGGTGCCGTCGTAGCTGTGGGGACCCTCTGAACTGGTGGTGGAGGACCCCCGAATGCTGCAGACACTCCCACCTGTCCTGGAGATGTAGGAGGTGCTGCTGATGTCTGTCCGGCAGCGCGAGAGGTGGCAGACCTCTCTGAATCTGCTGCTCCAAGTCTCTGGGATCTTCTTGGCGGCATCCTGAAGACAGATCGAAAGATTCAATTAAGGCAATAGATATGATATCAAGGAAGGACAGAAAATTTCTAAAGGAATTAACCATTAAGAATAGTATCATAAGAATCAGAATTCCCTAATTGTGATTGAGTATATTCTTGGCCTAATTCCTATTACTACAATATCGCTCTAATGTGAATCTAAGACTACTGACTAGACCTGCATGGGCCACCACTAAAACGTGTCACGACCCGCACCCGGAATTTGGGCATGAGTCGCGGGTACGTCCAGCCTACGCCGCAGCATCGGCGGTAGAACGCTGTCTAGGTCACAAACAATATATATATCCTGTCAATGGTCTCAACTCCGTACGGAGGACAAAGATAAATAATCACAGTTCTATAATATACTCAATCACAACAATGACATAATGGCACGATGAGAATTTAAAAGAGTTCTATTTAAACCCAACCACAATAAGTCTAACTCAAATCCTGGTCCAAATGATCTCACAAAGTCACAAATAAAAATAAATACATCTCAGTCTCAGTCTCAGTCTAAAATAATAAATGCAGAAAATAATCTAAACATGGGCAGGCAAGTTCTCCTCTAGGATAGGCACCTCCTCTGGGATTTCTGGGGTGAAATCCTCCTCTATACCTGGACCGTAATGAGTAGGGCAAAAGTCCTCCAGGTCCTCTGAAAAATGTTGGTTATCCAGTCAGGATTGGAGCGAAGCACAAGCACTAACAGCAGTTTCATTAATTGACAAAATCTATAAACAGTGTAAGAGATACAAGATGGAAATAAAAGCTGAACATGTGAAGTACTGGAGAAAATGAAATAGACAATAAGCATCTAGCAATGAGCAATAAATAGTGAATGCTAGAACAAATAAATCTGAATAAAGATAAAACATCTAGCTAAGTGTTTGAATTATCAGTTTATTATGTGATCGGCTTGGGACTAGATCAGGCTGGTTATATATGATTAGCTATGATTCTTGAAGGTCAGGCTAACCATATGGTTAGCTATGATGCATGGTAATGGTCAGGCTAATCATATATAACAGCTATGAGGCATGATGATGGTCAGGCCGCACCCGACGTGAGATGTGGGGTGAGCTATGATGCATGGTAAGGGTGGATATGATCACATAATCTACTAATAGTTCCCCTTTCCCCAGCTAGCACGATGGATTCCAATCACGACTCCTCATGATGGGGATCTAGGGTGCTAACCCGTGTATCCATAGTGTCGGAATCAAGTATGAAATACACTACGATTTATAGAAGTAATCAATCATGAAAACTGTCAGAGAATGTACTCGCCTGTGGTCCTGAGCAGAATGTGAGGATCGAGGTCCAAAATGGAATCACAATGACCTATTTATGGAAATTCAATGTTAATTAATGAATTAAAAGAATAACATGCTTAACAATTTAAAAACGAGGTTTCTAGGCCATGTCTAAGGTTTACTGGTCACTACTAGGTCCACTAGTCAATTTCTATACCATACTAAGGATCCCTAACTTATACTAGTTAATAACTTAACTAGTAACTTAATACCTAGTTACCTATTTGTATCTCACCTGCTATACATGATATCAATTTAGTCAATGCCAAATACAATTGATTTATATACATATAGATACTCACTTAGTGATACATAATCTTAATCTTAAACACAACTCACTGACCAAACTCACACACACACACACAGTGTACATACTGCCCTGAACCACACTGAGACACAGCCACTCTATGTTGGGTACCCAGGTTTCACATAACACTACATTCCCTTACACCCACAGTCTGACACCCTAATTACTGGACACAGGTTCACCCCAAATCTGATACACAATACACTACACACTACTGCACCTAACTAGTACATTCTGTGCACTGATACACAGTTAACACATTACTGTGTACTGATGCAGTCACAGTTCACTGAGACTTCCTAATTTCTAACCAAATAACACCCCTACTCCTAATACTAACTCACTGAAATTCCCAGGTACTGATACACAGCATTTTGCTCCCACATTGAATTTGGTACTCCTACATTTTGCACAACACCTAATTATCTAGACACACTAAGACACACAGGCACTCATCTCACACAGTCCTAATTAACTGAGACACCCTACACCAACACTATCCTACATCCACACACAAGTAGACACTGCTACACCAACACTTCTCACTGAACTCACTTGACAGTCCTCTCACACACTGCTCTAACACTGAATCAAGCTGAACCCCTCACAGTATCCTGATACCTCAGAATCTACACTTAATCTGAATAATACTGAGACACAAGCACCAACTCATTTGGTCAAGAACACCAACACACAAGTTACTGAGAATACCTCACATACACATATGCACAGCCATAGATTGACTGATACACACAGGTAATGCTAAGCCACACACTCTGCTGTACAAGACACTGAACTTCACTAGTGCACACCCTGAAACCCACACTGCTACACAGAAATCCAAACTGTGCACTTCCTGCACTGATCACAACTCACACACTCTCTGAATCACTCACTAACACACATCAACACTGATACCTAACACACATCCTATTGTTCACAGATACATGGACACTAGTAGTCACAGGGGTGCACACACTGGCTTTGCACTCTGTTCTACTGATACACTAAAATCCTGGAACTATACCTACAAGACCCTAACATCTAACTGTTAGGATACTGAACTCAGAACTCCCTCACAACATACCTAATTCACTGAAAATACACTCTGACACAGACAAGTCAAAGACAAATCAGTGGGCACTCACAATGAAAAGGACTAGTAGTGTTGTTCATAGATCCATTGACCTTGCTCTAGAAAGTAATAAATTACTTCCTCAATGTGCCCAGATGCAATTAAGATAATAAGGAAGACATGACAACTCTTGCTCCTAAAATCATAACAGTAAAGCAATTGGTTCAAGTTAGATATGAAAATATATATATAGCATTTGCCATCAAAATAGTGATTGTTAAAGTGCTATATAGTTTCACACAGGCAATGAACTTTTATGCACAGAATACCCAAATCACTACACTGCAATCCCCAATGCACAGAATTCTGTACCTACACAGTAACCCTCTCCCAAACCCGACTGCATCTATCCTCTTCCCTAGCACAGTTTTCCCCAACCACACAGCACAATTGCCCGACTGCACCCTGTCCTCCATGCCCGACTGAACACAGGGAATCTTCACAGTTTTGAACAATTTACTCTGCTCGAGCCCTAACACCCCTAATTCACAGGAACCCAACAAAACCTATAACACAGTTCACAAGTATTATGTATATAGATGGGTACATTGAAACATGCAGTTTAATCAGTATACATAGATAGGCAAACCCTAACAATCCTTTTATCAAACACCTAGCATGCAGAACACGAATTTACATACAACCCATGAATCCCTCTAACCAAAACCCTAAAACTCGGGTTCAACTTACACAGAGGAGATGAAATCAGTCCACATAACAAAATCTAGGGTTAGGGTTCTTAATAATTGGGGAAAACCCCATATGGGTCACCAAAACCTAATCAAAACCCTGGAATTCGAATTACACAGAAAAGGGGGTTCCCTAATGGCCATGAACATCTGAAAAACAGAATTAAAGGAATATAAACTAGGGTTTTACCTGCAGGGAAGGTTTTTTTCAGCGAGGCTCTTCTTCTCCAAGGCTCCCTGACCCACGTTCTTTGCTTCTCTTGCTTTGGAGGAGGAGAAAATGGAACCTAGGGTTAGGGTTTCGAATTTTTGGATGGAAGATGGTTTTTCTCTAGTGGAGGCTAGGGTTTCTCCTGTTTACATGAAGGGTGGCTTTGTGGGAAGCTTCATATATATATAAACCTAGTTCTAGGGTTTCTATGCCTAGTTTTTAGGTTAAAACCTTTATGTTAAGTCATGTAGGACCTAATAGACTCAGGTTTAGGTCTGCTAGAGTATTGAGGGTTCACCCTAATTTTAAATTTCTAGGGTTTTGCTAGAATAGGATTTACACATTAGGGTTTGGTCATTAGGGTTTGCCCTAAAGCATTCTAGGGTTGACCTAAAATCAAATATCCCTAATAATAATATAATAGTTATAAAACTCAGCAAATAATTTAAATTCATAATTATTTAAAACAGCTAAAATTACAGAAATACCCTTATATGAAAAAGTGGTAGTGACAGCTCTAGCCCAAAGGAGACCGACACGGGCGACTCCTGCACTCGTCAAGTTCTGTTGTGCTGCGACCAGTTGGCCATTTACCACATCTAGACTTTTCGACGACTGAGAAGCCCACTCCTTAGCCTGAGCAAGCTTTGTCTCCAGTTTGCAGACCCTTGCTACATTATCGTCATGCTCGGCCTGGCACTTCGTTTGAAGGGCGATAGTCTCCTCCAAAACGACTTTTCCTTTGTCCATCTCCTGCTGGTTAGTCTCGATGAATTTATTCAGACCTTCCTTCTTTTCAACAAGATGCGCAGTCAAGGAGTCGTATCTGTCCTGGACCAGAGCTTCAAAGTTGCCTCGAGCTAGCTGCAGGTATTCGTTAATGGGTTGCTCCAAACCATTAACCATCGCCTCCAGCGCGTCAGCTACCCCGGTATCACCAAATTCCCTGATCGCCTCTATCGAGAACCGAGAGGACCTCTTCAGCGATGCAAAGTCCAGCTTCTTCGCCAACACCATTGGCATTAACATTCTTAAAGTGGTGTAGAAGATACCGGTGTACTGCTCGGTCAGCGCAACTAGGTCTGCATGAACGCGGGGAGTATCCGCGATCGTGGCGACTTCCCCTCTAGGAATAACCACAGACGATGTCGCCACGTCCGTCGCCTTAACAGGAGGTGCGACGAAAGAAAAATTGCCAACACCGGACGAAGACACCAGCATACTCAAAGGAGGCATTATCGCAATGACAGGCTCGTCCTCCTCTTGAGATATCAGAACCTCGTCGATAGGCGAGCCGGCACCCGAAGATGCTTCCTCTTCAAAATTAGCCACATCCGTGTCGCCGTCAGAGCCAAAGGGCGCATCTATATTGCTGTCCCCGAAGAGGTCTTCCCCTGAAAGGAGGACGAAAGGAAGTTAATGTCAGCATAATGTTAACTTTCCTAAAAGAAAAGGCGTGAAGACGATATTTACCCGTGGCCGACGGCGTATATGCCGCATCCGCAGCCTGTACAGCTAAATCATTTCATAATGATGCTAGGCAAGCTGTCATACCTGGGGAAAGGGGTCTGCTAACGGAAGCTGACAGATAGTCTTCCAAGTCCTCCTCAAAATCCAACCGAGGCTGTCACGCCCCAGTCCTAAAATACGTAGGACTAGGACACGTAAGCATGCCAGCCGCATGGATATGGCAACTCCAATATATGGAAACCAAATCCACACGTACGCTGTAATATGAATATTAAATCCACAAGTGGTATAACTGTAATACAAGTCACAGGGTAAAATCTAAATCTCATCCACCAAAATCATATAGAGATAAATAAACAGTATCTATGAAACTAGATCTTAATAAGAAGTATCTAAGGATGATAGTTGTATGGAAACAAATCCACTACCAACTCAAATGGGAAAAGTAAATACAATATAAGTACAACTCACTCAAACAATATAAGTACCAGCTATCAATCACGGCTCGAAGAGAAGACATCCACGAAGCATCTATAACCATCCAAATCTACGCTCCTGCAAATACTCAAGAAACAGGTACACCTGGCAGTGGACCAGGTCCTCAGAGGGACATAACAAGATACTTAAACACATGCCAATAAAGTACTGAAATAAATATCCAAAGGGGTCGCCTAACCGTCTAAAGTGAATGCAGTTAAGAACAACTTTCCCAACGCGTGGGATATCTGGCTAAAATGGGATTGGCATAGTTCTCTTGGAGATCCAGGGGCCTACAAAGGCACGGCGTCTTTCGAACACCGGAGGCCCGCCAAGTAGTATATATAGGGGTCATCATGACCGCGCATCTCCGGCGGAGCGTACGGGTTACACAAGGAAAGTGCAACGGAGCCCACACGCCTTACTTGTTGTTCGCCCCACCCCATGCTCTAAGCATGTCACATCCATGACACGATTATACCTCTAATAACTGCCAAGTCTACTAGCATGCAAAGTTTCTAACAGCAGTTATTCCTAACGCACGGCCCACACGTACAGGAGGCCAACCTGCACGCAAGTCCGTGATCTACATGAGACTCATAACTCGTGTAACAACTGTGTCACGGCCAATGAACCTAAAGATGCTACATGATGATGGGGTGGTCTCATAAACAGGGTCAATACAAATACATAAATAAAAACATACCGCGACGACACCGTCGCGCGCATTTTATAACAGTTAAAATATATAAAAAGACAGAAAATAAAGATGCATGCAACATATGGAATAAAAATAACAGTACAATGGCAAAGTATACTTGCCTGACAAGGAAGCTGCAATGTACCAAAAACCTGCTCCAGAAATCGCGCAGAATAATCCAATATCCTATGTACACATAAATATAATATAATAGAATCATTAGTCATTACACTAGCACATACTCAACCACATTTATACTGAAATCAGGGGGTATACTAGGGGTAACACTAGTCATCTAACATGTTCAATTACGCATTGAATTACGCGGGTGTCGCGTCTTCAAGTACTGTACGAAATCAGTCAGTCAACTGACAGGTGTCTATGCCAGTACGTTAGTGTACGCAAGGCAGACAAATTCATAAGTTCTTAGGGTCAACATGGTCAAGGTAAGTATGAGATAGTCCACGATGTCCTAGGGTCATACAGTCTGAATATTTAGTCATAATTATCAATTAGCATTTACTTACATATATATTCATATAACTATATAATAATATAACCATTAATTTATTTTAATTTATTTAATTCTGGAATAATAACTCTAAAATCCTATTTCAATCTTATTATTCTGATTTTTATGTTAATTCCTAAATTTTGTCCAAAGAAACTGAATTTTATCAACTCGAGACTCATGGCACGCAAATCGAGGCGATTTGTTGACCAAAAAGTCAACCGATACAAACTCGACTTTCATGCATGATTTCCTATAGATTTCAGCATCAAAAACATACTAGAATTTACAGCTCGTCTGAATTCAAATTCGTTTGGGAATTATGGCACATACAAATTTTTTATTGTGCACCGATGGTTAAATTCTAACCTAGAAGTTCTACAGAATTAACAGTATGTAAATACTTCAAAATAAATTCTGGGAAATATATATGTTGATGATCTCGACATTAGCTTTCCGAAAATTAAAACGGTTCATGATTCTGATTCCTGGTTCTCCGGGAATCGCGAAAACATCGAAACATGTCTATTTTCGGATATGCTGTGCTCTACGAATTTTCTAGAATTTAATACTAATAAAAAAAAACAATTTATATTATCAGAAAGCTAACCTCATTATCGTTCTAACAAAAAAAACTAGAGCGTGTTTGGAGTCCGGAGCTAGGAGATATCGTCTTTTTAATTCGTCATAACTAGTAGAAAATGAGGCTGAATTTATGACGAATTTTGACTATTTTTTGGACGAAAAAGAGAGGAATTTGGGAAAGAAAAATATGAAGGATGGGGTATTTATAATAGTGGACACTAATTAATTAAATAAGAATAGGATTGGTTAATTTGGATAGGATTATGATGAATTTAAATAAGGATAGGATATGCATGAAGTTAATTTCCTAGTAGGTTCAGGATTTGAATTAATTTTAAATAGAGTTTGAATTTATCTCAATAATTTATAATCTTAAATATAATTAAAGATAATACAAATAATTTATAAAATCTTATTAATATCTATTAACACTAAATTAGTATCTATCTAATATTAAGACTATATATATCCAAATAAATCCTAAATAATTTTAAAATCTAAATAAATTTCTTAAAATTCTAAATAAATTACAAAAAAATATAATTAAATATTTTAAACTAAAATAAATATTTGGTAGAAATGACATGCAAGTATGGTCATATAGTAAATCATAGAAGTCCTAGAAATTTATGTTTTCTAAGTTTTAATTACCAAAAATTCTAGAAAAATCTTCAAAAATCTAAAATAACCTAAAATAATTCTAAATGAATATTTATATAAGTAAATATATCAAGAAATTTATTTTCTAATTAACTAAGAGCATATTCTAAATAAATTCAACATATATAATAAATATAATAATATAAAATATACACAAAATACCTATTTTGGGTGAGGGAGTTTACAATCTACCCAACTTAAAATAATTTCGTCCTCGAAATTAAAATAAGACATAATTTGTTAAATCCTTCACATTCGTACATAAGGTATGTCAATCGCAATCTCTTCCAAAAATTTAAATAACAAAATCTATTTGAATCTATCACGATAACTTCAAAATTAATATAACTACTGTTTAAATCAAAATTCAACCTGTCGTAATCTCTTCTCGATTTTTAAATAATCAACATCCAAATCTGACTCAAGTCTATATGACATCCCACATCAAAATTTATATCATAATTTCTAATATCATAATCTCCTCTAGACTTTGAACAATAAACAATTCTAATCAAATCTTATTCCTATTCTTAACTTAAGAATTTTGTACTATTCAAATATTTAAACTCAATTTACATCCTCAATATTTCAAATAGGTGACCCAACAATCAAAATTGAACTTTTAATTCAAATCATCAAATTGTAAAATTTAAATCTAATTAACCAATTGTTCAAGTCTAAAATTCTATATTTATCCTCAAAATTTAAATCGATGATTCATCCTTCAATATTCAAAATTTAAATCATGTGCTCAAAGTATAAATATTGGGTCCTCAATATCAAGATTTTTAAAATTCATTAAATCCTCATTATCTTAATCCCTCTTTTAAAATTCTCCACATTTAAAAGGACTTAATCTCTCAATCTAATCCTACTTAATCACAATCTAAAAGAATTCTTCTCAAGTTTAATACTGCAATTTCTACCAAACTTAGAATTTACCCATCTATCACATAAGGCTCTTACACTTAAGAAAAATATTCCTCAATTTATTTTCTCATGTCATTCAATCCTCAAAACTTTAACACCAACTATATCATATGTGATATGCCCTTAATCAATTATGAAAGATAGTCACCAAATAATGTGATTGGCCTATGTGGTATATCTTGTACTATCCGTGTATCACTTATATCCAAGCACGAGATTTCGTGTTTCCGAAATAAGGGAAGACAGAAAGCAACGAAAAAGAGTTCAAGGAGGGGTAATAGAATGGAAGTATGGGAATCAAAGCGTTTAAAGAATTCAAATGGGAATTGTCAAGACAGTTGTGGATTGAAATCTTAATTTGGTAATTTTCTATTCGCATGCTCACATCGGTGCAGTTATGTACTTGATATGATATGCTTTGTCGTATCTAGAGGGTAAGTATATTCGTCTACTAATCACTACATATCTCAATCCACGTAAAGTAGTTATGCGAAGGGCGAACCAAGCGCACTAAGGTTAGCTAGACCCTAATATACTGATTCTGAAATATATTATTGTGGGCCCCCAATAATACGTATGTCATGAACAAGCTCGATAAAGAATAAGCTTGCAAAAACAAGGCTATAATAGCAGCATAAGTCAAGGTAGTACAGCAAATATGAATACGCTAGATTATGATGAAAGAAGGTTCATAACAATTCAAATTCTCAAAAACAAAAGCAAAATAAGCAATAATAATGAAAGACTACATAATCTCTACAGTTGTCATACTAATTCCTTGTCTAAGTCGCTAGTCGACCAATAGGGACATAGACCTCTAAATTCTATCGTCTGAATAAACACTGTCGTCTTTGCTAGCATACAATTAATGTCATTCAGTTACACTTCATCAATGGATCACAGGGACTATGTGATACTAGGTGGTGAGGTATACTATCCAACTTAAAATAATTTAACTACTATTGTATTGCCTTAAGGATACCTACAAAAATAACCTTGCACATGTACATAGAACAGAAACTCTTATTAGGGTCTCCTATTGCATTATATAGGTAAGGGTCAAGTGCTCATAGAACAGGTGTCAATCATAGGGATAGAAGAGTTACTAGCCGTTAAGGAAAAAGGGATTTAACTCGTATCGAGCTATGGGTACAAATTTTGTGATTTAAAGCTAATGGGTAATCATTAGGTCACAACCTAAGGGAACTACGCAAACTATCAAATCCCAACTATCCCGCACAAAATTCAAAGTTCAAATTACCAAGCTACACCCTAGCAAACTACATGTCCTAACATAGAATAAGATTACATGCCCTTCAATCATACGAGTTATGTGGCACGAGTTAAATAATGAAGAAAGAAGAATCATAATTTAGTCGTCACACAACTAGCGAATGCTAAGGTTGCAGGGGGACAAGTTATGAAATCAAAAATAGAGGGCTCTAGATAGCATCATGGTTCTCTAAGGGGGTGGCATGCTAGTTGCCATGTTCGGGGTATGATCAAGAAAAAGGGTTGATTATATTCCTCTAGGCTTCCTAGGGTGCTGTCTACTAGTAACAAGACAATGACATAAGTTTTATAGTTCTCTAATACTATCCAATTATGAGGGTTAGGTTCAGTCCTAATGTTCAATATTGGTTCTCCATTGGTTCCTGAATACTAGGGTCAAACATTATGGTAAAACTTCTAACTAACTCTAGTAGTGTCTATACTACTCTCAAGTCTTCATAATACATCAGGGGGTAATGGTAAATCAATTCTAAAGATAAGGAATTCTAGGGTTCACTAGATATTCTAAACTTAGTGGTGTGTCTATATTCTCGTTGTATTCTTAATAGGTGTGCTACTCTAATTATCATCCTAATAACAGGGGTTCCTATATTTTAGCAGAAGGCCATATATACTCAAGGAACTTATTAGGGAAGTACAGGAATCAAGCAGGATACAATTGTTCGAATAGATCATAGAGGAGGAAGGTGAATCATAGTCAATTGTGGATGAGATCCTATACTCTAGTCCTATGTGCAGGCTTGTTCGGTACAGTAAAGTAACCGAGACAATATGCTCTCGACCTGCATGGGCCACCACAAAAACATGTCACGCCCCAGTCCCAAAATACGTAGGACTAGGACACGTAAGCATGCCAGCCGCATGGATATGGCAACTCCAATATATGGAAACCAAATCCACACGTACGCTATAATATGAATATCAAATCCACAAGTGGTATAACTGTAATACAAGTCACAGGGTAAAATCTAAATCTCATCCACCAAAATCATATAGAGATAAATAAACAGTATCTATGAAACTAGATCTTAATAAGAAGTATCTAAGGATGATAGTTGTATGAAAACAAATCCACTACCAACTCAAATGGGAAAAGTAAATACAATATAAGTACAACTCACTCAAACAATATAAGTACCAGCTATCAATCACGGCTCGAAGAGAAGACATCCACGAAGCATCTATAACCATCCAAATCTACGCTCCTGCAAATACTCAAAAAACAGGTACACCTGGCAGCGGACCAGGTCCTCAGAGGGACATAACAAGATACTTAAACACATGCCAATAAAGTACTGAAATAAATATCCAAAGGGGTCGCCTAACCGTCTAAAATGAATGCAGTTAAGAACAACTTTCCCAATGCGTGGGCTATTTGGCTAAAATGGGATTGGCATAGTTCTCTTGGAGATCCACGGCGTCTTTCGAACACCGGAGGCCCGCCAAGTAGTATATATAGGGGTCATCATGACCGCGCATCTTCGGCGGAGCGGACGAGTTACACAAGAAAAGTGCAACGGAGCCCACACGCCTTACTTGTTGTTCACCCCACCCCATGCTCTAAGCATGTCACTTCCATGACACGATAATACTCTAATAACTGCCAAGTCTACTAGCATACAAAATTTCTAACAGCAGTTATTCCTAACGCACGGCCCACACGTACAGGAGGCCAACCTGCACGCAAGTCCGTGATCTACATGAGACTCACAACTCGTGTAACAACTGTGTCACGGCCAATAAACCTAAAGATGCTACATGATGATGGGGTGGTCTCATAAACAGGGTCAATGCAAATACATAAATAAAAACATACCGCGACGACACCGTCGCGCGTATTTTATAACAGTTAAAATATATAAAAAGACAGAAAATACAGATGCATGCAACATATGGAATAAAAATAATAGTACAATGGCAAGGTATACTTGCCTGACAAGGAAGCTGCAATGTACCAATAACCTGCTCCAGAAATCGCGCAGAACAATCCAATATCCTATGTACACATAAATATAATATAATAGAATCATTAGTCATTACACTAGCACATACTCAACCACATTTATACTGGAATCAGGGGGTATACTAGGGGTAACACTAGTCATCTAACACGGTCAATTATGCATTGAATTACGCGGGTGTCGCGTCTTCAAGTACTGTACAAAATCAGTCAGTCAACTGACAGATGTCTATGCCAGTACGTTAGTGTACGCAAGGCAAACAAATTCACAAGTTCTTAGGGTCAACATGGTCAAGGTAAGTATGGGATAGTCCACGATGTCCTAGGATCATACAGTCATAATATTTAGTCATAATTATCAATTAGCATTTACTTACATATATATTCATATAACTATATAATAATATAACCATTAATTTATTTTAATTTATTTAATTTTGGAATAATTACTCTAAAATCCTATTTCAATCTTATTATTTTTATTTTTATGTTAATTCCTAAATTTTGTCCAAAGAAACTGAATTTTATCAACTCGAGACTCATGGCACGCAAATCGAGGCGATCTGTTGACAAAAAAATCAATCGATATAAACTCAACTTTCATGCATGATTTCTTGTAGATTTCAGCATCAAAAATATATTGGAATTTACGGCTCGTCTGAATTCAAATTCGTTTGGGAATTATGGCACATACAAATTTTGTATTGTGTACCGATGGTTAAATTCTAACCTAGAAGTTCCACAGAATTAACAGTATATAAATACTTCGAAATAAATTCTGGGAAAAATATATGTCGATGATCTCGACATTAGCTTTCCGAAACTTTAAACGGTTCATGATTCTGATTCCTGGTTCTCCCGAAATCGCGAAAATATCGAAACACATCTATTTTCGGACATGTTGTGCTCTACGAATTTTCCAGAATTTAATACTAATAACAAAAAAAAACAATTTATATTATCAGAAAGCTAACCTCATTATCGTTCTAACAAAAAAACTGGAGCGTGTTTGGAGTCCGGAGCTAGGAGATATCATCTTTTTAATTCGTCATAACTAATAGAAAATGAGGCTGAATTTATGACGAATTTTGACTATTTTTTGGACGAAAAAGAGACGAATTTGGGAAAGAAAAATATGAAGGATGGGGTATTTATAATGGTGGACACTAATTAATTAAATAAGAATAGGATTGGTTAATTTGGATAGAATTATGATGAATTTAAATAAGGATAGGATATGCATGAAGTTGATTTCCTAGTAGGTTCAGGATTTGAATTAATTTAAAATAGAGTTTGAATTTATCTCAATAATTTATAATCTTAAATATAATTAAAGATAATACAAATAATTTATAAAATTTTATTAATATCTATTAACACTAAATTAGTATCTATCTAATATTAAGACTATATATATCCAAATAAATCCTAAATAATTTTAAAATCTAAATAAATTTCTTAAAATACTAAATAAATTACAAAAAAATATAATTAAATATTTTAAACTAAAATAAATATTTGGTAGAAACGACATGCAAGTATGGTCGTATAGTAAATCATAGAAGTCCTAGAAATTTATGTTTTCTAAGTTTTAATTACCAAAAATTCTAGAAAAATCTCCAAAAATCTAAAATAACCTAAAATAATTCTAAATGAATATTTATATAAGTAAATATATCAAGAAATTTATTTTCTAATTAACTAAGAGCATATTCTAAATAAATTCAACATATATAATAAATATAATAATATAAAATATACACAAAATACCTATTTTGGGTGAGGGAGTTTACAGAGGCTCATCGGCTGGAATCGCGCTAGGTGCGCTCGCAAGTGCGGCAGAAGTCCCTCCCGATGCCGATCCGGCTAGAGGTATACGGAACTTTATTATACTCAGCCCCGAAGACGACCTCGCTCCACTACCTGAAGCAATAGCCGCGACACCAGTGTCCAGCTGAGATTCTCCGACTCCACCAGCCGGAACTATAGAAGGTCCCTTTCTAAAAGGCGAGGAACCTCCAATCAAAGAATCGTCCCCAACACGGAGAGATGTAAGCTCACCTCCAGAAGCCTCAATGCCAGGAATCCTGAGAGAATGATTTACCATCTTCTTCTTCCTCTTACGAGGGGAAGTCTCCTTGGGAGCAGGAGCCCTTCGTTTCCCAAGAACTACCAAAGCCCCTGCAAGCGGAGGTACTTCACCCCTGGGGACCGACACCAAAGACTCATCCGGGGTAACGGACTCCTCACCCTCGTCGGAAAAAACCGAGGGGACTTTAACTCGTCCCCCAGGCTTGGAAGAGGGCACCTTAAATCTTCCATGCATATCAAAATCGCGATGGAAGGTGTTCGTTGCCACATAAAACTGGGCATACGAATGCAGGATGCGCAGCTCCGTAGAGAGTGTGATGACCGGTACGATAAAAATTACCCCAGTATAGCCCATGATAAAATATCGCCATCCCCTCGCTCCATCAATGAGTCCACCTCTGGACCTGAAGTTTGTGAAGGCGTTGCCCACGTGCAACTGATCATACCCAAACTGTCGGGCAAACCGACTGGGCAAGTAGGGCTCCAAGAAGCAATGATCTTCGCTTATGTACAACAGATGGGATGGTCTGATACAGACCAACCATTTAAAAGCTTTGGGAGAAAGAATGGTCTTCTCTCTACCCGAATCCTCGAGCCTAATCCCCGATTGATTGCGATGTATAGGAGGGACTATGCAGAAAAGCTTCCAACTATGACTGAAGCCTAGCGCCCACCGACAGTCTATAACTGTGTTCATGTTCCAGGAAGACTTCCGGTAGTTCAACAAGAAACTACCCCCCCGAACTACTGCCGGAACCGGGAGACATCACCCGGGGGTTATGGAGAATTAACCACCCCATCAAATACAGGTATGGTAATTCTATCCTAGGAAAGCTATCACACCGAATTTCATCGACGAGCAGCCCTTCAATCATGGCCCTCAGGCCAGCTTGTATACGGCACACCATGGCAGGGAGCAAGCCCAGTCTTGCCCCGAACACCAGACGCACTGCAGGCCATAGCATGTTGCGGTGAATGCGGTCCGCAGATGCGACGCCAGGCACTACTACTCGGCACAGCCATATAAAGAGGAAGCCAGCCAGTTGAGCCTCCCTGGACAGAGGCCTGCGACAGCGCCTCAAATAGCTATAGGCCTTAGTGCCTTCAGGATACTTTTCCGTCCCTTCGTCGAGGAACCGGTCCGGAGCACCAGCATCCACTATAAAATTGTCAACTACCTGAGCATTAAGCGCACTCAGGGGATTCATAGGCAGATCCTTGCCCTCCAATACCTTCTTCGGCTTGGCAGTCCTGGACCGGTGAAAGAAAAGATAGGACGTTCATTTGTTGATGTGAGCCAAATCTGAGGGCTCATCATAAAAAGCGGTGCAGGCGAGGTAGTGGCACATCAACTCCTGATAGACCTCCACTACCCGAGGGTCTGAACCCCCAGCTCCCGGTTCGTGGGAACATACTCTTCGTATGGAGTGTCCCCCTTTGGGAGTCTTGAGATCTCTGCCATCTCATGCAGGGCCAATCCCAACTCCCCCAGTGGAGTGGCGAAAGTCCCGGTGAGCGAAATATATCCCTCCATCAGCGCCAGGAACAGGTTGGGTTAGGAGGTAACCCAACACTGGTAGCACTCACAGCCGCAAACAGACCGATGTTCTCCAACTCAGTCTGAAAATGCTTCAAGGCCCAATCAACTAAGCGAGCCCATCGAAGATTTGAAGGGGTGATCCACCCGCCACACCGAGGGTTCACCTTAGGGTATACTCCCCCACGCCCCATAAAATCATTACAGAAAGTCGGTAACTGGACCGGCTGGATCACCAAACTGTCTTCACTCGGGACACTGCTCGGGTACAGCCCCGTGAACACCGTCACAAAGCCAGCAGGGCGGCTGACAAACGACCCCTGGTCAGCTCCTCTCAGATGAAAGATCTTCCCTGGCTTGCCGTGAAGATCGGGAGTCAGCGTCCACGACATCTTCCTTGGATGGTTAGCATAGAAGAAGGCCGAGATGGGGTAGTCTCTCAGCATATTGGGCAGGTACAAGACCAAACCCTCGACAGGGAAAACCCAGAGTTCTTTCTTGGACTTTGTCTGTGTCACGACCCGCACCCGGTTTAGGGGCACGAGTGCGTGGGTACGTCCAGCCTACGCCACAGCATCGGCGGTAGAACGCTGTCTAGGTCGAGTACTATCTAAACAATCTCACGCTAATATCCAACTCCATAAGGAGACTCGGATAATACTATAAAAATATTAACAACATACTCAATCACAACTATAGCACGATAGGAATTTAAAGAAATAAAAGAATACAACACAAGTCTACTGACAACATAATCATACCTGCAATCATTAACTCCCAATCCCCAAGTGTGCCGGAACCAGTCTACTAAGGTCACAGTCTGAAAAAAATATTTTCCAGTCAGGAAGGAGCAAAGTACATCTCTAAATAGCAGTTCTATATAAATGACACAAACTATGTAGCAGTTCTAAATGGAAATATACCAGATGCATGTATAGGTACGAGAAATGTACAATAAAAGAAATACTGGAAATACTGTAAGTAACTGCAGGAAAAGAAATAATATGTCCAAGAGCAAGAAACTATGACTAAGTGTGTGAGTACTAGCTTTAACATGTGATCGGCTTGGAAACATGATCAGGCTGGTTACATGTGATTAGCTATGATTCACGAAGGTCAGGCTAACCGCTGGTTAGCTATGATGCATGTAGAGGTCAGGCTAATCACACGTAACAGCTATGAGGCACGGAGATGGTCAGGCCGCACCCGACGTGAGATGTGGGGTGAGCTATGATGCATGAAAAGTTGGGTATGATCACATATCTACACTAAAATACTCCCCACCCCCGACTGGTATAGTAGATCCAATCATGGTACGCTATGGCACGGGATTCCCTAGGGAGGTAGCAAGTCTCCCCGGAAATCAGTGTCTGTACATGCACAAGATAACAAGGAAACAAGTCTTGTACAAGCTACACCATGAATAAGGAATAACATCTCATGACGAGATCCGTGTATACCAATCCGTGTAACCAACGTGTCAAGAGCATGGATATCTACACTAGATACAGTGAACATAGGAGATATCATAAATTAGAAACTAATCAGAGAATGTACTCGCCTTGGGTCCTTAGCTGGTAAAACCAATGTCCTGTCCCAGAGTATCGTCTGGAGGAACCAACCGTCCTAAAAATATATTAAATACAACATTTGCATCAGGTGCTACACTAACACATCACAAATACATGAACTCAGGGGCTCTGTCAGGTATGGCACTAGTCAACTAGGGTCACCTAGTAATTTACCAATTAATCATATTATCAATAAATAAATTAATACATATATATATATAGTTATTCCAAAGTATACAAAATAGGTATAACTGTATGTACATAAGTGGAAATATATTTTATTTATGTGAAAAATTATACATCACTCATACATATAAACTAGTATACATGTACCAAAATACATATTAACTTATATTATATATATATATATATATATATGCATACATACCAAAATAATACAATACTATATACAGGTAATATACCAAAAATATGTTTTACAAGTGCATATATATCAATACAGTTTTTATATATATATACTATGTATATATATATACCAAAAATATGTTTATACATGTTTATATATATAGGTACACATATTTATACCAAAATACGGTTATATATATACATATATACCAATTTACATTTATTTATATTTAAATACTGAATCATACATTAATACGTGTTTGTGTGTACCAATAAAAATGCATATAATATATATATATAAGTGTCTATTAGTAATTTGTACAAAATACGTGTTTGCGTGTATACACTAATAGATGTATATACATATATACTTTTTATACCAAAATACATATTTGTATATATATATATATCAATCAAATATTTTATACATATTTAACTAACCAGAGAATGTACATAATGCCACACTTCTCAAGGTGATCCCAAATGAATTAACAGTTAGTTCCAATGGGTCCGGAGCAGTCCAAATAGCTAGAAACTATATAAAGAAGTCCAAGATCGGAGCTCGGCACGAAAATCGAGGTAAGGATACCAAGCTAATAGGAGAAATGGTCGTTTGCTTGTTTTTAAGGTAACACCTAGTTTATGAAAATTATTTGAATTTATTTTGAACAATAATTGCAAATAAAAGTTTATTAATAAAATCTAGAATTTGTAAAAGCCATCATATATTTTATATCCATAGTAAAATTGGTCACCAGCCCAATTAAACATATTAATCTTATTTTTATTATTGAAATTATATTTTTAATTAATAATATAAACCCCAAAATTATTATATTTTTGCATAATCAACAACCCTTTTTAATTATAATACATAACTAAATTTTACACATAATAATTAGCTAAATTCATACATTAAAACAATAAAACTAATTATATTTTAATTTCAAAACTAATTACATGAAATTACTAAACTAAATATATTTAATTACTAAACAAATTACATTAATACTAAACTAATTACAAATTAACTAATTTATTAAGAAGTTACTTAACTGATTATTAATTAACTAATTAATCTAATTACAACTAAACTAATTAATATAATTTAACTAATTAATTAATATGACTAATTACATATTGTTTAATGAATCAACTGATTTATAACTAACCTAATTCTTTACAGAAGAGGGAAAAAAGGAAGAGGCTCACGATGGGTCTCGGCGCCGGCGGAGGAGTCTCGCCGGGTCTGCTCGTCTCGTCAGCGGTGGTGGAAACCCGAGAGCGGCGGCGGTTATTCGGCTCGAGGAGGCGACCGGCGGCGTCGACTGGATCTGAGGCGGCGGCGTCGACGGATCTGCTGTGGCGGTCGAACTCGAGGCGGCGGGTGCTCGATCTCGGCGGTGGTCGATGGATCTGAGGCGCCGGCGGTAGTGGAAACTCGAGGGCGGCCATCGGCGTTCCGGATCTGCTGCGGCGGCGGATCGAAGCTCGGCGGCGGCGAAGATCGACGGATCTGAGGAGGTCCGAGGCGGGTCTCCGAGCTCGACGCGACGGTCGACGACTCGACGAGGGCTCGACGCGGGTGAGGCGTGGCCACCGGCGGTAGATCTAGGTTAGGTTTAGGGTTTCTGTGAATCGTGTCTGTGGATCGTGTCCGGGGCAGGACACGATGGGTTGCTGTACTGGTATTGGGGGTGGACGTGTCCGGGTGTTGGACACGGGGTTTGGGTGTACTGTGGTGGAGGTGGATGTGTCCGGGTGTGTCGGACACGAAAAATCTGGTTGTAATATTGTAACCGGACACAGGAAATGAATGGATACGGTGGGACACCCGGGGTCGGACCCGAGGCCATCACGGCTGACACGGTGATGCTGGACACACGGACACGAGCACACAAAAATGGTGGTGGCTTTGGCTTTGTGGGGATTTGTGAGGGCTAGCTAGGGTTTCTAGGGAGTTGTGATGAGGGATTTAAATAGGTAGAGAGGTGTGGGATAAAGGGTGAGGGTTGGCCCAAATAATGAATGGTCCAGATAATATGAATGAGTTTTCATGTGAGAATGAGGGTGTGCTGGCTAGTTAATAGGAAATGGCAATTTGTAAAATTTAAAAAGAAAAGATTAGAATTTCAGAAAATATTTTAGAAAAGCTATGTAATTTATTTATTTACTATTCCATTGATTATAAAATTATTTTGAAGAAACAACTAGTCCTTTAATTAATTTTATCAAGTAACAAATTTTATGATTTCAAGCCAATAAACAATTGAAACTAGAGAAATATATGTACATTATTATTTATTTATTTATTTATAAGAAATCAACATTTAGAAAAATAATTTTTATAAAAGATTTTTAAATCACCTTCTAAAAATCAAATATTGTTCAAAATCAAATAAAAATTTCAAGGAGAAATTATTTTATAAACTTGGTATTTAAAATAAATTAAAAATCTAATTTTTCGGAAATTTGGAAATCGGAGGTTACAAGTCTACCCACCTTAGAAAAATTTCGTCCTCGAAATTTAGGACCCTCAGTAATTGTCTTTACTTATCATATTATTTCTATCAAAATTTAAATTTCAACCAAATAATCATGAAGTAATTTCATATCGTTATTTCACAACCTTTCAAAATTTTATATCATTATATTCCGAAAAAAAATCTTCAAGTTTTAAAATCAAATTCAAATTTTTATCATAATCTCCTCCCGAATTTAAGTTCGTATCTAATTACTCAAGGATTTTAATATCCAATCCTCCAATTGAATTCCAATCAATGTATATTTATAACATTTAAAAATCTGTATCCCAATTTAAATTTTAAACACTAATCCATCATTCATCTTACTCCTCTAACTCAATTTCAATTGATGCTTATTCAAATCTAAATTCTTTTCCGAGAATTGAATTCGACACCATTCCATTAACGATTTATCTCCTGATTTTCTTTTTTTTTTTCTTTTTTTTTTCAATACTTAACGATGCGATACTTTCAGAATCTTCAATGCAACATTCATAATATAAACTATAAAATTTCTATCTCGCAATCAATTAGAAAAAACGATAATCTCTCAAATTTTTAATAATCAATTCAATCATATCAAGACCTCCTTAAAATTAATAAATCCTCAAATTTTTGGCTCTGTGAATTTCTTAATTCTCCCTTTAAGTTAATGTTTGTCCTCGAATTTCAATCATACCTCGATTTTTATAAAATCAATGATCCATCAACTCCGTTATAACAACCCCTAAATTCTTTATTTAATTTAATGCTCATCCACAAATTTAATCCTCTTGTCTCTTTTTGTCAGTCATAACCTCGTCACAGATCTTTGCTATGGTCAAACCCTAATGATCATGGTTTAAGAAAATTTCACCTTCAGCCATGCAATTTAAGAAAATATATAGGTCATGTATCTTTCGTCATGGTATTTCAGTCTCTGTTAGGGTGTACTACTAGTTATATTCTAACAAGAAAAATTATGCATGTGAACCACAGTACTAGGAAAATCAATCAATCAATCGAAAGTCAGAAAAATGAACATTAGGAGGGAAAGAAAGAACCTGCTAACATATTACTTGCGGTATCTGCTATCAAACACTTAACTCTAGCACATTCACTAACTAATTCCTATTCATGTACACTGGTACCCATATCAACTACTCATTAATCCACAAAATCCATGAATACATCCGTATTGTACACACCTGTTTATTAATACCAAAATCTGATGCCATGAATCTCTAATATAACCATGATTCAATAATGCATCCAAGTTGATACCTCTATCTCTTTAGTACCATACCCTCTGTCAGTTCCCGTTCCTACTACAATTGTTCATACTAGTCATTCTTATCACTCAAATATACGTCAAGTGCAACACCATACTAAATACTGCTCTTTTCAATACAACTTTAGATGGACACCCAAGTCAGTCTGCGGTGCCATCTCAATCATGCTCAATCACCAGATCCTTACACATGTATATTATCTACTCATATATTAATATTCATATCTCTCATCTACCATAAAATTAATCCTCAAATAATCGTCAAGGTTTAACTTCTCGAACAACTTTAAAATAAAATGCATATACCTCCTCAAAATCAGATACTCAACATCGAAACAAAAATTTAATCACTTCTAAAATCTTTGTAGCCTTAACCATGTTTATTGAATTCATATTTGAAATCCTCAAAAATTTAATGACATAATCTCAACTCCTCAATTATTCTAAAAATAAATCTTATTTCCACCTTTTAATTTATAACTCCACAACGTACATATCAGTGCTCACGGTCTCTGATACTCAAGGTGCACTCAATGCATCTAGTGTCTATAATTGTGTACTAAAATGTGCTGCCTGAATCACTTGTACTATTACCTCTAATGACCAAAGTTATCATCACCTATATTTTCCTTCATGATTTCAATCTATGTCCACTGGTATATCATTTAATTATCATTACACAGAGTGCTTACTGTTATTAACGTTATTCTCGACTAATCCTCGATATAGAATCATTAGCACTCTTGGTATTATATCACTAGTTTCATTAATGCATCATCTCATCAAGCTCCTTAGAACTCATGCTTAGCTGTACCTTTTATAACACTCATATTTCTTATTCTCATGGGCAAGTATATGGTTCTTCATCTCGATGGTTGTATAGATATTTTCCTTTAACCTTTCATAGTCTGTTACACTAATCTGTGATACGCTTCACCATCTTCATTACCGATTCCGATATTTCTCTACTCATGACACCTCATTATAACTCCTCATGTATATAAATTTCTTTACCTTTAACACACCCGAAATCAATCACCAAATTGAACGTTATGCTCCATTAATCCTTAATACTATTCCTTGGTACCTAATTGTTTACATAGATCACTCAATTACATAACCATGATTTTTCCAGGACGGGTAATTGGCTCTGATACTAACTCTGAGGACTATCCCTGATACTCTATACTCTTCTCCTACTCTAATGACTCTTATCCCAGGACAATTGGTACAAGGTACTATGCTAAGGGCTAACTCTAGATTAAAGCCTACTGCTCACATGTCCAACTAAGAAACACTTACAACTCACTAGCAACACAGTCAATACTAATACAAGACACAAACAAAATTACAAGTCACTAATTATCATACTTAACAAGGAATCCTCAAGGAATAGGAGCTCAAAGACTGAATTGGGGACAGAAGGTATCTTTACTGCTAGTAAAGAAAGAAGCGATGGAACAAAGTCCTGGAATAACAGAAATAGATAAGTCTTGAGATAATATTTTAAGAACCAATTTAAGATACAACCTGATAATCATACACGTCTATCCGAAATTATGACACTCAGAATCATCGCCACGCCAGTAAGCATAGATACGATAAACGACAGGTTCCGTAACTAAGGTATACAACCCTATAATCATGTCATCTAGAATCCTCGCCACGCCAACCGGTATGGCTGCGAGAAACTCTAAATCTCATAACTAAAGTATGTACATCCAAGTTAGGTTCCTACGTTCTCGTCACGACAGCTAATATGGCTGCGATAAACTCTAGGTTCCATAACCAAAGTAGACGTTTTTACCTTTTCTCACTGTCCTCATCAATATATGTCATCAGATGATACCGTAAATTTTAGTCCGTAAAATTTATCTCAATTTGAAATCAACTCAACAACGATACCAGGAATTAAAGTTAACAACTGGTCAACAAGAATCAAACTCAACAATGATACCAAGAATTTAATTTAATAACTGCTCAACAAGAATCAAGTTCAGTGACAACAAGCGAGAGCGGACGAAAACAAGGAAAAAGATTTAAATTGGGAAAATATAATAAGATTCTCAAGGGGTCGTCCCAGGAATCTCTCAAGAATTTGTGATTGAGTATCCTCTCTCATCCTAGTATCCTATGTCCTATATTCAATAGCAGGCACGTAGTAGTACAACTATGACGTCGCACTATTACGACATCGCACAACTAGCGAAGTCAAACCTGCATGGGCCACCACTAAAATGTGTCATGACCCGCACCCGGTTTAGGGGCACGAGTGCGTGGGTACGTCCAGCCTACGCTGCAGCATCGGCGGTAGAACGCTGTCTAGGTCGAGTACTATCTAAACAATCTCACGCTAATATCCAACTCCATAAGGAGACTCGGATAATACTATAAAAATATTAACAACATACTCAATCACAACTACAGCACGATAGGAATTTGAAGAAATAAAAGAATACAACACAAGTCTACTGACAACATAATCATACCTGCAATCATTAACTCCCAATCCCCAAGTGTGCCGGAACCAGTCTACTAAGGTCACAGTCTGGAAAAAATATTTTCCAGTCAGGAAGGAGCAAAGTACATCTCTAAATAGCAGTTCTATATAAATGACATAAACTATGTAGCAGTTCTAAATGGAAATATACCAGATGCATGTATAGGTACGAGAAATGTACAATGAAAGAAATACTGGAAATACTGTAAGTAACTGCAGGAAAAGAAACAATATGTCCATGAGCAAAAAACTATGACTAAGTGTGTGAGTACTAGCTTTAACATGTGATCGACTTGGGAACATGATCAGGCTGGTTACATGTGATTAGCTATGATTCACGAAGGTCAGGCTAACCGCTGGTTAGCTATGATGCATGTAGAGGTCAGGCTAATCACACGTAACAGCTATGAGGCACGGAGATGGTCAGGCCGCACCCGACGTGAGATGTGGGGTGAGCTATGATGCATGAAAAGTTGGGTATGATCACATATCTACACTAAAATACTCCCCACCCCCGACTGGTATAGTAGATCCAATCATGGTACGCTATGGCACGGGATTCCCTAGGGAGGTAGCAAGTCTCCCCGGAAATCAGTGTCTGTACATGCACAAGATAACAAGGAAACAAGTCTTGTACAAGCTACACCATGAATAAGGAATAACATCTCATGACGAGATCCGTGTATACCAATCCGTGTAACCAACGTGTCAAGAGCATGGATATCTACACTAGATACAGTGAACATAGGAGATATCATAAATTAGAAACTAATCAGAGAATGTACTCGCCTTGGGTCCTTAGCTGGTAAAACCAATGTCCTGTCCCAGAGTATCGTCTGGAGGAACCAACCGTCCTAAAAATATATCAAATATAACATTTGCATCAGGTGCTACACTAACACATCACAAATACATGAACTCAGGGGCTCTGTCAGGTATGGCACTAGTTAACTAGGGTCACCTAGTAATTTACCAATTAATCATATTATCAATAAATAAATTAATACATATATATATATATAGTTATTCCAAAGTATACAAAATAGGTATAACTGTATGTACATAAGTGGAAATATATTTTATTTATGTGAAAAATTATACATCACTCATACATATAAACTAGTATACATGTACCAAAATACATATTAACTTATATTATATATATATATATATATATATATATATATATATATGCATACATACCAAAATAATACAATACTATATACAGGTAATATACCAAAAATATGTTTTACAAGTGCATATATATCAATACAGTTTTTATATATATATACTATGTATATATATATACCAAAAATATGTTTATACATGTTTATATATATAGGTACACATATTTATACCAAAATACGGTTATATATATACATATATACCAATTTACATTTATTTATATTTAAATACTAAATCATACATTAATACATATTATACCAATAAAAACGCATATAATATATATATATATAAGTGTCTATTAGTAATTTGTACAAAATACGTGTTTGTGTCTATACACTAATAGATGTATATACATATATACTTTTTATACCAAAATACATATTTGTATATATATATATATATATCAATCAAATATTTTATACATATTTAACTAACCAGAGAATGTACATAATGCCACACTTCTCAAGGTGATCCCAAATGAATTAACAGTTAGTTCCAATGGGTCCGGAGCAGTCCAAATAGCTAGAAACTATATAAAGAAGTCCAAGATCGGAGCTCGGCACGAAAATTGAGGTAAGGATACCAAGCTAATAGGAGAAATGGTCGTTTGCTTGTTTTTAAGGTAACACCTAGTTTATGAAAATTATTTGAATTTATTTTGAACAATAATTGCAAATAAAAGTTTATTAATAAAATCTAGAATTTGTAAAAGCCATCATATATTTTATATCCATAGTAAAATTGGTCACCAGCCCAATTAAACAAATTGATCTTATTTTTATTATTGAAACTATATTTTTAATTAATAATATAAACCCCAAAATTATTATATTTTTGCATAATCAATAACCCTTTTTAATTATAATACATAACTAAATTTTACACATAATAATTAGCTAAATTCATACATTAAAACAATAAAACTAATTATATTTTAATTTCTAAACTAATTACATGAAATTACTAAACTAAATATATTTAATTACTAAACAAATTACATTAATACTAAACTAATTACAAATTAACTAATTTATTAAGAAGTTACTTAACTGATTATTAATTAACTAATTAATCTAATTATAACTAAACTAATTAATATAATTTAACTAATTAATTAATATGACTAATTACATATTGTTTAATGAATCAACTGATTTATAACTAACCTAATTCTTTACAGAAGAGGGAAAAAAGGAAGAGGCTCACGATGGGTCTCGGCACCGGCGGAGGAGTCTCGCCGGGTCTGCTCGTCTCGTCAGCGGTGGTGGAAACCCGAGAGCGGCGGCGGTTATTCGGCTCGAGGAGGCGACCGGCGGCGTCGACTGGATCTGAGGCGGCGGCGTCGACGGATCTGCTGTGGCGGTCGAACTCGAGGCGGCGGGTGCTCGATCTCGGCGGTGGTCGATGGATCTGAGGCGCCGGCGGTAGTGGAAACTCGAGGGCGGCGGTCGGCGTTCCGGATCTGCTGCGGCGGCGGATCGAAGCTCGGCGGCGGCGAAGATCGACGGATCTGAGGAGGTCCGAGGCGGGTCTTCGAGCTCGATGCGGCAGTCGACGACTCGACGAGGGCTCGACGTGGGTGAGGCGTGGCCACCGGCGGTAGATCTAGGTTAGGTTTAGGGTTTCTGTGAATCGTGTCTGTGGATCGTGTCCGGGGCAGGACACGATGGGTTGCTGTACTGGTATTGGGGGTGGACGTGTCCGGGTGTTGGACACGGGGTTTGGGTGTACTGTGGTGGAGGTGGATGTGTCCGGGTGTGTCGGACACGAAAAATCTGGTTGTAATATTGTAACCGGACACAGGAAATGAATGGATACGGTGGGACACCCGGGGTCGGACCCGAGGCCATCACGGCTGACACGGTGATGCTGGACACACGGACACGAGCACACAAAAATGGTGGTGGCTTTGGCTTTGTGGGGATTTGTGAGGGCTAGCTAGGGTTTCTAGGGAGTTGTGATGAGGGATTTAAATAGGGAGAGAGGTGTGGGATAAAGGGTGAGGGTTGGCCCAAATAATGAATGGTCCAGATAATATGAATGAGTTTTCATGTGAGAATGAGGGTGTGCTGGCTAGTTAATAGGAAATGACAATTTGTAAAATTTAAAAAGAAAAGATTATAATTTCATAAAATATTTTAGAAAAGCTATGTAATTTATTTATTTACTATTCCATTGATTATAAAATTATTTTGAAGAAACAACTAGTCCTTTAATTAATTTTATCAAGTAACAAATTTTATGATTTCAAGCCAATAAACATTTGAAACTAGAGAAATATATGTACATTATTATTTATTTATTTATTTATAAGAAATCGACATTTAGAAAAATAATTTTTATAAAAGATTTTTAAATCACCTTCTAAAAATCAAATATTGTTCAAAATCAAATAAAAATTTCAAGGAGAAATTATTTTATAAACTTGGTATTTAAAATAAATTAAAAATCTAATTTTTCGAAAATTTGGAAATCGGAGGTTACAGTCTGGGACTGCTTGTCAAACATGTCCCCGAAGAGGAAAGCCGGCTTCAGGTATTGCTCCCCGTCTACGTACGTTAGGGGCTCCCCGTTGATCAAATTCAGCAACGTTCGCTCGCCCGGAGCCGATATCAGAATTGCCTTTCCTTCGGGATACTGGGACCCGGAGATAGGAAATGTCACGTGCGACAGATCCTCAGATAGTTGGAGTGCAGCATCCCGGTGGCAGAGCCCATCACTTCAGCTAGCGGAGACTCATGCAAGTTAACTGCAAAGGTACAAAAGAAACACGTCAGTTCCTAACTAGACATTTCGGGACTTGCAGCATCTGCAAAAAAATCAACAGCCTGTGTTCTACGCCGAGACTGTGAAACTTGAGCCTTTACGCTGGAATCCATTTCCTTAACGTAAAATTCAAGATTGGCAGTATACGGTCTGTGCTTTATGCCAGATTGATTAAATTGAGTTATTACGCCAGGATTTTCATCCACACGCATAAAACTCAAATTTTAATAGTATACACCAAGTTTTCGGCGGTCAAAGCTTTTACGCTCGACTGCGAAAAATATGGAGTTCTTATGCTGACACATTAGAAATATGGGCGTAAAAAGATGAAACGTCTCCACGTATCATCTTCCTCAAAGAGGCTATCAGCACAGAAGATGACCTAGCGTGGTCACGTTCAACGTGTGCGAAGGATTTTTAGTCATTCTCTTTTTCCCAAGAGCTCTACCTTCCAGGCCGGGTGCACTACTCGTCGGCGGGATGCTCCGCTCAGAATATAGTTTGCCTTGTCCAACCAGAGACGCTCTCGCTTGAGCGGAGGAACGAGAAGAAGAATCAACCTTCTTTCCCTTAGTGGAGGAAGTTTGTTTCAAAGCCATTACTAGAAACTTTGAAGACTCGAAGAAGAAACGGAGAAGAACTCGATCAGTCGAAAGCTTTCTCTCGTAGAAGACGGATGGAAAGTTTTCCCCTCAGAAATTTGGGATATATATAGAGTTCGGATGGACTCCTCGGACCCCGAACCAAATCCCCTAATTAATATTCGGTTATGATTGGGTCCTACGTCAGCCTACTTATTCAGAGAAGGCGGACAGTCAGCGAATTCGAAAAGTTTTTTGCGCAAAGCAGGTTCATGGTTTCTATGCTAAGGAGCTTTCTACGCTCGACAGCTACGGATCTACGATTTTACGCTCGCAAGCTATAAGTCTATGGTTTTACGCCCGGATGCCTTTGTGCTCGGTAGCTTTTATGCTCGAGAGGCTACAAACCTACGACTTCACGCTCAGCAGATACCAAATCGATGATCTCACGCTCGGTGGCGCATAGTTTATACTCAGAGGCGACGGATCCACGACTTCAAGCTCGGAAAATTTTCTTTTCAGAAGCAACAAATCTACAGTTCTACGCTAAGGAGCTTTCTACGCTCGACAGCTACGAATCTACGGCTTTACGTTCGACAGCTACAAGTCGAGTTTTACGCTCGGATGCCTTTGTACTCGGTAGCTTTTATGCTCGAGAGGCTACAAACCTACGACTTCACACTCAGGAACTACAAGTCTATGATTTCACGCTCGATAGTGTTTAGTTTACGCTCAGAGGCTGCCAACTCACAATTTCGTGCTCCATGACTTCCCGCACATCTGAAAGATATGCAGGCCAGAGTACGCGTACATCTGAACGATCCTCAAGGTGGTCAATTACAGGAGTTTACACAGAAGATACTCCTTCTTGACCTCAAGATATCCTAAGTACCCGAAGCATACAGAGTTCAACATTGAAAAATTACTCTTCTTCATGGGTCGATTCGAAGTTCATCCAGACTCCAATCTGAATATTTCATCTACCAAGATGGCAAATCAGCTTGACAGCCATTTCTCGCCCTATTTCAAGGGATTTTCGAGAAATCATTCTTGAAGATGATGTCTGAACAAAGAAATTATGTTTATCAGAAGTAACAGTTCAGAATTCTACGTGGTTCCTCACTCCTAAAACAGCAGGACAGTTCGAACATTCGAATGCTAAAGCGGCTTTCTACGCATCCTTAAGTTATGCGTAAAAGACAGGACAGGACCTAGCACTCTTTCTAAACAGAGTCGGCGTAAAGAATCAGACGTGTCGAAGTTACACATATTCAGACTTCACAGCAAAGTATGGCAACATGATCATATGCACGGAAGAAAGACGATTTTATTAAAGATTAAAGTCATGATTACATATGAGGGAAATCCAATCTACAAGGGTTTTTTTCTTCATTTCTCACGATTACATATGAGGGAAATCCCGTCTATAAAAGGATTTTTCTCGTCGTCGTCGGAAGGCCACCCCCCGGAATCTGCTTTACCAGGTTCTTGCATGGGCGCCAATTCTTCATCTCTCCTCCAACAGTTGGTCGGTTTCCACAACTGACTAAAATGATAAATAGAGGGAGAATACGAAACTGGGCCTGCCTAAATTATGCAGATCCCATACTCCGTGCACCGTGACAGATTGAGTCAAGGTATTTCACCTAACTCAATATCCGAGGTTAGAGGTAGTTGCTGCTCTCATCCCCGGAGGTAACGGAAGAAGGTGCCACTTGCAAGCAGCGTAGTGAAATACGATTCTTCTTCTCTCCCGAAGAACCACCATACAATGTTGCTGATTATCCCGAGCAAAGGAGGCTATGATATCCTTCCATGATTCATCGTTGCAGAGGACATTTGCTCGAAGATGCCATCTTTTTTGGCTCCTTACATGCTTGAAGAGCATGATCTCCTTCTTTCTCAAGTCGACCCGACGAACTCTGGCCATCATCTCTGTATGATAAAGGAAGTGTAGAAAGAACAGGAGAACTCCTCAGCCTTTTTATAGGCGAGAAAGAGCACCGATCCCCAATGAATCCGCCATAAAGTCAGCCTCGACCGTTTCAAAACTCCATTCAGAAACGTTGCGAGTTACGAGCAGCGGTTCATGCTTCATTCAAAGCGTTTCAAATTATGAGGAATTTAAAAGCTTTGAAGGGGGTCTTGTAGAAGCATAAAAAATACGCTGGATAGCTCTACGCAGCATATTGATGCAAAGCAGCGTAAAAAGAGGACTTCAGAGCCTTCAACGTGCAAACAAAGCTTCTCCGCCAAGCACAGCGTAAAATATGGGCTCGAGGACCATCCGCGTAGGGCAGTATGTCCAGGCTGCTTCAGCGTAAACAGGGTGCTTCATCGCCTTTATAGCGTAAAACTCATCCTCTTTAATGCAGCATTGAAGTGTACGAGGGACGCTTCATATTCTTCGAAGTAAACCTATGAGATCCTGCAATGAACCTGACGTCTCGACTTCTGACAATGGGATACTGTTCGACTACCCAGGCAACGGCTATAAATGATGGTGCGGCACTGCAACCCAGGCTGTCATTTACTGCCATTTCCCTTACGTAAACCGCTTTTATGTACACAGAGGAATACGCTGCCTAGTTTTACACAGGCAGATGAGAGCTCCTTACACTCTGCGGAAGATAAACCGCCTGCCATGTCAAAAGCTGCACTCCATACGGGACTCGAGGCGCGTCTCTGCATTTAATGCACAAGGTGGTGACAGGCCCTCAAGGCACGTCTCTGCAATTAATGCGCCGAATACTGACAGATGCCTGAGGCACGTCTCTGCGTTTGATGCACAGAAGGGTGGCAGACCTTCAAAATACGTCTCTGTATTTAATGCACAGGATGATTGCGGATCTCCACATTTAATGCAGGAGATTTGATTAAATGTCACCGAACCATCGTTTAGTGACATCCCCTTTGCGAGAGCTGCTCCTACGTATACAAGGGAATATGCTGCCTAGTTTTACACAGGCAAACGTGAGCTCCTTACGCTCCGCAGAAGACGAACAGACTGCCACGATAGCGGTTACTCTTCGCACAGGATTCAAGGTGCGTATCTGCATTTAATGCACGGAATGATGGCAAATCTTAAAGACAAGCATCTGCATTTAATGCACAGGATGGGGGCAGATCTCTGCATTTAATGCAAGAGAACTGATTATCTCCCAGAGCCGTAATTTCGGCTAAAGACGTCCACATCATCACTCTGGCACGTTACGTAACGGCTTCTACGCCTATTCAGCTTCGGTGCCTGCTCGGCTTCTACGCCCATTCGGCCTTCTATGACCACTCGGCCTCTATGACCATTCGGCCTTCTATGACCACTCGGCTTCTACGCCTACTCGGCTTCTACGCTTATTTGACTTCTATGCCGGTTTGATAACTATTTGGCTTCTATGCCATGGTGACAGACATTGGCTTCTATGCCAACCTCTTCTACACGAGGAATACCTACCTACGTGGCTTCTACGTCGTGATCTTTGTAGCGATTATACGCGTTTTGTCCCTTAGTTGGACCCGCGTCATACGCTCATTCAAAGGATTATCTATACGCAGGCATTGGTTATTTTAACCGTTGTGTAAAAGGGTGTTGTATTTTCCACTACTCGGTTTTTACACTGACTGAGTGGTCACTGTCACTAAATTCTATAAATAGAGACCTCTATCAATAGAGGACAAGGTCGACAAATTGAAAGGAGAAATAGGAGAAGGAGATCAAGAGAGAGAGAGAGAGAGAGAGAGAAGAGTCCAGAGCTCAGGCAAAGAGAAGGGATCGACGACCCTGGCATCGGGCGTCCACCCTCTTTAAGCAACCCTCGAAGCGGCTTTCTGTCTTCCACGACAGTTCTTCAATATCGTGTGGTCCAAGGACTAAAGTGATCGACTGCAGATCAGACACCTATAGCAATATTCATCCAGATTAAATAAATTGTACTTAGACATCCTCGTGTAGGATCAAATTTGTACAATCTTGTTTGTAAACATAAAAGAAGGGCGGGTCTTCGTACAAGACCTCATTTTTCGCATTCATCAAATCTTTTCTCATTTATTATCCTAAACAATAGGTACTCCGCATATATGGTAAAGCTTTAAAATATGGGGGTTAATAACATAATCCATCAGTCAATCCTATTTCAAACGGTCCTAGGTGTCTCAATCACAAATAGATAAGCAATATACAAGCAATATAATCATTAAGAGCAAAATAGTAAAGCGTCACAAACCAGATATACATAGATAATCATGAAGCTAATAATACAAAATGGAGAACTAGTAGAGTATAAGCCATACATGATCAACACTAGCCATGGTCTAGATATATGCTAATGATGTTTGTGCCCGTGGACAGAATGTCAAGTCCAAAATAAGAGCTAACACGTGCTCGGTGGCTAAACACCATAAAAGAATATACAGTACGAGATCTAGTGGACATAGAAGGAAATCCACTCAGGCTATCTGGTCCTCCGGTTAGTCACCATCCGCGGCAAGGAATGTAAGATCCTCGGGCTGTGCTACCAGATCTGGCCAAGCAAAACAAGTAGGGTCAAACCCCTAAATAGCAAGTACCATAAAGGAATCCAAGAGCTAAGAACTAAAACTAGCAAAACAACATAGAGCTACAATACGCTAGGCAACATGAATAAATAAATGCAAATCGAGACTCGTGTGCTACCACTACACTTATCCCGAGAAAAGAAAGACAATAAGTTGAGTAACATATGACCACTAGGAATATAATGCGCACTATATAAACACGAAAATAACTGGATACATGAAACACGCCAAATAACTGAGACATGCCAAGGAGAAAAAAAATAAAACATGAGTAAGGATAAGTCGGCAAACAAATAAAAGATTCGGGAACTCCTCGAAATAGGAACCATAACCCTTAAACTGAACAAGGACCAGGATTATAATTCTTTTCTTGAGTCAAACATAGTCTGAAGTCACTTACCGATACACATAACTATAACAGAAAGTAAAGACTCTGGCAACATAAGTAAATATTACAACTTCACATATACAAGACGGATCAACCACAATTACACAGGTAAACGTAGAGCTAAGGTACACAACTCAAACCACAACAGAAAATGCCACAAACAGGGAACATAAGAACATTACTACTAGCCACGGCCTACTATACATTGGTACAATGTGCATAGGGTGTAACAGTTCCCTACTAATACAAATATCTGGGTCGAGTCAAGTGTACATAGAGTGTAAATCATCCTCTACTAATACAAATGCCTGGTCCTATCAAATGTACATAGAGTGTAAATCATCCCTACTAATACAAATGCTTGGGTCGAGTCAACTGTACATAGAGTGTAAACCATCCTCTACTAAAAAAATGTCTGATCGTGTCAAATGTACATAGAGTGTAAATCATCCTCTACTAATACAAATGCTTGGTCGTATCAAATATACATAGAGTGTAAGTCATCCTCTACTAATACAAATGTCTGGTCGTATTAAATGTACATAGTATAAATTATCCTCTACTAATACAAATGTCTGGTTGTATCAAATATACATAGAGTGTAAATTATCCTTTACCAATATAAATATCCGGTCGTATCAAATGTAAATAAAGTATAAATCATCATCTACTAATACAAATTCCTAGTCGTATCAAATATAAATATAGTGTAAATCATCCTCCACTAATACAAATGTCTGGTCGTGTCAAATGTAGATAGAGTGTAAATCATCCTCTACTAATATAAATGTCTGGTCGAGTGGTATCGATAGGTAACACGTACTGGGCGGGTGTATATAGGATGGAAGGCCCCTAACTATACAAAATGTTGCACCGGGACAACATAGCATAAATAGACATCCAAGACAATCAATACAAGAAAACAAGGTACAAGCAATCAAGGAGACAAGAAAAGAAATCATATACAAAAGAGAACACAATCGGTATACCGTCGGTATACTCCAGTATACCGTTGGTATACAGGTCCAGAGATAGAAAAAATGCAACAAGTTCTGAATTCCAACAAATCAGTATACCATCAGTATACTGTGGTATAACATCGGTATGCCGTTCCAAGTAGGCAAGAAAGGTTCTAAAAAATAAAGTTCCACAAATCGGTATACCGTCGGTATACTGTAGTATACTATCGGCACACCGGCCAAGAAAATATCTTAACAATGTCGACAAGATCGCTATACCATTGGTACGTTCCAGTACATCATCGGTATGCCAATAAGGTTCACTAAAAATGTCTAGAAATCCAAGTCGGTCAAAATTGGTATACCGTTGGTATACTGTAATATATTTTCAGTATGCCGATTTCTAAGGGAAAACTAAGACAAAGTTAAATCTTATTTTTGGACCCAAATCAAATCCGAAAATTTCTTGAACCAAGTCTAACAAGGAGTCAAGTCTAGTGGTAAGTCCCATATCATAATATGGACAAAATCTCACGGTCACAACTTTGATACCGTTTCTGTTACCGAGTTACCAAAAAGGGATGGTACAAGATTCTACCACAAATCAAAATCGAGACATTCAAAAGGCTAGAAATTATGAGATGAACAATAATAGTAAAGCAAGTCTACGCTAAAAAGCAACAACCAAAGCTCCAGGAAAGTAAATGACATAATGTAAAAAAAGTTCATATAATTGGCAAGATGTACTTGCCTACAACGAGCTCCCAGCCTGAACCTTTTAGTCCACCACCACGAAGGGGTTCAGAAACCACACTCCAGGTCTCAAGACCAAGTTTCAAGCTCAAGAAAGAAAGGGTTAAGAGAAGAGAGAGAAAGAGAAAATAAATAAAAAAATGAAACTCAAGTACTATTTATAGAGAAATCTCAAAAATATCTCAAAAATATCTCGAAAAATAAAATAAATATATGTCGGTCTGTATACTGTCGGTATGCCATAATATACCGTCGGTATACCGGTCAAGATTTTTTTTTTAATTTCCAAGTTTTAAAATTCCATAAAATACATAAAAACAAAATATGTAGTATAAAATACGTATTCATATACTAATATAGATACTATGAGACAGAGTCTCACAATAGAATAATATAAATAAATATTAATTACTAAATAATAAATATACTAAATAACCAAAATACGCTCATCTAGAAATATGGTAGTGACATGGCAGCCTGCCCATAAAATGCGCCTACAGTTGTAACTGTATTCTATTGAAGGAGCCCCCTGGCGGCCACAAAATAGAAGCAGATGTGGCACCAATATCCCATCAAGATAATGGCTATAAATAGGAGCAACTTAGACATTCCAAGGTGTTAGCCCAATATTTAAGTTGAGTTTTTGAAATTGGCTAATCGATTAAGTTTAGCATTATGATAATCGATCAATCACTATAGTATCTTCTAATTAAACTCAACATTGTCCAAATATACAATATTTGCTTCTGTATATTTTCTTGTTCGTCTAACATGTACTTGCAGAAAACAATAAGAAAGATCAACAATGGACATATGTTATATGATGATGAGCCAAAACGGAGTTATACCAGAAGATTTTTCTGAACTGTCGACAAGGGAAAATTCATCTTCAAGTCAGCAAACATTTCAGAAGATTGGCGTCATCATAGTGCTCTTATTTTTCATATATAATCTTATATTTTATTTGAGTCTATGCCTTGTGTAAGTCGAGTCGCACGGACAACTAAAAAGCAACTCAGTCCACTCAAATAGTCTAAAATCCGTCCACCCAGAAATTAGGCCAAAAATATCTTGAACCTATCCGCTAAACTAGTCCACATACAAACTTGGATCTACCTAAAATAGGTAAACCAAAATCGAGCCGAATTTGCCCCGAATTCGCACCGAACTCGGTCATATCCAGTTATTATATCCCTGATTTTGTGCCTCCTATGTTCAAAAATTCAAATATTCCCTACCGAATTCTGGCCGAACTCAATTTGGTAATAACATATAAATAGAGTTAGATTTTCATATTCTTACTCACTCAAACATTCTCAATATTTCTATCCTATAGTGAGTAAACCCTCAAAGCCTAAACTTTCTTATCTCCAAGATCAACTCCCAACCTTCTAGTACCAAGTGCGATCTCGGTTAGAAGTTATTCGAGTTATAAAAGCTTGGTTCATCAAGATTTTCTTCTATATGAAGTCTGTGTGCCCTTCGTATTAAATGCACATGTGTGAAGTTGTGAGCCATCAGATCAAAACTCATTGTTGTAAGAAGTTGGAAAGCCTTCGAATTAAAGCTTGTGATTTACTATTGGTGATTATAGTGGATACAAGTCTGAGGAAGAGTTCTCGAGCCTCGACTAATCCTCTCAGAGAAAAACCAGAATAAAATCTCAGTGTTTGTGTTTGCTCTCTCTTACTCTTACTCTTACTCTTACTACTTACTTTACTGTCTTATTTTTAACTGTTAGTAGTTAACTGCCTTCACTCTGCTTAATTTTAAATTGGGTAAATTATTTTACTACACTCTATTCACCCCCCTCTAGAGTTGTCTTATGGTCCTTCAATTGGTATCAGAGCAGGTGTTGTTTATATATGAACTATTGCTCATACCAATTGCTTGTACAATCAATATCAGAGCTAGTTCTCTCTTAATTAGTTTTTGATCCTAATTTCTCCTTTAATTGGTATAAGAGCTAGTTCTCTTGATATAGGCTTAACATCCTAAGAGACTTATGGCAACCGTTAGATATATCCACCCAATAATTGTGAAGGCCAGTCCACAAATAGGCCACCTCTATTTGATGGAACCAACTACACTTATTAAAAAACACGTATGGGTTTTTATCTTAGATCACTAGACTTTGACCTTTGGTTTATAGTTAAGGATGGCTAGAAAAATCCTTCTAAGATTATTGTAGATGGTAATATCATAGATAAGCCTAAAGATAAGTATACTGATATAGAAAAGAAATAATCCAGTCTTGATGCTAAAGTTATTAATGCTTTATTTGTGCCTTAGACAGTACAAAGTTCAACAGAGTATCTACATGTACCACTTTGCCTGAGATCAGGAAACTTCTTGAGGTGACTCATGAAGGAACTACTCAATTGAAGGAGTCTAAGATAAGCAGAATGACATAAGAATATGAGGCATTCAAGATAAAGTCAAATGAGACCATCACTCAGATGTTCAGAAGATTTCTTGACATAGTTAATCCTCTATCCTCTCTCGGCAAGGAGTAAAGCAACCATGAAAAGATACGCAAGGTGCTTAGAGGGCTTCCGAAGAACTGGAACCCAAAATCAACGACGATCTTTGAAGAAAATGACCTTACTACAATGACGTTGGAAACACTTATAGGAAAGCTGATAACCCATGAGCTGGACCTCAATGACCTCGAAGAAGAGTGACCTCGAAGAAGAGTCAACTCCCAAAGAGAAGGCCATTGCACTCATGACACATCATAAAAGATCCACCGACGATGCTTCTGAAGATGAAGAAACTGACGATAATTCAGACAATGAGGATCTGGCCCAAATTTGTAGGGACTTCGTCAAACAATTCTTGAAGTTTTTGAAATCAATCCAAAAATAGAAAGATCTTGAAGAAGAACCAATTTTCTACAACTGTAGAAGGCCAGGCCATATGCTGAAAGATTACTCCAAAATAAAAAGGGAGAATCAATATGAACGATCAAACAAAGAAGAATTTTTGTCTCATAAATATGCAAATACAAGCATTTGGTGTAAAAGTGAAGCTAGCGATTCGGAAGAAGAAAGCCCTCAACATACTCCAAATTTATGCTTAATGGCATTCACTAACGAGGTAAAAGATAATCCTTTACTTAAAGAGTTTTCTCTTAAAGAGTTTTCTTATGATGAATTATCTGATACATTTAATAATTTATTTGAAGATTACAAGAAACTTATGGATAAGTATAAGCAAGCCAGAAAAGATATTAAATCTTATATGCTTGAGAATAAAAAGCTTACTTGTTTACTAAATGAAGCTAGAGACTATTCCTCTCCTGATGACTATGATGATATCCCCAAACTTAACCTTAGATTACAAGAAGCACTTGACTGCTTTGATGAAAGCAATCAAAAAAATGATAAACTTAAGAAGGATTTATAAAAAAGAGAGGAAGAAGTACTCTAAAGCCTCACTTAGAATTGATGATCTTACTGCTATATATGATAATTTATATGCCACCTCTAAAAATTTAGAGATTGGATTGGGAAAGCAGGTCATACAATCTACTACTCAGTCTAACACGAGATACGTGACTAAACAAAAGAGCAATCACAATAAGACACCAGCAAGCAAACCAAATGCTCTACACTATCATGCATGTAGAACATAACATGCTTCACATAATCATGCATTTTATTACAAATATCTACACAAGATATGTTACACCACTTCATATACTCATCCTTCTATATCCAACACAAAAGCCTATGCTACTTGTCATTATTGTGGTTTAAAAGGACATATTTTACATCAATGCAAGGCTAGAAAATTGGTTAATATGAATATGTATAAGTGAGTTCCAAAGCTAATAAATATGGATCCAAATCTTGGATACCAAAGTCTCTGCCTAATGATGTAGTTAGAATAATTTATGTCAAGATTTAGCACCGAGGAGAACGTTGGTGATTGCAAAGCTATAAGGGTCATCTTTTAAGCAATTGTACCAACATAAATATGGCTACTTGAGCCACTTTGATAACATGCTAATTAATTTTTCTTGAATTGCTATAATTAAAGAATCTAGCATATCTCTTATTAATATCTTTTAGTTGAAATTTATTTAAATTAATGAGAGATGTTATACTGGCATGCTTAGTTATTTTTCTTGTAATTACTTTTATTCAACATGACTAGTTGATTAGCCTCAGTGATTAGTTCACACTATGGAGGTATTTACTTTCTATTAGTATGACACAATTGTCTATGCATGCTTTATAACTTTTAGTAAGCTTTATTCGTCAAGAATTAGGATTCTGGATTTTGATGTTGTATGATGTTATAATTAGCATATATACCTATCAAATTTAAGTTCTTTAAAGTTAAGATCACTTTTGGTTATAAGCGAAAAGCGCCATTTTGTCAAAAAGACGTAAATAGCAAAGCGACACGGTACTTAAGTGTCTTTGTGACCACCATTAGCTGGGATCCAGCCCTTACAGCTAACCCAAGATGATCAACACTTTATTGAATAATGATTTGTTAGAGTCCATTTGTAATTGTTTTCATAATACAACAGTGAATCTAAGTCCTACCTTTTGACTTAAAGTTGACAACTTTTAGTATAGACTGTGACAATATGAATTTTAGTAAGCATTACTTGATTCAGAACTATGTCACTTAGTTTGGACCTTGGATAGTTGCAATGATATACATTTTTTTCTACTACATGATTTTTGTAATGTTTAAAACCTTTCATGCATGTAACTTTTAAGATTTTTTTTCACTTATATCTTTGTTAGGATATTTGGAAATTGTCTCTTACATATGACTAAATTTGAATATTTATACTACTCTTATATTATTGCTACCCAATGCTTTTATGATATGTATTGAATATGTCTATATTTAGTTACCTTTAATTGGTTTCTGATCCTAATTGCTCCTACAATTGGTAGCTATCTAAGATATTTCTATAATTTGCATGTCATTATTTTTTGTATGGGGATATTCTAGCTACTAATTTACCACATGATCATAATATATACTTTATGTTACTCACCTTATCTTCATGATATACTCTTCATTTACGGGGGAGCCGTAAACTTTATTTTTTGACAAAGGAGGAGAAATATGTCAAATATATGCATATTCGCCAAACGTCTCATGTACTATGGGGGAGCTTATGCACATGTAGAAACTTACAAAATATCTCATATTACGGGGAAGCTTCTTTTGGATCATGTCAACGGGGGAGAAGTAAGTTTAAGTATGTAAGTATATGTTTAAGTAGTATACTTATAGTGATTTATGCTAATTGTTATTGATATATGCATCGATTATATTTGTCTTAAACTTAACTAATTTTCCATTTTCCATAATAAAAAAGGGGGAGATTGTTGGCCCAATGTTAAAGTTAATTTTTTGAATATAGCTAATCGATTAAGTTTAGCATTATGATAATCGATCAATCACTGTACTATCTTCTACTTAAACTCAACATTGTCTAGATATACAATATTTGTTTTTGTATATTTCCTTGTTCGTCTAACATGTACTTGCAGAAAGTAATAAGCAAGATCAGCAATGGACATATGCTATATGATGATGAGCCAAAAAAGAAGTTATACCAGAAGATTTCTCTGAAATATCGACAAGAAAAAATGTATCTTCAAGTCAGCAAATGTTTCAAAAGATTGGCGTCATCATAGTGCTCTTAGTTTTTATATGTAATCTTATATTTTATTTGAGTCTAGGACTTATATAAGTCGAGTCATAATGGCAACTAGAAAGCAACTAGTCCACTCAAATAGTCTAAAATCCATCCATCCAGAAATTAGGCCAAAAATATGAAGCTATCCACCAAACTAGTCCATATACAAACTTGGATCTACCCAAAATAGGTAAACTGAACTTGGGCCAAATTCACCCAGAATTTGTACTGAACTCGATCACCTATTTAGTATGAAATCTTCTAGTTGTTATATCCCTGATTTTGTAGCCTCTAACGTTCGAAAATTCAAATATTTCCTACCAAATTTTGGCCGAACTCTGTCTGGTAAGAACCTATAAATAGAGTTAGATTTTCACATTCTTACTCACTCAATCTTTTCATCCTATAGTGAGTAAACCCTCAGAGCCTAAACTTTCTTATCTCCAAGATCAACTCCCAGCCTTCTAGTGCCAAGTGCGATTTTGTTTAGAAGTTGTTCGAGTTATAAAAGCTTGGTTTATCAAGCCCTTATTCTGTGTAAAGTATGTGTGCCCATCGTATCAAATATACGTATGTGAAGTTACGAGCCTTCGGATTAAAACTCGTGGTTGTAAGAAGTCGACAAGCCTTCGGATCAAAGCTTGTGATTCACTATTGGTGATTATAGTGGATACAACTCCGAGCAAAAGTTCTCGGGCCTAGACTAGTCCTCTTAGAGTAAAACCAGGATAAAATTTTGGTAATTGCATTTACTCTCTATTACTCTTACTATATTACTTTATTGTCTTATTTTTAACTGTTAGTAGTTAATTGCCTTCACTCTGCTTAATTTTAAATTGGATAGATTATTCCACTGCACTCTATTCACCTTCTTCTAGAGTTGTCTTATGATCCTTCACAAGGTTAGGCTGGCTTTTTCTGCTTCAGAGACTGTACCCCTCCAGGCGAGCTACGTACGTGCACACAAGCTAAAGAGAGAGAAGAAGAGAGCATCCCTCATTCACTCGTCGGACCGTCAACGGAGTAAAAGAGTCATTGCAGTACTCGATCTCCATCGTCATATTACCCAGATTAAAAATATTGTACTTAGACTTTTTGTCTAGAATTTTATTGTACTTTTTTTGTTAAACGAAAGTTTTCCCAAACTTAATTTTTCTGGCAAACAAGGTGGCAACTCGGGTGGCGATATCCTTCTCCTCTTATGTGAAGGTCATGACGTAGTCCGATGCATCAAAGCTGGGTTCAATCTAGAGGATGTTGGTTGTATGCTTCGACCAGCAAGCCTATGAGAAAATGCTCTATGAGGACGGTACTTCTCCAAGGCTGGCAAAGCCTAAGAAGACCTGCAGGACATGGGTTACAAAGGCTACTGTGTCTCACCCAACTGCAGAGCATGCGCTCAATGTATCTCTCTCTCTATTACAGGGGATAGACATTATGCATCCACACGAGCTGACGCCTCTCATGCTGCAGCCTTTTCTGACAGAAAAAGTGCTCAGCACCTGAAGACCCGCAGGACATGGGTTGCAAAGGCTGATGTGCCTCACATAACTGCGGAGTGGGCGCTCCCCATCTCTCTTCCTGTCGCAGGAGATGCACATTATACATCCCCATGAGCTAACGCCCTTCATGCAGCAGCCACTTCGAACAAAAAAAAGTCTCAGCACTTGAGCTCTGGCAAAGAAAAATACTACGATGCTAAGAGTTCGAGCGCTAAGACACGTTCCATACGGCCATATCAAAAGCCACATAAGGGGGACTATGTGGCACCGGTCGGTAGCTGCAGCCAGATGGACACATACAGCTAGGAAAGCCACAGAAGTTTCGTATTTGACCGAATCTCACGAAGCGCTAACCCTATACGCCATGTTGAGAAAGGAGAAGATGTAAACTTAGACTCTTCATGCTACGCACTGGCACGTTCTAGGACAAAAAATTCTAGGGCAATATGAGCTCTCCAAGTTCAAGCAATTGCTCATTTGATCGACCGTCAGTAGGCACCGCTAACTATGCGTGCCCCTGACGGAAAGGTATATAAAACTGGCCCATGCATCCAGCCCACAGTGGCAATTGGACAGGGTCAATCTAGAGAGTCTTCCATTAGTAACCTAGGGCAAGTTCTTGTACAAATCCCAAGTCAGGAAGCAAATTTGTCACTCCCCGTTCCCGATATACATATTTGGGACATTTTATTTTACCATGGTTGCATATGCATGGAGACTAGATCCATTCTTTGGTTTAACCTTGCTCATAGTTTATTATGTGGGATGGTTTAAGTCATAAGAACCTTTGGATCAACCCCCAACCCTACCATATATAACCCAACATTTCTCTCTCCCTCTTCACTTTTTTATTTCATTCTCTTTCTTTAGTTTTCTCTCCCAATTTCCATAGACAAGTACACCTTGTATGAGAAATAGAAAAATCTTCTATATTATTGTTCTATTATGTTTGTTATGTATTTCTAAGCACTTTTGGTTCGTGGAGTTTCTTATTTTGATGGATAGATTAGTGTAGATCTACATTTCTAACTTAGGATTTTTATGGGTTTTCTGAGTTTTCTTTAGTTTTGATATATTAAACTTGTATTTTAGAAAACTAATTTTTTTCTACTTGATAGAGCTTTCAATTTAGAGCATTTTGGCTTTTGGTTCACCTGATTTGGACTTAAAATAAGAATTGTATGGAGAAAACAAGATTTCAGTTTTTGGAGCTTTTCCGTTATTGGACGCATGACTGCTAATTTACGCAAGTGTCCTTGAACACTTTGTGTTTTCACTCGCTGAACGAATAAAAAATTTGCTAAGTCCAAAAGATCTCTATGCGACATCGACTCCATGCAACACCGACACTCATGCAGCCTGGAGAGCATGCATCCACTATTTTCTTTGGACGCATGCCTCTGAACTGTTGGCACTTATTTATATGGTTTTTTTCTTCCTGACACACTTTATGGCTTGTCACATTATTCACTTTATTGTCACTTCACTGACACCTTATTTATTGCCTGTCACTTTATCACTTATCCCAAGGAGTAGACCTTAACCCTGACTTTATACGGTCTGATTTCATATGTGGCCTGACTTCCCATGCGGCCTGACTTCATGTGACCTGACTTCATATGTGACCTGACTTCATATGTGGCCAGTATCATCATACGGCCTAGAGACCCATGCGGCCTTGCTTGTTTTGATTGAATGTCTTCTTGATTCATGTGATCCAATGTATAATTGGTAATTGGACTCGAATATTATATCAGTACTGATACCACTATAGCCTGATTATTATTTATGATTTAATGTGCCGAGGTGGGACACATCGTGTCACGTGTTAAGTGATTATATTTGGGTTATGCATTGATATTACCTCAAAATTCTTGAACGCATAATATTATAAAAATATATATATATTGATACCCCAATACGGGCATAATAAGAGAGTCAACTACCAAAGCGTGGCTAGGATATTGATTGTCTGAATATTACATACACGCTCGGGTGAATCCAGATTTGATTTCCATGGATTCGTATCTAGCGTCCCGTACCTTGTACAACATCTTAAGGAAAATTCTCATGTGACCATATCTTTAGAATTCAAACACAACATAGGGCTAATTAGGTAACTAAAAGTTGTAGTAACATTGGAGGGAACGGTATCCCGAGATCATTCCAACGAATATTCCCACAGATATTCATTCTAAGTGTGTTGTGGGCTGTCCAAATTATTTAATTAGGTTATCAAGTCAAGTTGGTTAGGTCCACTAGGGTCATGACTAACCATAAAGTCCACCTACTAATCATAGCACTATAGTTATATATAATACATAACACATACACAATTAATTAAATAATATGATACAATATTTTATAAATACACAAATGACTAAAATACCCATATTCTAGAAATGTGGTAGTTACACATAGTGTGATGCTTCAACCCTTGTCCTTGTTTGGTTGTAGTGTTGGGCCTTTGTGCTAGGATATGTCATGGACCTAAGTTACGACACTAAACCTATGTATTATTATATATTTTTCTTGGGTTTTTTGTTTCTCCATTTCGTGCTTCCTTTGTGGTACTTGCTATTTGGGGTCTAACCCCACTGGTTTTGCATGGCCAGGTTTTGAGCCAGCACCCGAGGATCCAGCGTACTTTTTCTCTACTCATGGCGCGTACTAGGAACATGGTCACAGGGAACTACGAGTAGATTTTTTTCTTCCCTGCTCGTCATTGCACATTTACTCCTTTTTGGCGTTTAGACAACGGCACATGTTAGTCGGCTCATCTGGACATTAGTTTTCCTTACATGATTGTATTAAATCCGACTGTAGCTGATCACTCATGTACTTTGGTTACTCTTCCAGCTTCTTATTTTGCACAATTGGACTCCAGAATATTTTGAAAAAGTATTTGGGATGCCTAATTGCTTTATCATATATGCTCTATGCTTATTGTTTCCTGTTTGAATGATTGAGATATAGAAGTTGACCATAGGAGACTTGATTGTAGCATGCACCCCCTTGTCTTATACAGCCGTGATCGTCGTACGACGTATAGCACCTTGTACGGGGTAGCTGGCCATGTCCGTCTTCGTATTCCGGTACTAGAGCATGACAAAGTTTTAGTGGTAGCCTATACAGGTCTGTTCTTCAGAGTTGTGGGGTGTCATAGTCATAGGAGTCTCAATCAAATATGATCCTTCTTGAAATCCTGAATTTGTCTTCTTTGATAATCGGCTTGAATTCTTCCATATTGATTGCTTTCTTGTTCCTTCTCGTCATGTACTTGATGTTTCTTGTGCTCTTCTTTAGGACTTTACCTTCCCCCGATACTGCAGCAATAAAAGAGACAGAGTTGCCAGTAGAACAAGATCTTATGGAACCCCAACCAAGGATTCCCGTATCTCCCGCAGTATCGGCAGTACTGGATCCCCCAATTTTTCTAGAGATTATTCGTAGATTGTTGGCTGCCCAACAAAATCAGATGGTGGTACAACAACAACAATAACTGCAACATCAGCAACAACAGCTCCAACAGCAAGAACAGAATGTTCTGTTGAACCAAGGGTTACAGACGGCCCTAGAACGAGGCGGAAGAACAAATTCTAGGACATCTGTTAGATTTTACAGACTTAACCCAAGGTATTTCGATGGCACGGAGTATGCGATCACGGCAGACGATTGTCTCCAGGATATTGAGACCATTCTGACAGCAACTAAAGTTTTGACAGAAGAACAGGTTGACCTGGTTCGCCTACAACTCCAAGATCTGGCAAGAGATTGGTGGGCTATGATGGAGGTAGGATTGAGGAGTACTATTTTATGGAGGGATTTTAGGAACCGATTTAAGGTGAAATACTTTGGGATTGTGACTCAGTGTGAGTTACAACAAAGGTTCATTAACCTCAAGCAAATTGGAAGGACAGTAGATGGCTATACGGTAGAATTTTATCGACTTAGCATATTTGCTCCAACTATGGTGGCAACAGAGTTCGAGAGAGCAATTAGGTTCCAGAAGGGACTTCACTTAAAAATCTTATATATGGTAGAGTGGATCGGAAGAGGCCTCATAGACAGAAAAATAAGGGAGGACCTGTACCGCGAACGTTAACACCATCACCATGCGTTCGTATTCATGATTCAGTACTACGGAGGATGGCAGTTCCAATAGTGATAGTACCGACTCGACAATAGCAGCCGAGGTAGCAACAGCAGCAACAACGACGGGGAGCGCCGACAGGTTATACCTACTATGGCAAAGGAGGTCATACCCATAATTTTTGCCTGGCAGTTAACAGACTTTTTTTGAGAAGTGGAAGTTCTGATCACAAGGTTTCCATATACCCATTGATGTAGAGGCCAGGAGGACCAGTATATTAGTTTTCAGTATTGCCAGCTCAAAGGGCAATGCATCAAGGAGGACCAGCAGTAGTAGTACGGCCTTTAGCTCAGCATCTGTTATCGAAGCAGGCCAAGCTTTATTGGCTGCAACAGCAGAATCAGCAGGGGCCGCAACCACGACATCAAGAAAGATAGCAACAGGGAGCTTAACAAGGCTAAGGACAGGAACTCTACTTATCCTTGGAGGAAGCTATGGTGTCAGATGACGTATTGACAGGTAATATTTTTGTTACAACCTTTCCTGCCATAGCTTTAATTAATTTTGGAGATTCATACTCATTTATATCTACATAATATGTGACACATATTGGATTAAAGTTTGAGGCATTTTCAGCGAGGCTGAATATACTCACTGGCAATGGGATCATAGAAGTTAGTAGGGTGTGCCTAATATGTTCAATCATAGTATGCGGGCATTTATTACCTGTAAAGTTAATCGAGTTCCCTATGGGTAACTTTGATGTTATCTTAGGCATGGACTGGTTGAGAGATAGTCATGCGACGATAGACTACCGTGAGGGTAGAGTATTATTTAGAATTCTTGGTCTAAAAGTGTTTATCCTTAGCAGAATAGCAGGAGACCAGCACAAGGGGGGAGTCGCAATAGTAGCAAAAGAAGCAAACCCGCTGCCTAAGATAGTTGAAGAGTTCATGGAAGTCTTTCCAAGCGATCTTCCTGGATTAACCCCAGTTAGAGCAGTAGAGTTCTGTATAGAGTTAATGCCAGGAGCAGAACCAGTATCCCAGAAGGTGTACCCTATGTCACCATCAAAACTTGATCAGTTATATCGACACGTGTCCGAACTGAAGAAGTTTATTCGGACCAGTGCCTCACTGTAGGGAGAACCAATGGTATTGGTGAAGAAGAATGATGGATCGATACGGTTGTGTACGGATTACAGGTAGTTGAATGCAGTGACCGTAAAGAACAAGTACCTATTACCAAAGACTGATGATTTGTTTGACCAATTGAGTGGAGCAAGAGTCTTCTCCAAGATAAATTTATGATCAGGATATCATCAGGTGCGAGTCTAGGAGCAGGATATGCAAAAGATAGAATTTAGGTCACGATATGGGCATTACGAATTCTTAGTTATGCCATTCGGACTGACTAATGCCCCAGCGGTATTCATAGATTTGATGAAACATATTTTTAAGCCTTATTTAGACCAATTTATGGTAGTATTCATCGATGACATCCTAGAGTATTCTCGTAATGAGGAGGAGCATGAAGAATATCTCAGGATAGTACTACAAACTTTGAGGGAGCAACAGTTATATGGAAAGCTTAGTAAGTGTGAGTTTTGGCTGGATCGAATATCCTTATGTCAGGAGCAGGAGTGTCAGTTGATCCCAAGAAGGTAGAGGCAGTAGAGAACTGGCCAGTTCCGAAGACAGAAGCAAAAGTGCGTAGTTTCCTGGTCTTGGCAGGATACTACAAAAGATTTATGTCAGATTTTGCTAAAATCCCAACACCATTGACTCGGTTGATGCGCAAGGAAGTTAAATTTGTGTGGTCAACGGAATATCAGATTGCCTTTGAAGAGTTGAAGAAGAAGTAAATCTCCATACCAATCCTTACTCTTTCAGCAGGCTCCGGAGGATTCTTAGTGTATTGTGAGGTATCTGGCAAAGAACTTGGATGTATTTTGATGCCACAAGGGAGAGTGATAGCGTATGCTTCTTGGCAGCTGAGGGATCATGAGAAGAACTATCCAACTCATAATTTGGAGCTAGCAGCAGTAGTGCTTGCACTTATGTTATGGAGGCACTACTTATATAGCGATCGAGTATAAATATTCACGTATCATAAGAGTTTGAAGTATGTGTTCACGCAAAAGGAACTGAACATGAGACAGAGAAGGTGGCTACAGTTGTTGAAAGACTATGACGTGGAACTTCAGTACCATCCAGGCAAGGCTAATTTAGCAGTTGATGCACTTAGTAGAAGAGATGAAGAATTTATGTTGACTACTTAAAGGCACATTCTAGAAGACATACAAGAGATGGGTATCAAAATAGTACTTACACATAGTACAGGAGTACAGGCTAGCCTGCAGATTCAGTCAACTTTGATAGATCGAATCAAACTAGCTTAGGCAGAGGACCCGAAGATTCAAATGCTACGAGAAAAATGTGAGTTAGGCCTTCATAAGGAGTTGAAGATACTTGCGAATGGAACACTAAGGTTTGGGAATCGTCTAAACGTACCAAGCAGAGATATTCAGCAAGAAGTTATGACTGAAGCACACAGTTCCCAGTCTTCCATTCATTTGGGAGGCATGAAGATATACCAAGGTATCATACAACACTTTTGGTAGAACAAAATAAAGAGAGAAATATCACGCTTTGTATCGCGATGTCTGATATGTCAACAAGTGAAGAAAGAACAACAGATATCAACAGGATTATTGCAGCCACTTCCTATTCCACGAAGTGGAAACACATCATAATAGACTTTGTGACTGGTTTACCTAGATCACCGACAGGTCGAGATGCAGTTTGGGTGATAGTAGTTTGTCTCACAAAAGTAGCTCACTTTCTTCCTTTTCGAGTAGGACAGTCTATAGAATAATTGGATGAAATATATATATACGATAGACAGTGAGACAATACGGTGTCCCAGTAAGTATCGTGTCGGATCGAAACACTCGATTTACTTCACATTTTTGGAAAAGTTTGCATCAGAGTTTGGGCACCAAGTTAAGATTCAGCACAGATTACCACCCAGATAGACGGACAATCAGAGAGAACCATCTAGGCCCTGCAAGATATGCTACGAGCCTGTACCTTAGATCTTGGTGGATCTTAAGAGAATCACCTTCACTTGGTAGAATTTTCGTATAAAAATAGTTATCATGCCAGTATTCAGATGGCACTTTTTGAGGCTCTGTAAGGCAGGAAGTGTAGGTAACCGTTGTCTTAGGATGACATTGGTGAACGGAAGATGTTAGGCACTGAAATGATCACGCAGATAGTAGAGGTTGTCAAGAAGATTAAAGAGCGACTTCAGGTTACACAAGATAGGCATCGTCATTGGGCAAATCAACATCGTAGACCTTTAGAGTTTTGTGTCGGCTACCACGTATTTTTAAGAATTTTGTCTACCCGTTGAGTTATTAGTTTTGGGGTTCACGGGAAGGTTAGTCCCAGATACGTAGGTCCGTTCGATATTTTCGAGCGGGTAGGCGATGTTGCTTATCGTCTTTCCCTTCCACCTTTATTACGTGAGGTACATGATGTATTTCATGTGTCTTAGTTGCGTAGGTATGTTCCGGATCTGAGTCATATCCTCGATCACTCTGAATTAGTCGTTAGTACCGACTTATCTTACGAGGAGCAATCCGTATCTATATTGGACCGAAGGGAGAAGGTGCTCAAGAACCGGACTATTTCTCTTGTCCGGGTTGCTTCAGGACATCACACTCTTGGAGAATCGATGTGGGACCACGGGGACAATATTCGATCTCGGTACCCATACTTGTTCGATTCGGAAGGTATATTCTACCTTATCCCTTCGTATCTAGCTTCCGTGATTAGGTGGTCACCTATGTGTTGTGATGATATTCCTTCCATGTATAGTTGTTAGTAGATTTGTATCATGCTTGTCCAGACTTCTCTAGCTATTGCTTGGATTCGAATTCTGAGGACGAAATTTTTCTAAGGTGGATAGTGATGTCACTCCCCATTTCCGATATACGTATTTGGGACATATTTTATTTTACCATGGTTGCATATGCATGGAGACTAGACCCATTATTTGGTTTAACCTTGCTCATGATTTATTTTGCGGGTTGGTTCAAGTCATTAGAACCTTTGTTTAAACCCCCAACCCTACCATATATAACCCAACATTTATCTCCCTCTCTTCACTTCTTTATTTCTTCCTCTTTCTTTAGTTTTTCTCTCACTATTTCCATAGACAAGTACACCTTGCATGAGAAATGAGAAAACCCTCTATATTATTGTTCTAATATATTTTCTATGTATTTCTAAGCACTTTTAGTTCATGGAGTTTTCTGTTTTGATGGATGGATTAGTGTAGATCTACATTTCTAACTTAGGATTTTTATGGGTTTCATGAGTTTTCCTAAGTTTTGATCTATTAAACTTGTATTTTAGAAAACCAATTTTTTTACATGATAGATCTTTCAATTTAGAGCATTTTGGCTTTTGGTTCACCTAATTTGGACTTAAAATGAGATTTTTATGGACAAAACAAGATTTCAGTTTTTAGAGCTTTTTTGCCATGGCCGAACCTGCTGTTGGAGAAGACGAAGTTCGCATGCGGCTAGTGATCTATGCGGCTGAGAGTGCTATACCGAGAGGGTTATGCAGCCTAAACTCTTGTCGCATACTAACAGCATGTATCCATCTTGTTGGACGCATGACTGCTGATTTACGCAAGTGTCCTTGAACACTTTGTGTTTTCACTCGCTTAAATTAGTAAGAAATTCGCTAAGTCCAAAAGACCTCCATACAGCATCGACTCCATGTGGCATCGACACTAATGTGCCCTGGAGAGCATGTGACCACTATTTTCTTTGGACGCTTGCCTCTGAACCATTGGCACTTATTTCTTTGGTTTTATCTTTTCTTCCTGACACACTTTATGGCTTGTCACATTAGTCACTTTATTGTCACTTCACAGACACCTTATTTATTTTCCATCACTTTATCACTTATCCCAAGGAGTATACCTTAACCCTGACTTTATGCATCCTACTTCCCATGCGGCCGAACTTCGTGTGACCTGACTTCCCATGCGGCATGACTCCATGCTGCCTGACTTCATATGCGGCCAGGATCGTCATGCGGCCTAGAGACCCATGCGGCCTTGCTTGTTTAGATTGAATGTATTCTTGATTCATCTGACCCAATATATAATTGATAATTAGACTTGAATACTGTATCCATGCTGATACCCCTATTGCTTGATTATTATTTATAATTTAATGAGCGCCGAGGTACAACACATCGTATTACGTGTTAAGTGATTATATTTTGGTTGTGCATCGAGAATGCCTCCAAATTCCTGAACGCATGATATTATAAAGAATATATATCGTTACCCCAGCATGGGCATAATAAGCGAGTCAACTACCAAAGCATGACTAGGATATTAATTGTCTAAATGTTTCATACACGCTCGGGTGAATCAAGATTTGACTTCCATGGATTCATATCTAGCGTGCATGTACCTTGTACGACATCTTAAGGAAAATTCTCATGTGACCACGCCTTGAGAATTAAAACACAACATAAAGCTAATTAGGTAACTAAAAATGGTAGTAACATTGGAGGGAACAATATCCCAAGATCATGCCAACAAACCTTTCCATAGATATTCATTCTAAGTACGTTGTGGGCTGGCCACTATAGATATTATATATCATCTGCCTTACTGGAGTGCAGTATCTGACCTATTATTATGCCGAGCCACTGTTTTAATATAGGAACACTAAAACCGTTAATTCTGTATATTTAGCGTAGTGGCCCTACGGGGGACTGGTGCATCCTGTAAGTTCATGTTTTATTTATTTGGTTCGGTTAGTTCATGTTCGGCATTAATGTGATCTAAGGATACTTATTATGCATTATTTCTTAGATAACCTCAGACTCCACAAATATAGCAAGTCGTACAAACGATTAGCCGATTTAGGAAGAAATAGATTTGGTTGTGATTGTAATATTCAGCTACTAGCCAAGGGAAGTAGACTATCATAATGTCACGACCCGCACCCGGATGATCAGGGCACGATTACATAGGTAAGTCCAGCCTATGCCATAGAATCGGCGGTAGAACGCTGCCTAGGTCAAATATAGTATCTATCTCACAAATATATAACATGTTAATGATAACCTCTCAATAAGGAGGACAGCATCAATATAATACAATGCTCAATCATAATAACTAGGAGAAGAATATATGGCACGATGAAGATAAGCAAAAGATATCAAAGGAAAGCAAATAAAATATCCAAATATAAACACAAGTCTAAGAGTCAGTATCTCAACTCATAAGAGTATCAGAATATATCATAACATATCAGAATGACAACTGGAGACAAATCCAGTAAAATAAACTAGCTAACTACACTAGGTCACTATTGGTGTATCCTCACTGGGATTTGGCTCATGGAAGCAGATATTGTAAACACCGGGTCCATAATAAGTAGGACTGTGATCCTCTCAATCCTCTAAAAAATATATCCAGCCAGGATTGGAGCGAAGTACAAAACTTTGAAAGTACTTCCAATGCATGGTAGAAAATATATGACATGTAATAGAAAGAGATACAAGATGTACAAAACTAGAAATACGAGGAGAACATCATCACAATACATATATGAAAATAACTACACGAATATGAGATAAAAAATATATACAAGAATTGTAATAAATAATTAGGTGATTTAGAGCACAAGTTCGTTATATGATTGGTTTAGGTTGAACACGAATACAATATAGTAACTTGATTACACGTGTGATATGTAATCGACATATACACGAATACACTTGGGCTTGATCACATAACCAAGTCCTACTCCCACGTCCCCAACCAATACTCGTGGATCCAATCACGACACGATACAAACACGAATATGGGAACACTGAACACGAGCAGTTTGTGTACACGAATATGAGCACACTGAACACTAGCAGTGTGTTAACACGAAGTACACGATAATCAATACCCAATATACATGATAAAATACATGTAAAGGAGTACCCGCTGAACATGGTAGGGGATAATATCCCATGACAGGATCCATATAGTATCAGTCCGTATAACCACTGTGCCGAAATCAAGTATACAGTTCTAGAATATGCGATATATACACTATCATGAAATAAAAACTAATAGAGAGATGTACTCCCCTGATGTCCTGAGCAACGAGCGAGGATCGAAGTCTGAACTAGTGTCAAAAAGACCTAATATAAATTTACAGTGTTACTAGGTGTTCTAGAATGATAATCATATTTAAATGAGTTAAATATATGCTTCTAGGTCTTTTCTAGACCAAACGGGTTAAACTAGTCAACTCAAAGTCAAATTAGTCAAATCGGTCAACTCTAGGTAAACTAGTCAAACTGGACAACTCTAGGTCAAACTAGTCAACCCTAGGTCTATCTAGTCAACTCTACCTAAATTAGCTATCAACTAGCTAATACAAGTCAACCCTATCTAAACTAGTCAACTAATACCAAATACCAAGTATAGGATACCAAGGTATCCATATACTCTATCACACACACACACACACACACACACACACATATATATATATATATATATATATATATATATATATATATATATATATATATATATATATAATATCATATTGTACTAGATACAATACACTCATCTTAGCTATACACTAGATACCCCTTCTCAATCTCATGTACTAAGTGAACTTGATACTCAAATACCCCACTCTCCTACCCTGATAATATCTTCAAGGTAATGAGATGACTATTACCTAGTACTAGGGCACTAACTAATCACTACATACAACTAATCATTAACTACTCTCTAACATATATACTAACTTATCTCAATTGCTAATATATTACCTACTCTAATTTAATATACTAAAGATGGGCTGAAACTAACATCACTAACTGATACCTATCTAATATCTAATTACTCTCAACTGAAACCAACTCACCATGATGCAATGTGCTCCCCTCTTTTTAAATACAGCACAGTGAAGCAATGTGTGGTGCTCACACTTGATAAATCAGCTCCACAGTCACACTCAAGTGCCTGTGTGCTGCTCATTGTCACTCGACAGCAACTATGAAGCACAGTTATGCTAACATATAATATATACCAAACAGTTCTCCCTTTGATCAATACCAATCGACAGCCCATATAAGCACTGTTGTGCTCTGCTCTATATATATTCAGCTCACAACAATGGCAAACCAGTATCTCCTATTGACCAACAGTGAAGCACTGTGGATGCTGCTCTCTTCTCATAAATCAACATCCCACCCCCCTTACTTACTGCTCACAAAACTGATAACTTATCCCCCTCCAATGCCAACACAGTGAGAGCACTGTTGTGCTCCAATTCTTGATGAGCAAGAACCCGACAGTGAACTAAGTGTGCTTGCAACTGTTGTGCTCTACTAGGCAATGAGCAACTGCTCATAACACCAAAACTTTCTAGAAATTAAGAAGCACTGTTGTGATCTCAAATACCAACTGCCCGAAGGAGCAACTGTCCCTAATACCAACTCACAGCACCCCTGAACAACATAACCTGGCCACAGTATATATAAGCCACTGTTGGCTACTCATATAAATGCCAACCCGATAATGCACAATATGCACAGTGAGCACATAACCACATCCAACCCTTTATATCCAAATATATCCATACATAACACTATAATATAGATAAATACTAATCTAAATTAAGTATACAATTAATAACAGTGTCAAAACTAAATTTTGAACAATGGATGGCCATATGGTCAAAATATCAAACACTTGGCGTGCGTATCACGATACGTTGAGATACGTCCATTATACGCACCCCAAACGTATCCAAACTTGACCCAAAGCATATCCATTAGTTCTAAATAATAATTAGAGCCTAACTAACCTATTGACAAATACTAGGTATTCTATTCTCGGATTTATCCTAAAATAGCATAAAACTTAATGTGGGAAGCTCTAAATGGGTCAAATGAAGCCCAAGATTCTTCCCATGGGTATCCCTAATGCAAGGGTGGATCCTAAATGAGAAATTACTCTAATTAGATGTATTCTAATGGGATGAATCTCAGATTTACCTATTGGGAGATGGATTCCCAATGCAAAGGCTCAAGGCACCCAAAAGCTCCAACAACTCTAGCTCTAAGTGCTCATCTTCTACCACTCTTGCTTCCAATGGCTTATAGACTTCTTGGGGATTAGAATGAGAGTGGTTGGGATAAATTTGGTGGTGGTTTGATGGTGTGATCGATGGGTAAAAGGAAAACTTCTAGATTAGGGTTTTTTGAAATGGAGAGAGGAAGAAGATGATGTTAATACTATATAGGGGGGCGGCCACATAGTGATTAGGGTTAGGGTATAATGATAATTTAAAGTGTCTACAATACCCTTCTAGTTAGTCATGAAGAAATTAGAGAAGAAGCTTCTCTTCCTAAAAGGTGTTAAGCCTAATCTTTCTAATTAATGCACTAGCCTAACTAGAGTCTAACTAGAGTCTAACCAAATAATTTAATTTGGTTGTCAAGTCAAGTTGGTTAGGTCCACTAGGGTCATGACTAACCATAAAATTCACCTACTAATCATAACATTATAGTTATATATAATATATAACACATGCACAATTAATTAAATAATATGATACAATGTTTTTATAAATACACAAATGACTAAAATATCCCTATTCTGAAAATTTGGTAGTTACACATAGTGTGATGGTTCAACCATTGTCCTTGTTTGGTTATAGGGTTGGGTCTTTGCGCTAGGATATACCATGGACCTAAGTTACGACATTGAACCTATGTATTATTATATATTTTTCTTAGGTTTTTTGTTTCTCCATTTCGTGCTTCCTTTGTGGTACTTGCTATTTAGGGTCTAACCCCATTGGTTTTACATGGCCAAGTTTTAAACCAGCACCTAAGGATCCGGCATACTTTCCCCCTACTTATGGCACGTACTAGGAACATGGTCGCAGGAGATAGCGAGTTGGTTTTCTTTTTTTCTGCTCGTCATTGCACATTTACTCCTTTTTGGCGTTTAGCCACAAGCATCTGTTAGCTGGCTTGTTTGGACATTAGTTTTCCTTACATGATTATTGTCAAGCCCCAGTCCCAAAATACGTAGGACTAGGAAAACGTAACACGCCCAGCCATATGTATACAAACTCCAATATATGGAAACTATATACACACGTACGCTGTACATAAATATCCAATCCACCAGTGGTAATATACTGTCACAACAAGTCACACAGAATCTATATCTCATCCACATCACAAATAATCAGTAGGAATAAAGAGCTGAATAATAACTGAATATCAGGATGAGTATCAACTCTGATAGTCGGGTGGAAACAAATTCACTACAAAATGACTATACTGAAGTAGCAACAAGGATCTCTAAACAGCGATAATAAAATCACAGATACTCCGAGGGTAAGACCTCCTCAGTTTGGAAGGTAATGTCAGGTCCAGGATCGTACTCCTACGGATACTCCTGCTTGTCCATATATGGAAAGGTACCAGGTCCTCAGAGGGACGTAACAAGATACATATAAACATGCCAATAAAGTACTAAAATAGAAACATCTAATGGGTCGCCTAACCATCTATGTGAATGCAGTTTGAGAACAACTTTCCACCAAGTGGGCTATCTGGCTATATAGTGGGATTGGCATGATTCTCTCGGAGAATCAGGGGCCTACCAAGCATGTCGTCCTTTGAATGGCAGAGGACGCCAACTAGTATAGGGGTCATCATGACCGCGTATCTCCGGTGGAGCGTACGGATTACAAATAAGGAAAGTGCAAATGAGCCCAAATGTCTTACTTGTTGTTCTTCCCATCCCATGCTCTAAGCATGCCATATCCATGACACAATAAAATCTCTAAATAACTGCCAGGTCTACTAGCGTACAAAGTTTCTATCAGCAGTTATCCCTATCCGTCGCACGACCTGTACGTACCAGTTGCCAGCCGAGTACGCATGTTCGTGTCCTACATGTGACTCACACTCGTGTAAGAATAGTGTCATGGCCAATGAAACATAACATGCCTCATAATAATGGGATAGTCTCATAAAGTAAGTCCAATGCATATACATAAATAAAAATAAAATACGACGACATAGTCGTTACACCCAAGTTTCCTTGGACGCGCAATTTATATAACAGTTAAAATATATGAACTAAAATAAGCCAAAAATAAACATACATGCATTATATGCAATGTAATTATAGTACAATGGCAAGGTATACTTGTCGAGCAAGAGTTCTGTATAGTGCACGTCCAAACAGTATTAAGTTTGTGTAAGAAGAAGTGGGTTAGGGTTTGGAAGAGTTGTAATATATATGGATAAGAGGTGGTGGAGGCTGTTGCTCTTTCTTTCTTTTCATTGGTTTTGGTTGCGGTTGAGGAGAGTTTGGTAATAATAGGTAAAGAGACGGTGGAATGAGATGGTGGTGTTGTTTTTCGCGCGGGTGAAAGGAAATTAAGCGGTGGTGTTGATTTTACGCGCGGGTGAATGGAAATTAAGCGGTGGGGGTTTTTTTACGCACGGAGGGGAAGAAAGAGAAGTTTGTTTTTGCTGCTGTTGATATTCTTCTCTAACGGGTCCGGGTAGGGGTTAAACGGGTAGTGGGTTCCAGCGGGTAGGGTAGGCTAAGGGGTTTGGGTTGAGATTCAATAGGAATTTCTTTTCTAATTAATTATATCTATATATATATACATAGAAAATTCTAAAAATTATATTGTTGCATATGGTTAAGCTAGCAACTGTCCAAAGGATCTTCTACAAGGAATAATTTAAAAAAAAATTATAATGGCTCCATAAATCCCCTAAATGTACAAATACCTCAAAATTAAATTAAATAAAATTATTCCCTCTATTTAGCTCATAATTACTAAATAAATTAAATGATTAATACGGTTTTTAGAATTAGGGGTCTTACATTCTACCCAACTTATAAAAATTTTGTCCTCGAAATTAAACTAAACCATGGTAGGAAGTCAAGGATGGTATAAGGTATAAATTAACAAAGTAATTTATACCTTGGTCTGCGAATAGGTTCGAAAAATGTTTGCACATGTCGTCCTCGCGCTTCTAAGTAGATTCTTCTGGTGCGCCATGCTTCCATGCCATACAGACCAAGGGAATAGACTGGTTCCTCAATACTTTCTCTCGACGATCGAGTATTCCCACGGGTTGCTCTTGATATGACAAGTTCGGCCCAATGGTGATCTCCGAATGGTCAAGAACATGACTGCTGTCTGCCATATATTGCCTGAGCTGCGACACATGGTGTAAGCCCCCTGATTTTCAGTAATTATTAATTTGGATTTTTCACAATTTTCTGTAATTTTTCGGGATTTTTCGGTAATTAAAACCTAGGCCTTTGGTAATTAAATAATTTTTATTTGCTATTAATTAATATTAAAATATTATGAAAATAATATTTTATGGTGTAAAATGGAAAACCGGACATAGGATAATTTTTTGGGAATTTATTTGACTCCGGAAGCATTTTTAAAGCCCTGAAAACCGATGTAGAATTAAACCGAATTAAACCCGTGCCAAACACCCAACATCCCCATGAGAGCCGAAGCCAAGCCCAAGGAGCATTGACCCAGCCCTAAATCCTAGGTCAAACCTAAGCCTAAATTTTTGCATGTATAAATGCCTATTTTCCTAGTTTTCTCCAAAAAAAAAAAAAGAAAGAAAGAAAAATAACAAATAACCAAAAATCCCTAATCCTAAACCTAACCCTAGCCCAGCCGCTTCCTCCGCTGCCCCGTTATGCCACGCGCCGCTCCGCCCGGCCGCGTCACCCGCCGCCCTCCGTGCCTCGCCGGCCCATGCACCCCTGACTCCGCCTCCTCCGTCGCCTAGCCCGGCCGACCCCGCTCCGCCCGCAGCCTATAAATCCCCTCCCCTTTCCCTCCGGCCAATCTCCCCCCGACGCCACCACCTCGCTGTCTCCCGCCCAGCTCCGCCGGCGACACCGCAGCACCATCCTCCTCCTTCCTCCTCCCTCCCTCAGCCGCAGCGCCGTTCCCCCGACCTAGCAGCAGCCGCTGCTCCGGCCAGAGACCCACAACGCCGTCCCCCGCCCGCTCCGGCGCGCCGCCGCCTCCGGCCAGCGCCGCCAGCGCTCCCCCAGCCGCCCTCGGCCACCTCCGGCCCCCGGCCCGACCTCGCCGCCCTCCGGCGATGCCCACTGCAGCTCAAAACCCTAACCCTAGGTCGCAGCACCTGGACACGACGCGGACACGCGAATCCTCATTTTTCGGAGCCCTGTTCAGATAGTGTTTTCTCTCACCCCGTAATTCCATTTTCGATTCCGTCAGTTGCGTTGCGTAGACTGTATGACCCTCTCAGTGCCCGTGCAACCCGTTCGGTGCATCGCGTCCTGTGGTGATCGCAAACCGCGATCCAAAAATAGGAAAATCAACGCCCTATTTTACCCCGGAACTGAGTGCGCCCTGCCAAATGGGACGACTTGGTTGCGCGCGATCTTCATCGAAACGTGTGCGCCGTTGATACGGACATATGGGATTTCGCAGAAGTTGATTCGGATGAGCGTGCATACTGGAATCAACGCGTATCCGCCGACAACGCCCCGTATCCGTCCATTCTGGAACACGCTGTAACTTTGTGTACACACGTCGAATCGAGACGAAACTTGCGCCATCGGACTCGTAGCAATACGCTGGTCCTGTAACCCAAGTTTGGTCCGATTCTGAGAACGTTAACAAAATCGTGTATCGTGGGCCCCACCAACTCCACTTGACAGGCAATTTTGTGATCGGCTCATCGGAATTCAATTCTGGAAGTTCCGTTGGGTTCGTATCATCGTTCCTGACTTGTAGACACTGAGTTTGAGGAATTTGGAGACCTTTGATCCTGACACGCTTTTCGGTGCAAAGTGGCCCACATGTGGACCCCGCTTTGGCCCGAAAATGTCATTTTTTCCCTTGTGTCCAAATTGGACTCAAGGACAGGCATTTTTAGCTATATGATATTTTTTGATTCTAATGGTGATATTTATTTCAGCAACCGGAGTAGTACCTGCAGATCACACTGAGACCAGAGCTACAGTTGGAGCCAGAACCCCAGGCAAGTGTACCTCGCCAAAACTTGCAGTCCTTGTTACTTATTTCCTTAGCTTATATATATATATATATATATATATATATATATATATATATATATATATATATATATTGTGGTTCATGCTTGACCTAGGACCGTGCGATTTTACTTAGCGTCCGATTCATAGTCGGGTGCCAACACCGTACGCGGCATTGTGTATTGTCATCTAGACATGGATACCGAGACCCCATCTTTCTCGTACTTGTCCTATCAAGTACATCATAACCCAGGATACTTGACACTATTCATGAGACAGAATCTTCCTGTGATATTTATGGTAATTCTGTATACGATACAGGTTTTATGACATAGGCATTATATTCCTAGACATTATATGACTTGCTGCATTAGATATGATCTTGCGTGACATGGACATGGGGCCTCATGGACATGAGACATATGATTATATTAGGTGGGGAGTGACACAGGCTACAGGTTGATTTTATATATTATGCCGGCATCTCAGTCTCTCGCTGAGCTAGGCGACCACATGATATCACTGCTACCGGCTCCCCGATACAGAGCTTGTAGTTGTTTCAGCCTGAGTTCTAGTGCTGCTCTCATATTGCATTTCACTTAGATGGTTATATAGTGTTCCCATCTTGTTTTATTTATTGCTGGAGAGACACACAGGCTACAGGTTGACTATATTATGCCGGCGTCTCAATCTTTCTCCGAGCTAGACGACCACATGATATCACTGCTACCGGCTCCCCTACACAGAGTTTGTAGTAGTCTCAGCCTGAGTACTGGTGATATTCTCACCTGTAATTCACATAGATGGTTACATATTTACCCTGTTTATTTTATTGACTATTTCTCTGCATTATTATGGCTTGTATTTTTTGTACCTTTTTATGTCCCCTGAGGACCTGGATCAGGATTATGTCCCCAGGATTAGCAGAGGAGATCCACCCAGAGTTATACAGTATAGGAGCATTAGCAGGAGCAGAAGCAGGAATAGGAGCAGTTACTGGAGTAGTACCAGATTCGGCAGATGAGTGATCACCGAGGTTATCTTCTGAGTATCTACTGTTTCATACTCAGTATTGGCTGTAGTTATCTTTATTCTTGTATCTTGACAGATGTATCAGACTCATTGTTGGGTTATTTCTCGAGTTTATATTCATTAGATATGATCTTGATTTATGATTATGATATTGTGGTATTTATTCTGTGGATAAGATTAGTATAGACTGTAACTTGTATCGTTGGACCTACTTATTGTTATATTACAGGTTAAGTATGCCCCGATGGATCCATTAAATTGGGTTTGTCCATCTGTGCGTGCTGCTGGCCATTGCCACACGTCCGGTCCCACGGTATTTTGGAACTGGGGCGTGACATAGTTTTTGTGGTGGCCCATGCAGGTCAACGACTAAATTGTTCGATTTCAACTTAGGAACCGAGCAAGCCTGCAATAAGAATATGATAAGTTTCTAGGATCTCATCCACTTGCTTGAAACGTTTTGATATCTATATCGGATTCGAATTAAATTCTTGACTTGCATCCTGCCTTGATTCCTGAGCGCCTCTTATTGTTTATTTTGGATGCAGAGTTATGGATTCACGATCAAACGACGAGACTCCTGCAAGATCACCACGATATGTTGTGGTTACCCACGAAGATGAAGTGACACCAGTAGAAGAAGGTGAATCAGCTCAACCACGTAGTCAAGCAAGTCATCATGCCTCGAGAAACCAGCAAGATAATATTCCACCATCGACGCAGTTTACTCCACCAATGCCCGTATTTCCACAAGGGCAGGCCATGGACGGGCAGCAGATGTTTCAAATAATCTATACAATAATGCAAGCTCAATAAGAGGCTTTGAGTCGCAGCCTAGTAACCGTACTAGAGCAGGCGAATCTACCAGTACGACGACCGACGACGGGCTCTATTTCTGATTTTTGCCAGCTGAAGCCCCATACCTTCTCAGGCAAAGAAAAGCCCACAGAAGTTCATGAGTGGCTCACCAACACACAACATTAATTAGAAGCAGCCGAGCTTCCAAGAGAACGTTGGATGACTGTCGTCAGAATGCAGTTGACGAACAATGCACATCACTGGTGACTATCTGAGGAGACACGGCTCGGACCAGACCGAGTCACTTGGGAAGAGTTCTCTAGACTCTTTCAGGAGATGTACATCCCAGCCATCGCTCGATCAGAACTTCGGGATAAGTTCAATCACCTCACTCAAGACAGCATGATAGTGGAAGAGTACAACGCACAATTCATTCGTCTGAGTCACTTCGCCCCAACCTTGATCCCGACAGAAGAAGAGAAGGCCGAGAAGTTCTTTGACGGACTAAACTTAGAGCTACAGAAACTAATTGGATCCATTGCACCTACATCTTACTCGGACGTCCTTTCTGCAGCCCGACACATGGAGTGCGTCACCAGGAGAGAGACCAGTCTGAAGCGGCCATCCACATCAGCACCAGCCGGAGCACCACAGGAAGAAGCTACAAAAAGACCCCATGTGCAGCAACCATCAGAAGCATCTTCACAGGCACTACCTGTCTATCAATATTGTCGCAAGCGAGGCCATATAGAGAACGAGTGCAGACGGAAAATGAAAGTATGTTTAGCTTGCGGATCTAGTCAGCATCCATTGAGGGAATGCCCTGAGCGTCGAGAAAGAGCAACAATGGTTAACCAACAAGCATTACCAGTACCGAGGCCAACCTATCCAGCACTGGGAGCACCACAAACGGAAGTTGAAGGAGTCCTACCACCAGCTCCAGGAGGGTATCAACCGAAGCCACCTTTGATACCACAAGCAGCACTCTTCCAGCAAGCCCAGTAGCAGTAGAGGAATCAACTGCAAGAACGTGAACAAGCTCCAACGATGACTTTGGAAGACGTGCAGACCCATAGAGTAGCTAATGTGCAAAAAATTTCGTAGATATCTGTTTATAGATTTGTTTTATCTCGTGCCTATTGGTTCGTGACCTCAGCCTTAACCTATGTAATTTTGAACTTTCTTATAATTGATAACAGTAGAGATTGTAGAGTCTTTTGTTAATTGCTTATTTTGTTTTGTCTTTGTGAACTTGAATTAAGTTGTACCTCCTTTCATCATCTTCTAGCGTACTTATATTTTTTGTACTACCTTGACTTATGCTGCTAATATAGCCTAGTTTTGCAAGCTTATTTTTTATCAAGCTTGTTCATGACATATGTATTATTGGGTCGACACACTAATACAATTGTCTATTCAGAATCAGTGTATTACGGTCTGATCAACCTTAGTGCATTTGGTTCGCTCTTCGCACGACTACTTCACGTGGATTGAGATAAATAGTTGACTAGTATACTTGCCCTCTAGATATGTCTGATCATATCGTATCAGTTACATAACTATACTAATATGAGCATGCGAACAAAGGATTACCAGAATAGGATATCAATCCACAATTGGCTTGACAAATCCCATTTGAATTCGTTAAACGCCTTGATCCTGATAATTTTATTCTATTACCTCACCCTTGAACTCTTTATTATTGATCTTCGTCTTTCCTTATTTCGGAAAGATGAAATCTCGTGCTTGGTATAAGTTTGATATATAGACAGTACTAGATATACCCCACAGGCCGGTCGCATTGTTGATGACCCTTTTATATATGATTAAGGGAATATCATAGGTGATGTGTTTGGTGTTAAAGACTTGAGGATTCAATAACATGACTAAATAAGTTGGGGCATAGCTTTATTAGATGTATAGCCTTAGATGATAGATGGGTAAATTCTAAGTTGGGTAGAGACCGCAATGTTCACTTGAGAGGAATCCTTTAGACTGTAATCAAGTGAGATTGGATAGAGAGAACCCTACCATATTTTAATTTTGAGGATGAAATTTTTATAAGTTGGGTAGATTGTAAGCCCCCTGATTTTCAGTAATTATTAATTTGGATTTTTCACAATTTTCTATAATTTTTGGGGATTTTTCGGTAATTAAAACCTAGGCTTTTGGTAATTAAATGATTTTTAATTACTGTTAATTAATATTAAAATATTATGAAAATAATATTTTATGGTGTAAAATAAAAAACCGGACATAGGGTAATTTTTCGGGAATTTATTGGACTCCGGAAGCATTTTTAAAGTCCTGAAAACCGATGTAGAATTAAACCAAATTAAACCCGTGTCAAACGCCCAACATCCCCATGAGAGCCGAAGCCAAGCCCAAGGAGCATTGACCCAGCCCTAAATCCTAGGTCAAACCCAAGCCCAAATTTCTGCATGTATAAATGCCTATTTTCCTAGTTTTCTCCAAAAAAAAAAAGAAAAAAGAAAAATAACAAATAATCCTAAACCTAACCCTAGCCCAGCCGCTTCCTCCGCTGCCCCGTCCGGCCACGCGCCGCTCCGCCCGGCCGCGTCTCCTGCCGCCCTCGGCGCCTCGCCGGCCCACGCACCCCCGACTCCGCCTCCTCCGCCGCCTAGCCCGGCCGACCCCGCTCCGCCCACAGCCTATAAATCCCCTCCCCTTTCCCTCCGGCCAATCCCCCTCCGATTCCACCACCTCGCTGCCTCCCGCCCAGCTCCATCGGCGACGCCGCAGCGCCGTCCTCCTCCTTCCTCCTTCCTCCCTCAGCCGCAGCGCCGTTCCCCCGACCTAGCAGCAGCCGCTGCTCCGGCTAGAGACCCACAGCGCCGTCCTCCGCCCGCTCCGGCGCGTCGCCGCCTCCGGCCAGAGCCGCCAGCGCTCCCCCAGCCGCCCTCGGCCACCTCCTGCAGCTCGAAACACTAACCCTAGGTCGCAGCCCCCAGACACGACGCGGACACGCGAATCCTCATTTTTTGGATCCCTGTTCAGGTAGCGTTTCCTCTCTCCCCGTAATTCCGTTTTTGATTCCGTCAGTTGCGTCGCGTAGACTGTATGACCCTCTCGGTGTCCGTGCAACCCGCTCGGTGCATCGCATCCTGTGGTGATCGCAAACCGCGATCCAAAAATAGGAAAACCAACGCCCTGTTTTACCCCGGAACTGAGTGCGCCCCGCCAAACGGGACGACTTGGTCGCACGCGGTCTTCACCGAAACGTGTGCACCGTTGATACGGATGTGTGGGATTTTGCAGAAGTTGATTCGGATGTGCGTGCACACCGAAATCAACGCGTATCCGCCGACAACGCCCCGTATCCGTCCATTCTAGAATACGTTATAACTTTGTGTACACACGTAGGATCGAGACGAAACTTGTGCCATCGGACTCGTAGCAATACGCTGGTCCTGTGACCCAAGTTTGGTCTGATTCTGAGAACGTTGACAAAATCGTGTATCGTTGGCCCCACCAGCTCCATTTGACAGGCGATTTTGTGATCGGCTCATCGGAATCCAATTTTGGAAGTTCCGTTGGGTTCGTATCTTCGTTCCTGACTTATAGACACTGAGTTTGAGGAATTTGGAGACCTTTGACCCTGACATGCTTTTCGGTGCAAAGTGGACGACATGTGGACCCCGTTTTGGCCAGGAAATATTATTTTCGTCCTTGTGTCCAAATTGGACTCAAGGACAAGCGTTTCTAGTTATTTGATATTTTTTGAATCTAATGGTGATATTTATTTTAGCAACCGGAGTAGTACCTGCAGATCACACTGAGACCAGAGCTACAGTTGGAGCCAGAACTCCAGGCAAGTGTACCTCGCCAAAACTTACAGTCCTTGTTACTTATTTCCTTGGCTTATATATATATATATATATATATATATATGGTTCATGCTTGACCTAGGACCGTGCGACTTTACTTAGCGTCCGATTCATAGTCGGGTGCCAACACCGTATGCGGCGTTGTGTATTGTCATCTAAACATGGATACCGAGACCCCTTCTTTCTCGTACTTGTCCTATCAAGTACATCATAACCCAGGAAACTTGACACTATTCATGAGACAAAATCTTCCTGAGATATTCATGGTGATTCTGTATAGGATACAGGTTTTATGACATAGACATTATAGTCCTAGACATTATATGACTTGCTGCATTAGATATGATCTTGCGTGACATAGACATGGGGCCTCATGGACATGAGACGTATGATTACATTGGGTGGGGAGAGACACACAGGCTACAGATTGATTTTATATATTTTACCGGCGTCTCAGTCTCTCGCTGAGCTGGGCGACCACATGATATCACTGCTACCGGCTCCCCGATACAGAGCTTGTAGTTGTTTCAGCCTGAGTTCTAGTGCTGCTCTCATCTTGTATTTCACTTAGCTGGTTATATATTGTTCCCATCTTGTTTCATTTATTGCTGGAGAGACACACAGGCTACAGGTTGACTATATTATGCCGGCGTCTCAATCTCTCTCCGAGCTAGACAACCACATGATATCACTTCTACTGGCTCCCCTACATAGAGTTTGTAGTAGTCTCAGCCTGAGTACTGGTGATGTTCTCACCTGCATTTCACATAGATGGTTAATATATTTACCCTGTTTATTTCATTGACAATTTCACTGCATTATTATGGCTTGTATTTTCTGTGCCTTGTTATGTCCCCTAAGGACCTGGATCCGGATTATGTCCCCAGGATTAGCAGAGAAGATCCATCTAAAGTTATACAGTATAGGAGCATTAGCAGGAGCAGAAGCAGGAACATGAGCAGTTACTGGAGTTGTACCAGATTCGGCAGACGAGTGATCTCCGAGGTTATCTTCTGAGTATATACTGTTTCATACTCAGTATTGGCTGTAGTTATCTTTATTCTTGTATCTTGACAGATGTATCAGACTCATTGTCGGGTTATTTCCCGAGTTTATATTTATTAGATATGATCTTGCTTTATGATTCTGATATTATGGTATTTATTCTGTGGATGAGATTAGTATAGACTGTGACTTGTATCGTTGGACCTACTTATTGTTATATTACAGCTTAAGTATGCCCCGATGGATCCATTAAATTGGGTTTGTCTATCGGTGCGTGCTGCTGGCCATTGCCACGCGTCCGGTCCTACGGTATTTTGGGACTGGGGTGTGACACATGGAATACATCATGTATTCCCTCAAGCGAAGGTGGTAGCGATAGTCGATATGCCACTTCTCCCACTTTCTCTAGTACGTCAAATGGTCCAATATAACTTGGACTCAACTTAATGCACCCTCCGAATCGAATGGTGCCTCTGGTAGGTGATATCCTTAAGAAGACATGATCGCCTCTTTAAATTCTAAGGAACGACGATGAAGGTCTTCCTATTATTTCTGCCTATCTTGCGTTGCTCGCAAGTATCCTTGTATCTTCTTAACTGTCTCAACGGTGTTGACCACTAACTCTGGTCCCAGAATCTGACGTTCTCTCACGTCACTCCAACACATAGGAGACCTATACTTCCTTCCATATAATGCTTCAAACGGAGCCATCTAGATGCTTGCCTGATAGATATTGTTGTAAAAAAATTCCACAAGGTATAGATGGTCCTCCCATGATCCTCCAAAGTCTAACATACAAGCCCTCAACATATCTTCCAATGTCTGTATAGTACGCTCTGACTTCCCATCTGTCTGCGGGTGATAAGATGTACTAAACTTCAGACGAGTTCCAAGACACTCTTGCATGCTTCTCCAAAAGTGTGATGTAAAGCGTGAATCCCTGTCTGATACAATGCTGACTGGTATGCCATAAAATCTCACGATCTGTCTCATATATAAGTCAGCCAAAGCTTCTGTAGATTGGCCAACTCAAAAAGGTAAGAAATGTGCTGACTTGGTGAGTCGGACCACTATTACCCATACTGCATCTCTTCTACTGGGACTCTTGGGAAAACCTGTGACGAAGTCCATAGTGATGTGTTCCCACTTCCATTCTGGAATCGAAAGTGGTTGCAATAACCTTGCTGTTCTCTGGTGTCCCGCCTTTACTTGTTGACATACCAAATATTTAGCTACAAAGCGAGCTATTTCTCTTTTCATTCCATGCCACCAAAAGTGTTGTCGTAAATTATGATACATCTTGGTGCCTCCAGGATGAATATAATATATCAAACTATAAGCTTCTGTCATCAGCTCCTGTCAAATTTTTCCATTTGGAACATAAAGTCGATCACCACATCGTAATGTCCCATCATCATGAATGTGTAATCCTGTCTGCTCTTCGTCCTCTGTCCTTTCCTTTAATCTTCTAAATCTGGCGTATGTAGGCAATGCTGCCTTAATCCTCTCTACTAGTGATGATTAAACTTGCAAATTGGCTAGTTTCCCGTCTGCTCTGGGTAATATCACTTCAATGCCAAGACATTACAAGTCCTCCAATAATTCTCTCTGTATCGTTAAGAAATAAGCTGCTGGCTTCCGGCTTAGCGCGTCTGCTACAACGTTAGCCTTGCCTGGGTGATAATATAGCTCTATCTTGAAATCTTTCATCAACTCGAGCCATCGATGTTGCCTCATGTTTAACTCCTTCTGCGTGAAGACATACTTGAGGCTTTTGTGGTCTGTATAGATTTTCACTCGTTCCCCATATAAGTAATGTCTCTATAGCTTCAGAGCAAATACAACGGCTGCAAGGTCCAAGTCATGAGTTGGATAATTCTTCTCATGTACTCGTAACTGTCTAGATGCAAATACAATCACCTTGCCATGCTGCATCAATACGCATCCCAAGCCTTTCCCTGATGCGTCACTGTAGATCATATAGCCTCCTAATCCTGATGGAAAAGTTAATACCGGTGCTGTAGTCAGTCGCTTCTTCAACTCCTCGAAAGCGGCTTGACACTCGTTGGTTCATATAAACTCTTGACCTTTGCAAGTTAACTAAGTCATTGGCATTGTTATCCTCGAGAAATTCTCTATGAACCGTCGGTAATATCCCGCAAGTCCAAGGAAACTTCTCACCTCTGCTACTGATTTAGGAATAGGCCATGTTTCGACTGCCGAGATCTTTTTCGGATCAACAGAAATACCATCCCCTGTAACAACATGTCCAAGAAATAAGACTTTGTCCAAGAAGAACTCACATTTACTGAGCTTCGCATATAGCTCCTTTCTTCTCAAGGTCTCTAGAACAATCCGCAGGTGCTTCTCGTGCTCCTCGTGGATCTTTGAATAGAAAAGTATATCATCTATAAAGACGACCACGAACTGGTCCAAATACTGATGGAAGACTCGATGCATTAAGTCCATAAAGATAGTTGGAGCATTGGTCAATCCAAATAGGATGACCAAGAACTCGTAGTTCCCATATCTTGTCCGGAATGCGGTCTTCGGGATGTCCTCCCTCCGTACCTTTATCTGGTGATATCCCGATCTCAAATCTATCTTTGAGAACATCTTGGCTTTATTGAGCTGATCAAATAAGTCATCAATGCGTGGCAGTGGATATTTATTCTTCACAGTCACCGCATTCAAGGTTCTATAGTCAATGCACATACGCACTGACCCATCCTTCCTTGGTACAAATAATACTGGTGCTCCCCAGGGTGATGCACTCGGTCGGATAAAATCTTTCTCTTTTAGTTCTTTCAACTGTGTCTTTAGTTCATCCATCTCCTTCTTCGTCAGTCTATAAACATGTGATGCTATGGGTGCTGCTCCCGGTGTTAATTCAATCGAAAACTCTATATCTCTATCTGGGGGTAGTCCTGGCAATTCTTCTGGAAAGATATCTTGAAATTCTGAAATAATGGGATGATAGACAACATCGTCCATTGCGAGCTGCATACCATCAGGGATTTCTGTGGATCCTCGTGCAAACGCAAGTTCAGGCTGGCCTGGTACTTTGAAAAGAATGCTTCCTCCAAAGCAATCGAAGAAAGTGTGGTACTTGCTCAGCCAGTCCATTCCAAGCATAATATCAAAAGTTGGCATAGGGAGGACTAAGAGTCGGGCATTCATCTCTCTGCCATGTATCACTATAGGACACGATCTGCAAATTCTACTAACAGGTACAACTCCTCCTCCGCTAAGAATTCTAATACAACTAGGTAAAGGTACAAAAGCAATATTGTGTTTGGTAATAAAACTAGATGATATAAATGAGTGGGGGGCTCCCGTATCAAACAATATCACAACAGGAAAAGTAAAAGCAAGAGTGATACCTGCTATGATATCAATCTCCTGATTCATGTCATCCACCTCTATTGCAAAAGCTTGTCCGTTCCTCTGTGTTTGTCCCTGTCTGGCTCTCGCGAATTGATCCTCCTGTGCAGGTAGAGGTGGTCCTCATTGAAATCCCCCTACTGTTGGAGGTCGAGGTGCTCCTGGTCTCATCATTTGCTGAGCTGGCTTTGGTGCTGGAAGTGCTAGCCTCTGTGCTGGCGGTGGAAGTGACAATGCTTATTGCATAGGACAGTCTTTCATCATATGTTGTCCGAAACCACATCTCATACATTGTCCTAGGCGAGTTCGACAGTCCCTTATGATATGTCCGTATTTCCTACAATAATGGCAGTGGGGCTTCTTTGGGACCTGGTACGGTCTAGCTCTGTGATGGTACTGCTGTTGCTGAGCTAAAGGACGTCTAATAGGTCCCCCTTGTTGTGCTCTTGATGGTCCTTGCTGTATCTTTGCTGGTCCTTGTTGCATCCTCAGCTGACCTCATTTTCCTTTGCTGATAGTTTCTTGTAGTCTGGCTTATGTCAGTAACTCGACATAAGAGATCTAGGACTGGAAGCTTGTGTAATATTGGAGCTCCTGAATCAGTCCACGGTAAAACCTCTTAGCCTTGGCCAAGTCATCTGGTATCAGGGCAGTGCGATATTTACTAAGGCGACTAAACTCGGCATCATACTCGTCCACTGTTCTATTCCCCTACTCCAGGTGGAGAAACTGGTCGTACAATGCATCTCTGATGGTGTCTGGGAAGTACTTCCTTTCAAAGCACTCCAAGAACTGCTCCCAAGTCTGGTATGTACCCAACTGGCGCTCTATGGATTCCTACCAGTGATGAGCAATACCATCTAGAAGCGTCCTTACACCCGTCATCCACAGCTCTGTAGGTAACTGCGATGCTTCTAATAACTTTCGAGTGTGAGTAATCCAGTTTGTAGTCTCTTCTGGACTCTCAATGCCTTTGTATGGCCTCGGACCCATTTGTACAAAGTCCTTTACTGATCCAACTCTAGCTCGAGATTCTAGAGCTAGTGCTTGAGCTGGTACAGTAGTCTTTGCAGCCATCCTCTCAAGTGTTGCCATAAATTCTTACTTCTGTTTAGCTGCCTGCTGTCTCTGTTCCTGCATCATCATCTGGAAGACTTGGAACAGTTGTACCTGGCCATCCTGCGGTGTCGATGAGACTGGAAGGTTCCCATTAGGTGAAATGGGAAGATCAGATGGAACTGGATTGTGAATCTGTCCATCTGGTCCTGGAAGTCTAGGAATTGTTGAGGTCCCTTCTTGAGTCTGACTATTGACTCCAGAAGTTATGTCGACATCGGCGATAGTACATCTATTCTGCATATCCATCTCTCTGCAGGTGATGTACACATCGTTTAGACGAAGTACAGGAATTAAACAGGATGCAAGTATTAAATAGGATGTAGAAGCATGAAATATGCTGGAGAATTGGCCGTATATTTTATAATTAAAACCCCCAACATACATGAAGTCTCTCCTGCGTAAAACCGGGACTCAAGGTAGTAGGCGTAAAACAGGTTGCTAAGCTGTCCGCGTAAAAACAGAGATTCAAAAAAATTTGGCGTAAAGTGAGACTTCAGAGTTGTCCGCGTAGTACAGGGGTTCAAAGTAGTTTGGCGTAAAGTAAAGATTTGGAACTGTCTACGTAATGCAGAGATAAAAAACTGTCGGCATAAAACATGGCTTCAGAACTGTCTAGGTAAAAGTCTGCGTAAAAGTTTTCGCACGTAAAATCTGCCCGCGTAAAATTTTAAAATACATTGCAGCGTAATGTCTGCGCGTAAAAGATTTACTGCGTAAAGTCTAGCATACTTTGCAGCATAAAGTCATACGAGAAACTCTTTGTATTTTCTCGGATGAATTTGTCAAACAAATCAGTGAACCTGACATCTGACAAAAGTACAGCACGATGATCGAGAGGACGGTTGTGATGATGATTTTACACAGAGACCCAGGTTGTCGTTTAGTGACATATTTGATACAAGTCGTTTTTACGCATCCAATGTCATGCCCCGATCTCCCGTAGGCTATTTCGGCCGTTCTCGCTAGGCGGGAATCACCCTCGCCAGCGCTCCCGCGGAACGATCGCTTAACCCATCCGGGCGTGATGCCGCACGAGCGTGAGCCACGCCCGTGCAAGGCCATGGTTTATTGGCTGGCGGCAAGAGTTCTAAGCCACAGAGTCGCACAGATTGTCCGAGTGCAGCGGAGTCATGAACGCATAGGCGATCGGTAACAGGTTCACTGAGTCGACAAATATAGCGGAAGCATTGAAACAAGTAAAGTAATCTCTTTATTGATATGAACAAGTGTTACAGGCGGCGTATAGCCGAGATTACAAGTCGCTCAAGCCTCTCTCTCTGAAACAGTAAAAGCGTGCCAAGTGGCTACAACTGTGGAATAATTTGTACAGGCGATGGTCAGGCGATGTTCACAACTTATGTCTTGTATATGTGCTTCAGTTCCGGACGCACCGTTGCTTCGGAGTGATGTCCACGCCTTAGCACGCACGTTGGAGGCGTCCGCACCGAACGAGGTTCTCCCGTACCCTGCATACAAACTGGTGGATTGTCAGTACATTGAATGCACTGGTGGGGAAGCTACTCGCCCGCTCGACAAATCCAAACACGTAATACAGTTCCGTGCACAACTATTAAGTTGTCTTTCTAGTTGCCTTAGGATCAGTTCCATGCAGATATTGAATAGCCTAACGTGTCGGGCAGTGCGCCGTACGATGTTTGAGGAAACACGGCGAGACTTACCAACTTACCATCTCCTTCCCTGTCCAAGGCAAACATTGAGGCAAACATGTTAATTCAAGCAGGAACATGTATAAACATTCAGGAGACAAGCATATGCAAACAGGAGGGTCATTTTAACATGATCGTTCAGGTGTTTAGTTGATCTTGATGCGATGCAGTGACTCGCACGCGGATAGCCGCTAAGCGAGGATGACTTATCTATATGAACAGGAGTCGCTGGCATAGCCATAAAGGACGATAGTCACTGGCGGTAATGGTATGCAGCAAAGTACAAGGGGCGCTACATGCCATCTAGTCCAGCACAATGGACTATACAATACGGTTCAGTCACTGGAGAGAATGGATCTCGTCCAGCACAATGGACTGTACAATACGGTTCAGTCACTGGAGAGAATGGATCTCGTCCAGCACAATGGACTGTACTATAACGTGAGTTCCATCCAGATCGGATCGGTCCCAGTGCCCCGGTGACCGTCCGTGGAACTATACCTCATTTCCGAGTTGTCCGCGACATGCACTTTCTTTTGGGTCAATCAATTATCACGAGATACACGAGAACAAGAGTGCACTAGAACAAGAGAACACGAGTGCACACAAGAACACGAGTACAAGAGATACTTGAATCTGTACAGTGAATAACTTGCTTGATGCATTCCCCTGGTTCGGGGCTGCCAGGTGACCTAACGGTCCAGGATACTTGCAGGGTCAATCACGCACGGAACGACTACTTAGTAGTCTTCCGGGGTTTGGATGAAAACACGGTAACTATCAAGCAGACAAGCATGCGTTTCTAAGGAACGTAAGCAGGCACGTTGCTCGGGCCCGAAGGTAGTCCGAGAGATGCAACCGTCAAGGGACTTAGCATGCGAGGGTCTGAATATAAGCAGTATTTCTTTTTCCATGTTCTAGCAAGCAATATGAGTTGGGATTATTCCCTTAGCTAGGTGCGTTGGATTTATTAGCATGCAGGGGGTGATTCACCTAGCGACTAGCATAAACATTCCAGATTTTATGTGTGCTGGCTAAGCAAAGACAAGTTCACCGTAGCCACCCACCTTAGCGATGATTCGCCTCGGTAGAGCGATACGTCTGAGCGAGCCTCTGAAAGTTCAAGCCGGATTCTTGTAGGGACAAGTCTGGATATCCTTTGCTTCTCCTTTGAGGCAAAGCAGGTCGGGACAGCTGCAAGCAGGTCGGGACAGCTGCACGATTGCCGTTTGAGACGGCAGTCCGCTTGAGCCGAACATGGTGTTACATCCTACCCAACTTAGAAAAAGTCTCGTCCTCGAGACTTACTAAGGACAAGCAGTAATCTAGGGTTGAGGCAATCCTAGACAAGTCGTTTGTACTTGTTTATTTGGATCTTCACTTGCACAAGCTTCAAAATCAGCATACCGCTTAGACTGGATCGTGCGCACCTTCGACATGCATTTCTAGTGTGAACACGTCAACCAGCTCAGTGATAGCGAAGTCTTAGCACTCGAGTTCCACCTTTTCTTAAGTCTTGGATGATGCACTAGTTCAAGGCGTCCCTCGAATAGATACATTCAACCAAACTCAGGGTTAGTGAAAATCGGACAAGCTACTAGCGATACTCTCAAGGGTTCGCACAGGTTGGCTCAAAGGCCACTCGCAGCATACAACCAGACAAGCAAGCATAACATTCAAAATGCATTTTGAAAGTATTTAGACTTATTGTTGGAACATCCCATCGAGGCATTGAGAGAGAGCGTGCACATAACCCACGAACGAGCTTTCGAAACAGAGATATCGAATCGAAGTCCAAAGGCATAGAAGCCAGGCTCTGATACCAACATGTCACGCCCCGATCTCCCGCAGGCTATTTCGGCCGTTTCCGCTAGGCGGGAATCACCCTCGCCAGCGCTCCCGCGGAACGATCGCTTAACCCATCTGGGCGTGATGCCGCATGAGCGTGAGCCATGCCCGTGCAAGGCCATGGTTCATTGGCTGGCGGCAAGAGTTCTAAGCCACAGAGTCACACAGATTGTCCGAGTGCAGCGGAGTCATGAACGCATAGGCGATCGGTAACAGGTTCACTGAGTCGACAAATATAGCGAAAGTATTGAAACAAGTAAAGTAATCTCTTTATTGATATGAACAAGTGTTACAGGCGGCGTATAGCCGAGATTACAAGTCGCTCAAGCCTCTCTCTCTGAAACAGTAAAAGCGTGCCAAGTGGCTACAACTGTGGAATGATTTGTACAGGCGATGGTCAGGCGATGTTCATAACTTATGTCTTGTATATGTGCTTCAGTTCTGGACGCACCGTTGCTTCGGAGTGATGTCCACGCCTTAGCACGCACGTTGGAGGCGTCCGCTCCGAACGAGGTTCTCCCGCACCCTGCATACAAACTGGTGGATTGTCAGTACATTGAATGCACTGGTGGGGAAGCTACTCGCCCGCTCGACAAATCCAAACACGTAATACAGGTTCCATGCACAACTATTAAGTTGTCTTTCTAGTTGCCTTAGGATCAGTTCCATGTAGATATTGAATAGCCTAACGTGTCGGGCAGTGCGCCGTACGATGTTTGAGGAAACACGGCGAGACTTACCAACTTACCATCTCCTTCCCTGTCCAAGGCAAACATTGAGGCAAACATGTTAATTCAAGCAGGAACATGTATAAACATTCAGGAGACAAGCATATGCAAACAGGAGGGTCGTTTTAACATGATCGTTCAGGTGTTTAGTTGTTCTTGATGCGATGCAGTGACTCGCACGCGGATAGCCGCTAAGCGAGGATGACTTATCTATATGAACAGGAGTCGCTGGCATAGCCATAAAGGACGATAGTCACTGGCGGTAATGGTATGCAGCAAAGTACAAGGGGCACTACATGCCATCCCGTCCAGCACAATGGACTATACAATACGGTTCAGTCACTGGAGAGAATGGATCTCGTCCAGCACAATGGACTGTACAATACGATTCAGTCATTAGAGAGAATGGATCTCGTCCAGCACAATGGACTGTACTATAACGTGAGTTCCATCCGGATCGGATCGGTCCCAGTGCCCCGGTGACCGTCCGTAGAACTATACCTCGTTTCCGAGTTGTCCGCGACATGCACTTTCTTTTGGGTCAATCAATTATCACGAGATACACGAGAACAAGAGTGCACTAGAACAAGAGAACACGAGTGCACACAAGAACACGAGTACAAGAGATACTTGAATCTGTACAATGAATAACATGCTTGATGCATTCCCTTGGTTCGGGGCTGCCAGGTGACCTAACGGTCCAGGATACTTGCAGGGTTAATCACGCACGGAACGACTACTTAGTAGTCTTCCGGGGTTTGGATGAAAACACGGTAACTATCAAGCAGACAAGCATGCGTTTCTAAGGAACGTAAGCAGGCACGTTGCTCGGACCCGAAGGTAGTCCGAGAGATGCAACCGTCAAGGGACTTAGCATGCGAGGGTCTGAATATAAGCAGTATTTCCTTTTCCATGTTCTAGCAAGCAATATGAGTTGGGATTATTCCCTTAGCTTGGTGCGTTGGATTTATTAGCATGCAGGGGGTGATTCACCTAGCGACTAGCATAAACATTCCAGATTTTATGTGTGCTGGCTAAGCAAAGACAAGTTCACCGTAGCCACCCACCTTAGCGATGATTTGCCTCGGTAGAGCGATACGTCTGAGCGAGCCTCTGAAAGTTCAAGCCAGATTCTTGTAGGGACAAGTCTGGATATCCTTTGCTTCTCCTTTGAGGCAAAGCAGGTCGGGACAGCTGTACGATTGCCGTTTGAGACGGCAGTCCGCTTGAGCGGAACAGGGTGTTACATCCAAAAGAAAGAAAATGGAGTCTTCTGGATAGGGTGTCTACATAAATGAGTTTTTACGCTCAAAATAAGACAAAATTGACAGAACTGAGTTTTCACGCTCTAGATAAGACAAAATCAGATGCCACGTCAAAAGCTATTTCTTGCACAGGGCTCGAGGCTTATCTTTGCATTTAATGCACGAGATTTGCTCATGACTGGGAAACTATGGCTGTGCCAAATATGCTCACCTTACCATCCTTGCATTTTATGCCTAATCAGGCTATTCTACGCTAGTTATCTATTTATTCATGAATCATCAAGTTTACGCGGGACGGTTACCTACGTGGCTTGTATGTTGTGATCTTATAAAGATATACATGTCATACGCGGATTGAACATGGGTAGCAGTTGTTATAACCATAGAATAAAGGAGGCAAACTTCTTCATGGTTTGGCCTTTTACGCCAACAAGACAGTTTATTTGGCTTTCACGCCAACAAGGGTAAAGGGTCTGGTCACAGGAAAAAGGGTCTTTGGCGTAAAACTTTGTTTTATCCAACAGAGGATAGTTGAAAGGAAGAATGAGATTTTAGTCAAGTGTGGATGAGATCCTTATACTCTATTCCTATACGCAGGCTTGTTTGGTACAGTTATGTAACCAAGACAATATATTCTTGACCTGCATGGGCCACCACCAAAAACATGTCACTCCCCAGTCCCAAAATACGTAGGACTAGGAATACGTAACATGCCCAGCCGTATGTATACGAACTCCAATATATGGAAACAATATACACACGTACGCTGTACATGAATATCCAATCCACCAGTGGTAATATACTGTCACAACAAGTCATACAGAATCTATATCTCATCCACAACACAAATAATCAGTAGGAATAAAGAGCTGAATAATAACTGAATATCAGGATGAGTATCAAGTCTGATAGTCGGGTGGAAACAAATCCACTACAAAATAACTATACTGAAGTAGCAACAAGGATCTCTAAACAGCGATAAAAAAATCACAGATACTCCAAGGGTAAGACCTCCTCAGTCTGGAAGGTAGTATCAGGTCCAGGACTGTACTCCTACGGATACTCCTGCTCGTCCATATCTGGAAATGGACCAGGTCCTCAGAGAGACGTAACAAGATACATATATATATGCCAATAAAGTACTGAAATATAAACATCCAATGGGTCGCCTAACCGTCGAAGTGAATGCAGTTTGAGAACAAATTTCCATCAAGTGGGCTATCTGGCCATATAGTGGGATTGGCATGGTTCTCTCGGAGAATCAGGGGCCTACCAAGCATGTCATCTTTTGAACGGCAGAGGCCGCCAAGTAGTATAGGGGTCATCATGACCGCGTATCTCCGGTGGAGCGTACGGGTTACATATAAGAAAAGTACAAAGGAGCCCAAATGTCTTACTTGTTGTTCTCCCCATCCCATGCTCTAAGCATGCCATATCCATGACACAATAAAACCTCTAAATAACTGTCAGGTCTACTAGCATACAAAGTTTCTATCAGCAGTTATCCCTATCCGTCGCACGACCTGTACGTACCAGTGGCTAGTCGAGTACGCATGTCTGTGTCCTACATGTGACTCATACTCGTGTAAGAATAGTGTCATGGCCAATAAAACATAACATGCCTCATATATAATGGGGTAGTCTCATAAAGTAAGTCTAATGCATATACATAAATAAAAACATAATACGACGACACCGTCGTTGCACCCAAGTTTCCTTGGACGCGCAATTTATATAACAGTTAAAATATATGAACTAAAATAAGTAGAAAATAAACATGCATGCATTATATGGAATGTAATTACAGTACAATGGCAAGGTATACTTGTCGAGCAAGAGTTTTGTATAGTGCACGTCCAAACAGTGTTAAGTTTGTGTAAGAAGAAGTGGGTTAGGGTTTGGAAGAGTTGTAATATATAGGGATAAGAGGCGGTGGAGGCTACTGATGTTTCTTTCTTTTTATTGGTTTTGGTTGCGGTTGAGGAGAGTTTAGTAATAATAGGTAAAGAGGCGGTGGAATGAGACGGTGGTGTTGTTTTACGCGTGGGTGAAAGAAAATTAAGCGGTGGGGTTGATTTTACGCGCGAGTGAAAGAAAATTAAGTGGTGGGGGTTGTTTTACACACATAGAGGAAGAAAGAGAAGTTTGTTTTTGCTGTTGTTGATATTTTCTTCTCTAACGGGTCCGGGTAGGGGTTAAACGGATAGTGGGTTCCAACGGGTAGGGTAGGCTAAGGGGTTTGGGTTGAGATTCAATAGGAATTTCTTTTCTAATTAATTATATCTATATATATACATAAAAAATTCTAAAAAATATATTGGCGCATATGGTTAAGCTAGCAACTGTTCATAGGGTCTCCTACATGGAATAATTTAGGAAAAATTTATAATGGCTCCATAAATCCTCTAAATGTACAAATACCTCAAAATTAAATTAAATAAAATATATTTTCTCTATTTAGCTCATAATTACTAAATAAATTAAATAATTAATACGGTTTTCAGAATTAGGGGTCTTACAATTATATTAAATTAGACTGCAGTTGATCACTGTCATGTACTTTTATTACTCTTCCAGCTTCTTATTTTGCACAGATGGACTCCTGAATATTTTGAGATAGCGTTTGGGATGCCTTATTTCTTTATCATATATGCTCTATGTTTACTTTTTCTTGTTTGAATGATTGGAACATAGATGTTATTGACCATAGGAGACTTGATTGTAACATGCACCCCCTTGTCTTATACAACCGTGATCGTCCTACGATATATGGCACCTTGTACAGGGTAGCTGGCCATGTCCGTCTCTATATTCTAGTACTGGGGCATGACAAAAGTCAATACCTACACACCCATGTGCTCGGTCTACCTGGACTCATAAGAAGGGTGCAAAGGTGAGTCATCCCTCTCTTGACTTGCGCAACATGATCAATCACAAGCGCAAAGCGAGAGAATCAACTACGACATATTAAGTATCCTCCCTAGGGCATCACTATGGGTGCATTATCATCAACTGCAGTTGTAACAAAGTAGCAGTACCTACAAATAGGCAGTCTGTATTCCAGCGGTTGCAACCAAAGGCACCAACCCGATTGTAACCCCGAGAACAGGTGAAAGTACCTGAGAAAGAGGAGCTGCCCTTCGCCTCATGTATTCTATTCGGAAGGCCCCCTCCATGAGAGAAGGTTAGAATTCTAATACCTCCAATCTGTCGCTCTCGACCAGCGAGAAAAGAAGACGGATCCAAGGAGGACAGGCAGGAGAACCCGCGAAAGGTAATTTCCTGGGAACCCGCTCAAATAAGAAGCTGTCAACCACTGGGGGTAGTTCTTCCTCAGGACCTCACAAAGCTACGCAAGCTGGGGATTGTAATCCTCCTGACCTCTATGATAATCCGGCATTCTGAGAAGACAACAATTCTCGAGGAATATATGCTGATATCCCTGGGGGTAACCACCCTCGTCAAGAGGACGTAGCTTCCTACGCTAGGGGTAGTATTCCCTCCGAGTCCGAAGAGGATGCGTTACTACCAACTTTCCTGGATTACTATTTACGGCAAGAGTCTGAGGCAGAAAGTGCAACGTCTACTGTCCCATATATTTATCCCTATATGAGAACAAGATATATGGCAGGGGACGATCACGAGGGTCCCAACGATCGATAATGCCTCAAAATCCTCGAACCCATAATGCAAACCATGAGCTCATTGATGCAGGCCTTAACCCAGACAATGTTGGAGATCAAGGCGAATATAGCCTCACAACTAGCAAGGGCCTTTGGTCAAGCAAGCATGGACCCCAGGACAAACGGGAATTCAAAGGCAACCGCTCAACCCGCTGGCGGCAATCATCCCCTGCCCGAATCATTTGCCCCTTCCGCAGTCGATGAAGCCTAAGAAGTGCGAGAACTCTGGGTCAGCCTAGACTCAATAAACAATCGTGACTCACTGTGCGAGCTCAGGATTCGACAACCTTATCCCCTCGAGTTGAGAGATGTACCGTACCCGCTAAAGTATAAGCCCTTTAACTTGACTCTGTTTGATGGAAAGATATCTCTCCGTCAATTCATGAGTTACTTCAAGATGGCGACAAGAAAACTGCCATGCAATAATACCCTCTTAACCAAGCTCTTTGTTGAGGCATTGTCTAGAATAACCTTAGATTGGTTCTGCAGCCTCCAGAAAAACTGTATTTCATCATTCGACGATCTCAAAGGTCTTTTTCTTGATCGGTTCAACGAAGGAGGAAACGACATGACGGTGTCCTCGTTAAAGGACATCACACAAAGGAGAAAGAGTTTATGCGGGAATACATTGAGCGGTACAAGAAAGGAGTGCTAAAGTTCCCTCCGGTAACCCCGAGTCAACGATGATTGACACATGTCGAAGAAATCTTCTCGCCACAATCATACTCTGAATAGGCGACTCTCAGTTTAAAGACTGGACGACATTCATCATAAATGTTATCGGTGTTGAAAAGAAAGTAAATGATGTCTGCCTCTTGGGAATACAGATCCTCTTCATAGATAATAGGTAAAATGCCCTTATAACTGCAACAACTACAGCGGCAATAACGTCCAGGATAGCAAGAAAAAGTAAGCCCTTATCGCCAATATAACCAAGAAGCCCAAGCAAAAGCCCGTCGAGGCTCCAAAATCAAAGAAGACTTTGTTCCTTTAAAGATGATGACGTCATGGCAATATTTGACGTGCTAATTAAGGAATATAAGCTTCGGCTCGCCGACATTCAGCGCCCTATTGAGGCAGTCGATGTGAATAATCCAAAGTACTGCTACTACCATCGATACGTCCACCATGCGACACGGGATTGCTACATACTGAAGCGGTACATCCAGCGTTTGATCGACACCAAGGCCCTAACCTTGGACTTCGATAACAAAATAGTTTCCGCCAGCATGGTATCTCTCCAGTTCGATAACTTCCCAACAACGAAAGTCCAAGACGGAGTTATCCCGATCCCCAGGGCAATAATGGAGGTTGTCAATCTCTCGCTAGCTCGTGACCAAACATCTGGGCTGATACCTCTTACCACATCACGGGGGAGGTCATATGTGTTCATCCAGATCTTGCTCCTGACTTGATAAAGCAGGCGACAACTTCTGCCATGAAGTCCAAGGACAAAAAATCCAACTCCTGCTACACAGTTTCTATCATGTCCAAAGAAGTTATAACAGGAACGACAAGGTCAGAACTAGTGTACCAACGAGAGTATGATATTCCTGACGATGGTGCATTCTCAATCGCTGCATCTAATTCGGGTCTATCCCAACCTCCAACAACGGACAAGTCCAAGCAGAAAAAAACTTATTTTGACAAATCGCTATGCAAAGATACCACTCAGAGGCTGGAAAAGCCCTATAACTTTGACATCTTGGCACGACTGGCTAATGCCCCAGCGAAGTTGTCATTATTCGAGCTTCTCTGACTCTCCAAAGACACCCAGGTTGCTCTGAGTGACACCTACCTGGCGCAGGTCAAGCCGCTAGCTGAGGATCCTGCCGTATGCTTCCATTGCAATAATGTGATGGAGGCAATACCCAACATCACGTTCTCGTAATAAGACATATTGCTGAAGAATAAATGGCACGATCGTCTTCTGTATTACATAGGGTACATCAGCGCTATCAAGGTAGACCAGATGCACATCAACCCTGATTCTTCAATCAGTATTGTAAAACCCCTATTCCTAAAAACCGTATATAGTTTTTTTTAATTTAATTAATAATTTAATTATAGTAAATATGTGCTAATTAGGAGAAATAGATTTTTATTAATTTTTATTTTAGGTGTTCGTGCACTTAGGGGATTTATGGGGCCATTAGAAATTTTTTCAAATTTATTTCATGTAGGAGACCCCATGAGTAGTTGCTAGCTTAATGGTGTGCATTAATATAATTCTAGATTTTTCTATGAGTATATACGTATATATAAATATATATATACATATATATCTAAAGGAAAAAAGAAAGAAAAAGAAAAAGGATTAGAAAAGAAAAGAAAAGAAAACAATCTACTAATACTATTGGATCATTATAACAACCTAACCCACAACTTCCTACCCAAACCACTACCAAACCACACCTACCCATGCTTGTGAACCCGCAGCCCTTAGCAATTTCACACCCGCCCCCCTTAGCAAATAAGCAAAGCCCCTTTGTAGCAAAACTAAACAACACTCTTTTAATTAGAACCCCCCTTCCCCGCGGCTTATTGACCGACCCCCCCTTCTCTTATATATATATATATATATATATATATATATATATTCTATTTTCATCCTAAAATCCTAACCCTAGATCACCCTAATCTCTTTCTCTTCCCATCTAGACTTAAGGGGCACCGCCACCGTAGCCGGAGAACCGCGCTAGGCCGTCTAAACCAATCCCGACGACCGCGATCTCGCGCACCCCGCGCACCCCGCGCAATGCAGATTTTCGCAGCGAGGTACCTGTGTTCCAGAGTTGTTTCCCGTCGCCTCGCTCAACCAAACGTCACCCCATCTTCACTGGTACGCTCACCCCTTAACCCTCTTCCATATCTGTGTGATAGTATACCTCGAACAATGCGTAACCATAGGCGAAAACAGCGCCAAAGTTGGCAGAAATAGACCTATTTCTGGGATTATAGAAAACTACGGTGATCACCCATGTTCCCGGATTCGTATCTCCTACCACAGAGATCCGAATTCGATTATTTTTTTGGTATGCGTAGACCACTTGACCTAGTTTAATTTCTGTTAAATAACCCTAGATTATTAACTACTGTAGGTAGAATTAAATTCGTTAAAAAACCCCGTAAACACATATTTTCTAGATTTCCAAAAGTTATGAAACGGAGCGCGCTCCGCCAAACGGGACCGCCCTGCCGTATACCAAGTGTACCAAATGGTGCGTACAGCATACCCGGATACGTAAGAGTCCACAAAAACTAATTCGGACGTGTGTGCACGCCAGAATCAGCCCGTATCCACGGACAAATCCCGTGTTGCAACTTTTGTGAAAGTCATACGCATATTGTGCACGCTTGTCAGATTGCGACAAAACTTACGCCACTGGACTCGTGGTAATGTGCTGGTCCCGTGACCCAATTTTTACGCAATTCTGAGATAGTTGACCAAGTCGCCAATTGGCGGGCCCTACTGTTGACTTTTTGGGCAAAATTGTGTTCAGTCCATCGGAATCCACATTTGGACATACCGTTGGGTTCGTATTGACATTTAGAGTTGTTTGACCTATAATTTATCCTATTTAGAGACTGTTACCCTTGGCACATTTTTCGGTGCAAAGTGGGCCACACGTGGACCCCACTTTTACCCGAAATTACCGTTTTGCTTGTGTCCAAATTGGACGAAAGGGAAGTGCTTTCTAGCTATTTTGATTATTCTGGGATCATTGGTGATATTTATTTCAGCATCTGGAGACGTTCATTCTGAGGCCGCAGCTTCTACTCCTGCATGCGTAACATCGGGACATTATATTTTTGCAGCTTTTTGCCAGGCAAGATACCTTGCCAAATTGCTTACAGTATTTTGCATGCTTAGTATATTTTTGTATATTTATTGTATTTCTGTTTATTTATTGTATGTGTAGTTCCTTTCAGTCATTACTATATATTAGATATGTTGACACACACTTGACACTTAGTATCATGAGAGGACAATCATTAGGCGTATGGTCTTTTAACCACTCTGGTAAACCATAGTATATAGCTCGCACTACGGGCGTGTGTCACTCTGGTCGCTACCCCTCGGTATGTTAATTTTTGGAGTCTCACTGGTCGCTACCCCCGCGGTATGTCAATTTTTTATGTCCATTGACGTGTGTGTGAGTTGTGAGATTTAGATCGAGTAGCATACCCTTGCCCATACGTCGAAAAGTTGTCCTCATCTACATTTATATAGATTATCTTGTACAGCATACTTATATATTTTCAAACATTACGCATGTTTAATGTATTCAATTGGCTTGCTTCTATGTATTGTTATGTCCCTCTAAGGACCTGGTCCCTTGCCAGGTATAGATGACCAGGAGTATCCGCAGGAGTACGGGCCTGGAACTGACGCATTATTTTCTACCGAGGAGGTCTTGCCATCTGAGCATCTTTGATTACATCTAGCGATAAATTCTTTTTGCTGATACACTTCTTTCTTCACATTATTTTATATTGGAGATTTTATACTTCTCTCTCATTTTAGTTTTGGATATAGTCTTTGGTAGAGGATTTGTCTCCACCCGACTATTATTTTGGATAATTTAGACTCCTTATACTAGTTTAGTATTTCTTTTCTATGGCATGTTGTGTGGATAAGATTAGCATATCTATTACTTATGACATTATATATACCACATGTGAGTTTATATTCATTTTACAGCGCATGTGTGTATTATGGTATCCATATATTGGAGTCGTCATATACATACGGCTGGCATGCTTACGTGTTCCTAGTCCTACGTATTTTGGGACTGGGGCGTGTCGCCATATGCATAACGGACATGCCGCCACATGGGATAACACGTCTCCAGGGGATGACGACCAATCTCCCGGAGAGACCTCAACGACACCTCTTCTTCCCGGACTGAATGGACTGACTAGCAATCAAACTCCATTAACTCGTTCCACGATACCTGATGGGACCCTTCCAGCTTTATCAGCACCATAGGATGGCCAGACACAGCTGTTCCAATTCTTCCAGATAATAATGAAGGAACAGAAGCAGCAAGCAGCAGAGCAGAGGCTAGAATTTCTGGCAGCACTTGAGAGAATAGCTGCACTAGCCCCTGTACCAACCTAGGCACTAGTTTCAGTACCACGAGCTCGGGTTGGTTCAGTCAAGGACTTTGTGCAGATAGGCCCTAAGCCATATAAGGGAAATGAGAGTCCAGAGGAGACCACGAACTGGATTGCCAATACCGAGAAGTTGTCAGAGGCATCACAACTACCTACTGACCTATGGATGATAGGCGTAAGGACTCAGTTAGAAGGCAACATGCATCACTGGTGGGAATCAATGGAACGCCAGTTGGGTACGCGTCAAACTCGGGAACGATTCTTGGAGTGCTTTAATAGGAAGTACTTCCCGGATACTGTAAGGGATGCGTTGTACGATCAGTTCCTCTATCTAGAGCAAGGGAACAAGACGGTTGATGAGTATGACGCATAGTTTAGCCGCCTCAGTAAGTATGGCACTGTCCTAATACCTAATGACTTAGAGAAGGCTAAGAGGTTTCACCGCGGGCTGACCCAGGAGATCCAACACTACACTAGCTCATAGTACCAGATCTCTTATGCCAAGTTATTGACAGAGGCTAGGATCCAGGAGGCCATCAGCAAGAAAAACAGAATTCAACAGAGAAGTCACCAAGGACTAGTAAGGATACAGCAAGGAGGACCCATTCGACACCCTTTAACACGCCAGCAACTAGATAGTGTCGCACCATATCCAACCAAGGACCCCCGTACTTGTCACTTTTGTGGTAAGATAGGTCATATTCATCGAGACTGTCATCGTCGATTGGGGTTGTACATGATATGTGGATCAAATCACCATCAAACCCGAAGATGTCCTCAGCAGAACCAGAGGTCTATGGCATTAGAATCAGGAACACCGCATACACCCTCAAGTATAGAAGACCAAAGGGACCCACCACTGCTTCTACAGTCTGCATAAATAGAGGGGACTAGACCCCAGTTGAACAACCAAGGACAAGGCCAAGCACTCATTATGACAAATATGGGAGAGCAGACATAGGAAGCCATAGATACATGTACGACCTTTTAGTTATAATTGTCTTTGCATGCTCATAAACCCATTGTCATACAAGATCTTAGATGTACCAATAGATGTAGAATTATATATATGGTAGTTTAGCAGTTATGAGGATATATTTCTATTCTACCCAGATGGCATACACGCGATGCTAATGGATGACGTGAGTAGCAGTAGTAGTATTCTTCCCCTATCTTTATCTCGCCCTCTTGGGTGACTCATCTCCTCTTTTTATATTCATTCCTTATCTCGTGCTTAACTCTTCCTATCATAGTTGTATTTTTTGTGCCATTATTAATTTTTTGAATTATATCAACCTTACCCCTATTTGTTTAGTTAAAACATAAATGTGTTAGTAATGCTTGATAATTAAGGATGAGTTCTTAATATGTATATGCACTATAGCAATATCTGTATTCTTTATTAGTTTAACCCTTAAGTAGCACCATGTAGCCTAATAGAAATTTGTTAGATTATTGAAATAGATTATACTCCTAATAGTTTTAGTCAAGACCTTAAGTGTTTCCCTAAAAAAATTAGACTATGCCTAAGAAAGAGTTGAAGGCACTTGTTACGAACTGATGACTATGACAAATCGCTGGCGAGGTAGCGACAGTTGTAGCCAGACGATTATGGTAGAGTAGTCGAATTACTTGCAGCCATACTGGCCAGGTGGCGTGGCAGGATTAGACTACAATACTTGACAGTTACAGGGAAAAGTCATAGTTATGAGATTCCAGACAGGTATCCCAAGATTCTTGACCCAATAAATATAATTGCCTTACAACCTAGATAATAGCTTCAAAGAATGTGACTACTAGTAGAATTCTTGTAAGTTGGGTAGTGTAGACGAGTTAGAGGATGATAGAATAGTGTATAGTCAATAAATGAGGAAGTGTTAGAATGGCAGACCACGACCTTTAGGAAGCACTACTAGATACCACTGTAGTGTAATTGCTATAGTAATCATTATGAATATGGGTTAGTGTCAATTCGAGGACGAAATTTTTATAAGTTGGGTAAAATATAAAATCCCTATTCCAAAAAATCGTATATGGCTTTTTTTATTTAATTAATAATTTAATTATAGTAATTATGTGCTAATTAGAAGAAATAGATTTTTACTAATTTTTATTTTAGGTGTTCGTGCACTTAGGGGATTTATGGGGCCATTAGGAATTTTTTTGAATTTATTTCATGTAGGAGACCCGTTGAGTAGTTGCTAGCTTAATGGTATGCATTAATATAATTCTAGATTTTTCTAAGAGTATATACATATATATAAATATATATATATACATATATATCAAAAGAAAAAAGAAAGAAAAAGAAAAAGAAAAAGGATTAGAAAAGAAAAGAAAAGAAAAGAAAACAATATACTAATACTATTGGATCCTTATAACAACCCAACCCACAACTTCCTACCCAAACCACTACCAAACCACACCTACCCATGCTTGTGAACCAGCAGCCTTTAGCAACTTCACACCCGGCCCCCCCTACAAAATAAACAAAGCCCCTTTGTAGCAAAACTACACAGCACTTTTTTAATTAGAACCCCCCCCCCCCCGCGGCTTATTGACCGACCCCACCTTCTCTCTCTTATATACATATATATATATTCAGTTTTCGTCCTAAAACCCTAACCTTAGATCACCCTAATCTCTTTCTCTTCCCATCTAGACTTAAGGAGCGCCGCCACCACAGCCGGAGAACCACGCCAGGCCGTCCAAACCAATAACGACGACCGCAACCCCGCGCACCCCGCGCACTGCAGATTTCCACAACGAGGTACCTGTGTTCCAGAGTTGTTTTTTGTTGCCTCGCTCAACCAAACGTTACTCCGTCTTCACCGGTACACTCACCCCTTAACTCTCTTCCATATCTGTGTAATAGTAGACCTCGAACAACGCGTAACCATAGGCGAAAATAGCGCCAAAGTTGGCAGAAATAGACCAATTTCTGGGATCGCAGAAAACTGCGGTGATCACCCATGTTCCCGGATTCGTATCTCCCACCACAGAGATTCGAATTTAGTGATTCTTTTTGGTATGCGGAGACTACTTGACCTAGTTTAATTTTTGTTAAATAATCCTAGATTATTAACTGATGTAGGTAGAATTAAATTCGTTGGAAAATCCAGTAAACACACTTTTTCCATATTTCCAAAAGTTGTGAAACGGAGCGCGTCCTGCCAAACGGGACTGTCCCGCCGTGTACCAAGTGTACCAAACGGTGCGTGCAGCATACCCGAACATGTAAGAGTCCGCAGAAACTGATTCGAACGTGTGTGCGCATCGAAATCAGCCCGTATCCGCGGACAAACCCCGTATCGTAACTTTTGTGAAAGTCGTGCGCATATTGTGCACGCTCGTCAGATTGCGAAGAAACTTGCGCCACTGGACTCGTGGTAACGCGCTGGTCCCGTGACCCAATTTTCACACAATTCTGAGACAGTTAACCAAGTCGACAATTGGCGGGCCCCACGGTTGATATTTTGGGCGAAATTGTGTTCGGCCCATCGGAATCCACATTTGGACATACCGTTGGGTTCATATTGACATTTAGAGTTATTTGACCTATAATTTGTCCCATTTAGAGACTGTAACCCTTAGCACATTTTTTGGTGCAAAGTGGCCCACACGTGGACCTTACTTTTACCCGAAATTATCGTTTTGTCCCATGTGTCCAAATTGGACGAAGGGGAAGTGCTTTTTAGCTATTTTGCTTTTTTTAGGAACGTTCGTGATGTTTATTTCAGCATCCGGAGACGTTCATTCTGAGGCCGCAGCTTCTACTCCTGCGTGCGTGACATCGAGACATTACATTTTTGCAGCTTTCTTGCCAGGCAAGATACCTTGCCAAATTGCTTACAGTATTTTGCATGCTTAGTATATTTTTGTATATTTATTGCATTTCTATTTATTTATTGCATGTGTAGTTCCTTTCAGTCATTACTATATATTAGATATGTTGACACACACTTGACACTTAGTATCATGAGAGGACAATCATTAGGCGTATGGGCTTTTAACCACTCTGGTAAACCGTAGTATATAGCTCGCACTACGGGCGTGTGTCGCACTGGTCGCTACCTCCGCGGTATGTCAATTTCTGGAGTCTCGCTGGTCGCTACTCCCGCGGTATGTCAATTTTTGATGTTCATTGACGTGTGTGTGAGTTGTGAAATTTTGATCGAGTAGCCTACCCTTGCCCATAAGTCAAAAAGTTGTCCTCATTTGCATTCATATAGATTGTCTTGTAGAGCGTACTTATATATTTTCAAACATTATGCATGTTTATTGTATTCAATTGGCTTGCTTCTATGTATCTTGTTATGTCCCTCTGAGGACCTGGTCCCTTGCCAGGTATAGACGACCAGGAGTATCCGCAGGAGTACGGGCCTGGACCTGACGCATTATTTTCTGCCGAGGAGGTCTTACCTTCTAAGCATCTTTGATTACATCTAGCGATGAATTCTTTTTGCTGATACACTTTTGTCTTCATATTATTTTATATTGGAGATTTTATACTCCTCTCTCATTTTAGTTTTGGATATAGTCTTTGGTAGTGGATTTGTCTCCGCCCGAATATTATTTTGGATAATTCAGACTCCTTATACTAGTTTAGTATTTCTTTTCTATGGCTTGTTGTGTGGATGAGATTAGCATATCTATGACTTGTGACATTATATATACCATATGTGAGTTTATATTCATTTTACAGCGCACGTGTGTATTATGGTATCCATATATTGGAGTCGCCATATACATACGGCTAGCATGCTTACGTGTTCCTAGTCCTACGTATTTTAGGACTGGGGCATGTCAAGTATTATCCCGCAGAGTTTGCTTCAGACCTTGGGCATCCCAATGCATCGCCTGGCAGTAATCTATACTATCATCAGTAGCTTCAACCCTGGGAGGAGCTACCCTCTAGGCAAGATTTTCTAGAAATATCAGATCGGTGACTTAGAAATAGAGGTCACTTGCTACATCATAGACGTAGACTTATCCTACAATATCCTATTTGGACGCCTATGGATACATCAGTATATGATTGTGTTGTCAACCTTTCACCAGTGCTTGAAGTACGTGGATGATCACGGTGTCGTCAAGAAAAAATTTGCAGAGTTGATCCATTCAAAGGGGTCAAGGCCTATTACTCTGACTAGATCCTCTACAAGCAAGTCCACAAAGATAAAGGTGGCAATAATGTCAACGATGAGGCAGAGACTGGGACAACATCGGATAAGCCATTGAGAGTCCATTTCAAGCAAGCACTCCCGATACAACCCCTCCATTCATGGTAAAACTGTACAGGAAATTACTTGAACCTCTAGTCATTTTCCTACAGAGACCGAGTCGGCCTATGAAGAAAGATCCGATACCTACTACAACTTTTGAACCTCTAGTGGTAAAGTTGCACAGGAGACCTCCGAAGTCGTCGCTCATACTGGGGTAGGTCTCGAAAAGGACGAACTGGAGGAGTTCGTAGACGCTCATGCTAACGTTTCTTCTTTTGAAGATGTAATTCCTGAGGATAACATACCTTATTTTATGAAGAAATGGATCTTTGAACTACTTGGATGTTGCACATCTCAGCACAGTATATTCTATGGAGTACGATCTAGGCTTGCACTTGCATACACATGTGACTACCACCTATTTAGTAAACTGGATTCTCTCCAGTCAAAACTCCTACTTTATAGTTTTAACAAGGAAGAGGGAAGATAAACTCATCACCTTCGACATAGTGGAAAGTCCCCAATCCTCCATCCCAGAGGAACTAGAGCTAGAAATTGATACAGGTAAAATACCATTTCACTTGTACATCTCTCAAACCAAGCACCTTATCCAGAAGATGGTATACGATTTGAAAGCCGCTAGAGGCTTGATGTCGCACTCCAGTCCCAAAATACATAGGACTAAGAATACGTAAGCATGCCAGCCGTATGTATATGGCAACTCTAATATATGGATACCATAATACACACGTACGCTGTAATATAAATATTAACTCACATGTGGTATATGTTGCACAAGTTACAGAAATACTAATCTCATCCACACAACGAGTCATAGAAAAGAAATAACTAAAATAGAATAATGAATCTGAATAATCCAAAAATGATAGTCAGGTGGAGACAAATCCACTACTAAAGACTATATCCATACTAAAATGAGAGATGAGGGTAAATCTCCAATATAAAATAAGATGATGATATAAGTGTATCAGCTAAGAGATCCATCGCTAGAGATAATCAAAGATGCTCAGAAGGTAAGAACTCCTCGGAAGAAAATAATGCGTCAGGTCCTGGCCCATACACCTACGGATACTCCTGGTCGTCTATACCTGGCAAGGGACCAGGTCCTCAGAGGGACGTAACAAGATACATAGAAGAATGTCAATTGAATACAGTAAAACATGCATAATAGACAGAAAATATATAAGTACAATGTAAAGACAATCTATATGAATGCATAATGATGACAACTTTTTGACGTATGGGCATGGGTAGGCTACTCTATCTAATCTCACAACTCACACACACATCAGGAACATCAGAAATCGACATGCTGCGAGGATAGCGACCAACGCGACACCAGAAATCGATATACCGCGAGGATAGCGACTAGTGTGACACAACTATCGTAGTGCGTGCTAGTTACTATGGTTTACCAAGTGGTTATAGCCTATACGCCTACTGATTGTCCTCCCCTCCTATGATACTATGTGTCAAGTGTGTGTCAACATATATAATATATAATTATGACTGAAAGAAAACACATATAATAAATATATGAAAATATGACAAGCATGCAAAGTACTGTAAATAATTTGGCAAGGTATACTTGCCTGGCAAGAAAGCTGCAAAGTGTAAACATCCAGGAGTCAAGCACACATGATCAGAAACTATGGCCTCCGAATAAATGTCTCCGGATACTGAAATAAATATCACCAACGTTCTCAGAATATGCGAGATAGCTAGAAAATACTACCCTTTCGTCCCATTTGGACACAGGAGCAAAACGGTAATTTTGGGTCAAAGTGGGGTCCACATATGGCCCACTTTGCACTGAAATACGTGCCAGAGATAAAGATCTCTAAATGGGACAAATTATAGGTCAAAAAAATTCTAAACGTCAGTACGAACTCAACGGTATGTCCAAGTTTGGATTCCGGTGAGCCGAACACAAATTCGCCCTAAAAGTCAACCGTGGGGCCCACAAATAGGCAACTTGGTCAACTATCTCAGAATTGCGTGAAACTAGGGTCACAAGACCAGCGTGATACCATGAATCCAATGGCATAATTTTTGTCGCATTCCGATGAGCATACACTAAATGATGTATTATTTTACAAAAGTCATGATACGGGGACTTTTTACGGATACGGGTTGATTCTGATGCGCGCACACGTCCAAATCAGTTTCCGTGAAAGCCCATACGTCAGGACATACCATACGCGCCTTTCGATACAATTGGTACGCGATGGGACCGTCCCGTTTGGCGGAGTGCGCTTCGTATCAAAAAATTTTAGGTTTTGAAAACAAGTTTTTATGAGTTTTCAACCTAAATTATCTCTGATTCTAACACCAAATAAAGTAAACTAATTAGTAGGAAATGATCTCGGTTATATGGACTTTACACAGAAAAAAGTAGATCTTGATTTGGATGTCTATGTTGGAAGAGATCGGCCTCGAAACATAGGTTGATGGGGGCAGTTTATATTAGTTTAAAAGTATGGTTTTTTCTCGACTTGGCTCCGATTTCTACCTGGTTTTTAACGTTGTATTGTTAGAACTAATTAACAGGTTTTAGATAGGGATAGGTGATGATCATATCGGTGAAGACGGATCCGAAATCGGACGAGAGATGCGATGGAAAACAGCGTGTGAAGAGGTGGTCGTCGTTGCCTGTGGGTGCTGCGGTTGCTGTTCGCGATCACGCGGCGTGGCCGGCCGGCTGCTCTCCGATGGCGGCATTCGGTCGGGGCAGAGGCGGGAGTCGGGTATCGGATGTTTAGGTTAGGGTTAGGGTTAGGGTTTCGAGTCATAGATTATATACATATATATAGAGATCGAGAGAGAGGGGGGAGAGTCGCGCGGGTTGATAGCAACGGGGTTTGGGTTTCCTCGCGGGCTCTGTGAAGGGGGGTCGGGTGATTAGAGTAGGTTTTAGTTGTTTAGGTTAAATAATTAGTTTAGGGGTTTAATTATTTAAGGGTTTTAGAATAGTATTTAGTAATTAGTGGTTAAGGGTTTTAGTTTAAGGGATTTAAGATTTCTTTTCTTTTTCTTTTTCTTTTTCTTTTTCTTTTTTTTTCTTTAATTATTTCTATTACTATAATTACTACTACTATTATTATTATTATCACTAACATTATTATTATTATTATTATTATTATTATTATTATTATAACTATTACTTATTATTATTATTATATTTAATAACTATATATTATCTACCTATATATATGAGGTTTAAAAAATCCAGAAAAAATTTGTACTCAAAAAATAAATTCCAAAAAATCTATCACTCTTCCACAAAGATTCCTAAAATAAAAATAATAGTTTGCGCACTAATTCTAAATGAGTAATTATCTAGGAACTTGAATCAATAAAATATATTTTCTAATTTATTAAGATATGATATAAATAAATTAAATAAATAATTATTTAAATATAATATTTAAAAATATGGGATTTTACATTCTATCCAACTTATAAAAATTTTGTCCTCGAAATTAACACTAACCCATATTCGTAGTAAATTACTATAGCTATTACTTCATTGCTGTCTAGCAGTGCTTCCTAAAAAAGTCATAGTCAGCCATTCTAACACTTTCTCATTTATTGTCTATACACTATTATATTATCCTCTTACTCGTCTATACTACCCAACTTACAAGAATTCTACTAGTAATCAAAGTCCTTCATGGTTATTGTCTAGATTGTAAGGCGAGTTTATTCATTGGATCGAGAATTTTGGGATACCTGTCTGGAATCTCATAACTATGATTTTTTCCCGTAACCGTCAAGTTTCGTAGTCTAATACTGCCATGCCACCTGGCCAGTATGGCTGCAAGTAATTCAACTACTCTACCATAATCGTCTAGCTGTAGCTGTTGCTACCTCGCCAGCGATTTGTCATAGTCATCAGTTCATAACAAGTGCCTTCAACTCTTTTCTAAGCTTAGTCTAAGTTTTAGGACAACAATTATGGTCTTAGCTAACTTATAAAACTATTGGAGTATAAACTTATTTCAACAATCCATCTAATTCCTGTTTAGACTAAAGGATGCTACTCGTGGTTTAAAAAAATAATAAGAGAACACAAATATTGCTATAGTGTATATACATAAGGGTTATCATTATAAACTCATCCTTTAGTTATCAATCATTACTAACACATTATGTTTTAACTAACAAAATAAGGGTGAGGTTGAAGTAAATCAAATAATTTATAATGGCACGAAAATATGCAACTATGACAGGAAGAATTTAAGCACGAGATAAGGAATGGATATAGAAGAGAAGATGAGCCACCCAAGGGGGCGAGGTGGTGATAGAAAAATAATACTACTTCTGCTACTCGTGTCATCCATTAGCATCGCGGATATGTCATCTAGTTAAAATATTAATATATTCTCATAACTGCTAAACTACCTTATATATAATTCTATATCTATTTATACACATAAGATCTCGTGTCATAATGGGGTCATGAGTATGCAATGATAAATATAACTAAAAGTTCGTACATGTATCTACGACTTCCTGTGTCTGCTTTCCTATCTTCGTCATAATGAGTGCTTGGCCTTGTCCTTGGTCGTTCAGCTGGGGTCTAGCCTCCTCCACTTGGGAAGACTGTAGAAGCAGTGGTGGGTCCCTTTGGTATCCTATACTTGAGGGTGTATGCAATGTTCCTGATTCTAATGCCATAGACATCTGGGTCTGCTGAGGACATCCTCGAGTTTGATGGTGACTTGATCCACATAACATGTACTGCCCCAATCAACGATGACAGTCTCTATGAATATGACATATCTTATCACAAAAGTAACAAGTACGGAGGTCCTTGGTTGGATATGGTGCGACACTATATGGTTGTTGGTGTGCCGAAGGGTGTCTAATGGGTCCTCCTGGCTGTGTCCTTGCTGGTCCTTGGTGAATTCTCTGTTGATTTTTGTTTCCCTTGTTGATAGCCTCCTGGATCCTGGCCTCTGTTAATAACTCAGCATAAGAGATCCGGGACTGTGAGCTAGTGTAGTGCTGGAGCTCCTGAGTCAGCCCGCAGTGAAACCTCTTAGCCTTCTCCAAGTCACTAGGTATTAGGACAGTGCCATATTTACTGAGGTGGCTAAACTCTGTATCGTACTCGTCGACTGTCTTGTTTCCTACTCCAGATGGAGGAACTAATCGTACAACGCATCCCTTACAGTATCCGAGAAGTATTTTCTCTCGAAGCACTTCAAGAATTGTTCCCAAGTCTGACGCATACCCAATTGGTGCTCCATTGATTCCCACCAGTGATGGACGTTACCCTCTAGCTGAGTCCTTATGCCTATCATCCATAGATCTGTAGGTAGTTGTGATGCTTCTAACAACTTCTTGGTGTTGGCAATTCAATTTGTGGTCTCCTCTGGACTCTCAAGGCCTTTATATAGTTTGGGGCCTATCTGCACAAAGTCCTTGACTGAACCAACCCGAGCTTGTGGTAATAAAACTAGTGTCTGGGTTGGTGCAGGGGCTAGTGTAGCCATTCTCTCAAGTACTGCCAGAAATTCTAGCCTCTGCTCTGCTACTTGCTGCCTCTGCTCTGCAACCTGCGCGGCTGCCTGCTGACCCTGTTCCTGCATTATCATCTGGAAGAATTGGAACAACTTTGTTTGGATATCCTGCGGTGTTGGAGGAGCTGGAAAAGTCCCATTTGGTACCGTAAAAAGAGCTGATAGAACTGGATTTTTAGTCAGTCCATCCGGTCCCGGAAGAAGAGGAGTCGTTGAGGCCTCTCCTGGTGATTGGCCATTGACCCCTGGAGACGTGTTATCCCCGGTGGCGGCATACCCGTTACGCAAATTAATCTCTTTGTAAGAGATGGACGGAGGATTAGGAAGAGTACATGAATCAAGCAGGATGCAAGCACTTAAATAGGACATGTTGGAAGGAAGGTGAGTTATAGTCAAGTGTGGATGAGACCTAAAATTCTAATACTAGGTGCAGGCCCGCTCGATATAGTTACGTAACCGAAGCGGTTAACTAGACCTGCATGGGCCACCACAAAAATATGTCACGCCCCAGCTCCAAAATACGTAAGCATGCCAGCCGTATGTATATAGCAACTCCAATATATAGATACCATAATACACACGTACGCTGTAATATGAATATTAACTCACATGTGGTATATGTTGTCACAAGTCACAGAAATACTAATCTCATCCACACAATAAGTCATAGAAAAGAAATAACTAAACTAGAATAATGAGTCTGAATAATCCAAAAATGATAGTCGGGTAGAGATAAATCCACTACCAAAGACTATATCCATACTAAAATGAGAGATGAGGGTAAATCTCCAAAATAAAATAAGATGAGATATAAATATATCAGCTAAAATATCCATCGCTAGAGATAATCATGGATGCTCAAAAGGTAAGACCTCCTCGGCAGAAAATAATGCGTCAGGTCCTAGCCCATACTCCTGCGGATACTCCTGGTCATCTATACCTGGCAAGGTACCAGGTCCTCAGAGGGACGTAACAAGATACATAGAAGCATGCCAATTGAATACAGTAAAACATGCATAAGAGACAAAATATATAAGTGCACTATACAATATAATCTATATGAATGCATAATGAAGACAACTTTTCGACGTATGGCCATGGGTAGGCTACTTTATCTAATCTCAAAACTCACACATACGTCAGGAACATCAGAAATCGACATACTGCGAGGGTAGCGACCAGTGCGACACAACTACCGTAGTGCGTGCTAGTTACTACTGTAAACCCCCTCACCCAAGATTAGGTCTACTTGGCATAGATAGAGAAACTAGGACTAGTTTGTACCCAATTGGAAATAGGACACGACTTTTATTTAAATTTTAATATTTATATCACTTAGTGTGCCTTACCGTTGCTTCGATAATTGGAGCACTACACTAGCCATTGCCTTCCTATAAACTTTACAACCTTGTCCTAGACATACCGGCCTTTTATTCTGACCTTTGTGTGACTTACAATTATGCTCTCTTGTGCTACATTTTAGTCGCACAATAAACGTCGCAGACGTTTATTATTTAATTTTAAATAATTCTAACTTTGTATCCTTGTGCGTTTCAATCAAAATTGGAGACACAATCTTGACTCGTTTCGTACAACCTAATTTATGATAAAATTCTACTCTGAGCCCTCGATGTCCATGACACTTGTGTCCCACCAAATTTTATCCCCATGCACTTCTAATTAATTCTAGAACACTTTGCGCAATTATTTTAATTAATTTAAACCCAAATTATGTCTTTATGCAATTTTCTAATTGTTGGGCGCTTTTATGCAAAAGTGCATTGAGGTGTCCACACCATTGGACAATACATGAAGAAATCAAACTTTCCCCTTCATAGGAATTTTTCCCATAATTTTTGGAATGTGCAATGCCAACATCTTCCCTTTATTTTAAACCTATCCTGGCATTTAAACAGTATAAATTATAGCCCGCCAACATCCCCATGTGCGCCCAAGGCCCAAGCCCAAGGGTGTTGACCAAGCCCAACCACTAGGTTAACACAAACCCTAGTTTACACATGTATATAAATACAACCTTTTCTTTCTTTTCTTTATTTTCTTCCACCTCAAACATCCATCCCTAATCCTAAACCTAGCCGACTCCTGTGCCCGACCCCCTGCCAACCGTCGGCCGGAGCTGCCCCCAACCCCCGGATCTCTCACCTCGACAACTCTTCCTCCAGGATCCCTCGACCACCGCCTGAACCACCCGCCGCTGCTCCGCCGCCAGCAGCCACAACACCACACACCACCACCCCCCAACTCTTTCTTCCCCGACCCGACGCCCCCGACTCCCCTCCACCGGCCACCACAGACCACCACCGCCGCCACCAGCTGTTTGTGGTATTAAACGAAAGAATGAAAGTGTATTTCAATGACAGGGTTTATGCGAAACCCGTGCCCTTTGGTTTACAAACAAACTTGTACAATGTAATCCTATACGAGGATGTGGGAGTACAATTTATTTAATCTGGGTATAAATTGCTATAGGTGTCTGATCTGAAGTCGATCACTTTAGCCCTTGGACCACACGATGTTGAAGAAGTGCCGTGGAAGACAGGTAGCAGTTTCGAAGGTTGCAGGAGAGGGTGGATGCACGATGCCAGAGTCGTCGATCCCTGCTCTTTGCCTGAGCTCTGGTCTCTCTCTCTCTCTCTCTCTTGACCTTTTGACCTGGTATTGGTTTTCTTGACCAAGTTTCCGATCCTCCAATTTGTCGACCTTGTTCATTTTTTTTCGACCTTGTTCCCCATTGATAGGGGTCTCTATTTATAGAGTTTTGGTGACAGTGACCACTCCGTCGGTATAAAAATCGAGGAGTGGGAAGTATAGTACCCCTTTACACAACGGTTAAGATAACCAATGCCTGCGTATAGATGACCTTTTGAGTGAGCATGTGACGCGTGTCCAACTAAGGGGACAAAACGCGTATATTTGCTGTGAAGATCACGGCGTAGAAGCCACGTAGGTAGGTATCCCTTGTGTAGAAGAGGTTGGCGTAGAAGCTAAATGACTGTCACCCTGACGTAGAAGCCAAGTAGGCGTAGAAGCCGAATAGGCATAGAAGCCGAACAGGCACAGAAGCCGAATAGGCATAGAAGCCGAATAGTCGTAGAGGCCGAGTGGTCGTAGAGACTGAGTGGGCATAGAAGCCGCGTGAGCACAGATCCTGAATGGGCATAGAAGCCGCTGCGTATCGTGCTAGAGTGCTGATGTGGACGTCTTAGCTAAAATTATGGCTTTTGAAGATATAATCAAATCTCTTGCAGAGATTTGCCACCATCTTATGCATTAAATACAGAGGCGTATTTTGAAGGTCTGCAGCCCTTCTGTGCATCCGTCGCAGAGACGTGCCTTGAGAGAAACTGTCACCGCTCTGTGCAATTAGACGTGGAGACGTGCCTCGAGTCCCATACGAAGTGCAGTTTTTGATGTGGCAGGCGGTTTGTCTACTGCGGAGCGTAAAATAGCTCATATTTGCCTGCGTAAAACAAGGCAGCGTATTCCTTTGTACGCGAAAGAGCGATTTATGCTGAGGGGACTTTAGTAAACGACGGTTCGGTGATGTTTTAACCAAATCCTCTGCATTAAATGCAAAGATCCGCCATCATACTGCGGGACGCGTCCCGAGGGGTCTGCCATCATTTCCAGCCGTCGTCTGGGTAGCCGTGCAGCACTTTTTGTCAGGAGTCAGAGGTCAGATTTACTGCGTGACTTGACAGGTTTATTTCGGGGAAGATGAAGCGTTCCTCGTACGCTTTAACGCTGCTTTGAGAGCGGATGAGTTTTATGCCATGGAGGCGATGAAGAACCCTGTTTATGCTGGAGCGGCCTGGATGTACTGCACTTACGCGGATGGTCCTTTGAGCTTACTCTTCACGCTGTGTTTTAGCAAAAATAGCTCTGTTGTACGTTTGATGGCTCTGAAGGCCTCTATTTATGCTGCTCTGTATCAAGAGGCTGCGTAGATCCTTCCAGCATATTTTTTATGCTTCTACAAGACCCCCTTCAAAGTTTTTAAATTCCTCGAAATTTGAAACGCTTTGAATGAAGCATGAACGGCCCCTCGTAGCTCGAAACGTTTCTGAATGGAGCATTAAAACGGTCGATGCTGACTTTATGGCGGATTTATTGGGGACCGCTGTGATCTCTTTCGCCTATAAAAAGGCTGGGGGAGTTAGCCTGTTCTCCCCACTTTCCCATTACCATGCAGAGATGATCGCCGGAGTTCGTCGGGTCGACCTGAGGAAGAAGAAGATCATGTTCTTCCAGCATGTAGGGAGCCGAAAAAGACGGCGTCTTCGAGCAAGTGTCCACTCCAACGATGGATCATGGAAGGATATCTTATCCTCCCTTGCTCGGGATAATCAGTAACTTTGTATGGCGTTTCCCCAGGAGAGAGGAAGGGTCGTCTTTGACCACACAGCTTGCAAGTGCTGTCTTCTCTCGTTGCCTCTGGTGACGAGAGTCAGACAGACTCGCTCTGTCCCGGCTTGAGCGGCGCACGAAGCATGGGATCTATAAAATCTATGCAGGCCCAGCTCTGTATCCTCCCACCAGCGATCTTCTTGTTCACAACCGTGGTGGTCGATGAACTGCCATGGAAGAAGAGGAAGACCTGTACCGATGCGAGAACCCTGTAGAATGGATTCTGGGGGCGATCTTCAGACGACGAGGGGGTATCTCCTTTGTAGATGGAGTTTCCCTCAGATGTAATCATGAAAATGAAAAGAAAACCCTTGTAGATTGGATTTCCCTCATATGTAATCATGACTTTAATTTTTAATAAGATCGTCTTGCTTCTTCATATGATCATCTTGCCATACGTTGTTGTGAAGTCTGAATATGTGTAGCTTCGACACGTCTGAATCTTTACGCCAACTCTGATAGAAAGAGTATTAGGCCCTGTCCTTTATGCATAACGAATAGTCCATATAACGTTGTTTAAGCATTTTGAACATTTAGAACTGTCCTGTTGCTAGGACTGAGGGACCGCGTAGAGCTTTGAACTGCTGCTTCTGATGAACAGAACTTTGTTTAGACTTCGTCTTCAAGAATGATCTCTCGAAACTCCCTTGGAACAGGGTCGAGGTTTTGGCTGTCAAACTGATTTTGCCATCTTGATAGACGAGATGTTCAGACTGGAGTCTGGATGAACCTCCAATTTTGGACCCGAGAAGAGTAATTTCTCAATATTTGAACTCTGTATGCTTTGGGTACTTGGGATGCTCTGGGTCAAGAACGAGTATCTTCTGTGTGAACTCTTGGCAATTGACCGCTTTGGGGACTGTTTTGAATATGCGAAAAGTCGTGGAGCATAAAATCATCAGTCTGTAGCCTCTGGGCGTAAAACACCATCGAGCGTGAAATCGTAGACTTGTGGTTCCTGAGCGTGAAGTCGTAGGTTTGTAGCCTCTCGAGCATAAAAGCTACCGAGCACAAAGCCATCCGGGCATAAAACTATAGACTTATAGCTGTCGAACGTAAAGCTGTAGATTCGTAGCTGTCGAGCGTAGAAAGCTCCTTTAGTGTAGGACTGGAGATCTGTAGCCTGTGAGCGTAGAACACCATCGAGCATGGAATCGTAGACTTGTGGTTCCTGAGCGTGAAGTCGTAGGTTTGTAGCCTCTCGAGCATAAAAGCTACCGAGCACAAAGGCATCCGGGCGTAAAACTATAGACTTATAGCTGTCGAACGTAAAGCTGTAGATTCGTAGCTGTCGAGCGTAGAAAGCTCCTTTAGCGTAGAACTGTATATCTGTAGCTCCTGAAAAGAAAATTTCTTCGAGCATGAAGTTTGCGGATCTGTTGCTTCTGAGCGTAAACTGAGCACCACCGAGCGTGAGATCATCGATTTGGTATCTGCTGAGCGTAAAGTCATAGGTTTGTGGCCTCTCGAGCATAAAAGCTACCGAGCACAAAGGCATCCGGGTGTAAAACCATAGACTTATAGCTTGCGAGCGTAAAACCGTAGATCTGTTGCTGTCAAGCGTAGAAAGCTCCTTTAGCATAGAACCTGCTGAACCGTCTTGCACGAAGAACTTTTCAAATTTGCTGACTGTCCGTCTTTCAAGGGTAGTGGGCTGACGTAGCATCCAATCATAACCCACTATTAATTACGAGATTTGGTTAGGGTCTCGAGGAGTCTGTCCGAGGATTCGAGAAGTCGACCCGAACTCTATATATATCCCAAGCTTTTGAGAGAAAAACTTTTTATCTGTCTTCTGCGAAAGAGAGCTTTCGACTGTTCGAGTTTTTCTTCGTTCCTTCTTCGACCACCTCGAGTCTTCAGAAATGGTGCCGAAACAAACCCCCTCCGCTAAGGGAAAGAGTATAGGTTCCTCTTCTCATTCTTCTGCCCCAGCGAGGGAGTCTTTGGTCGGGCAAGGCGAACTTCCTTCTGAGCGAAGTATCCCGCCGACGAGCAGCGCACCCGGTCTTAGAGGTAGAGCCTCTGGGGTGACAAAAACGACGAAAAATCCTTCGCACACGTTGAACGTGACCGCACTAGGTCATCTTCTATGCTGATAGCCTCTTTTGAGGAAGATGATGCACGGAGACGTTTTCATCTTTTACGCCCACATTTCTAATGTGCCAGCGTAAAGACTCCATATTTTCGTAGTTCTTAACGTAAAAGCTCTGGCTACCAAAAATTGGCATATATCGTAAAATTTGAGTTTTACGCTTATGGAGGGGATTTTTGACGTAAAATAACCAAATTTGTACAATCCTGCATAGAGCACAGACTGTCGTTTCTTTGGTCTGTATGTTTGTGCAAGATTTGCAATGACATATTTTCCTTGCACTTTTGTAGTTGATTTGGGTGAGTCTCCACTGGCCGAGGTGATGGGCTCCGCTGCCGGGATGCTGCACTTGAACTACCTAGAGGATCTGTCCCACATGGCATTTCCATTCTCCGGACCCCAGTATCCTGAGGGAAGGGAGTTTTTGATATCGGCTCAAGGCGAGCGGACGCTGCTGAGCATGATCAATGGCGAGCCCTTGGCATATGTAGACGGGGAGCAGTACATAAAGCCGGCTTTCCTCTTTGGGGACATGATTGACAAACAGTCCCAGACGAAGCCCAAGAGGGAGCCCTGGGTTTTCCCTGCCGGGAATTTAGTTTTGTACCTGCCAACGATGCCGAGGGATTATCCCATCTCGGCTTTCTTCCACGTGACGCATCCCAGGAAGATGTCGTGGACGCTGACTCCTGATCTTCCCGACAAGCCAGGAAAGATCTTTCATCTGAAAGGAGCTGACCAGGGGTCATTTGTCAGTCGCCCTTCCGGTGTTGTGACGTTGTTCAGGGGACTGTGCCCGGGCAGTGTCCCGAGTGAAGACAGCTCAGTGATCCAGCCGGTCCAATTGTCGACCTTTTGCAACGACTTCATGGGACGAGGCAGGGTATATCCCAAGGAGAATCCTCGGTGCAACGGGTGGATCACCCCAACAAACTTCCGATGGACATGCCTAGTTGACTGGGCCTTGAAGCACTTCCGGAGAGAGCTGGAGGGCATTGGTGTCACGCCCCAAACTCCCGCAAGCCCAATAGTCCCTGCTGAACGTGAATCACCACGTTTACAGCTCTCCCGCAGGACCATCGTTCTATTCGGGACGTGATGCCGTACGAGCCTGGAGTTGCGCTCGTACAAGGCGATGTTGTTAAACACGAAAGTTATCATCGAAACAACCAAGTTACAGCGGAAGCCAATTGTGTACCAAGCACACATCAGAGTATACGCAACGAAGCTCACGATAGGGTCCAAATGAGATGCCCCGAGTCAATGCCACAAAGGCGATGCCACGGAGACGATGAAATAACTCTTGCTCTTTCTCTAGCCCACAAAGGTACTTACAGTTCATACATCTTGTCCCGTATATCCAAGCAGCGCCACTACGCCTGTGTACCTGAAATATTGCCCACAAACGTGGGTCAGTACACAACCGTACTGGTGAGCGGGATAACCCACTCGTCTAAGCCGACACTAAGTAAAAATAGTGAATGCACACAGTTATATGGTGATCTTTCTAGTTGAATCCTAGATTCTTTTCATGGCATATGGATGACATGTTAAGGAAAGCAGTAAAACAGTTTAAGCATGCAAGCATTCATTCTCAAACCCAACGACAAGCAGTTTATATATCCGACCCGTCTAACTCAATGTCATCGCTTGCACGATAACATATCGAACCATCAGTCTCGCCTCAATATCCATCCTCAACCAAAGTTTATATCCCAATCTCGAGTGCACACTCTTGCCGAGGCAAGGTGGCCGCGCCTACACGAAAGCCAAACCAACAAAAGAAAAGCAAGCCAACTCTTATCTATATGAAGTCACTGGCAAAGCCATAAAGGACAAAATCCAAGCATTAACGGCGCGCCCTATCAGCCCGGGTAGCAAGCCCCGCTGGAGGTCCCGCAATGCATCGTGACTAGCACGAATCAATATTTCCCTCCGGATCGATACGGTCCTAGTGCCCCGGGAAGCCGTTTCGAGGAAATGTCAAACCCTGTGTACACAGGTTGTCCGTGACATGCAGAAAGTAGGTATGACGAGAGGATCGAACATTCTCGCCCCACCAAGCGATCCTAGACTCGTTCCATCGATAAACCCAACCGAAGTATCCATAACCATTCTTTCAACATATTCCCAAGGATTCCAAATCTCGACCTTAATATATATATACCAAGGCACCAAAATACCCATATGCACAATCTCTCAAGTTGTGCCCAAGTTATGCCCACACTTCACATTGCCGCTTCCCAACACAGTGTTTCACATTGGGTGCAACACCCCACACTCCGAATAATCCCGTGGCATAATGCCCCAACAGTGGCCCAATGCCCCATCAAGCGGCACCATACCTCGCTGATGCAGTTGTTCGGTTTTGAACCACAACTGCTCGCTTTGTAAGACAAAGCGACCCAGTGATACTCGTGCACGGATGCACGCTCGCTCGCCCGAATTCCCGATATTCCCATATTTCTATTTGCCTCAAAGTATCCTTCCAACTCGTATATTTCCAACCGTCCAAGCATAATCCCAAGTATCCAACCGATCGCCTCAAACGTATAACCCAACTATCGCATCCAACTATCCAACGCATAAACCATTCGAGCCACAATCCTACCAAGCCAACGACGCACACTCTATGCACGCCTCAGTGTAGTGCTTCCCGATGTTTTAGCCCAAGTGTACAAGCCATTACGTGTTTTCCATATTATTAGGCATGAAGGAGTAGAGGAGAAGGGAAAGAGCCCACTCACAATGTTCGAATCCGTTAGGCATCCTGTCCTGCCGATACGGCCAATCCCTTGAACCCGTGGTCCGATGCAAGCACGATCTACTCAACTGGTATGACCGTGCGAGCAGGCCGTGCTCTCTAAATCATCTGACCGATCGGACTAAGGAAGACGGCATTATCGTTTCCATCCAGCTATTCAGTACTGTTCTGAACGAACACCTGATTTCCATCGATCCCGCTAGCCATCTGCACATTGAAACCAACTCGATTAATCCTTCTTCCCAAAATCCGATATTTCAAATGTAACCAGCATTTGATTTATTCAGTCCGACTCAGCGTAATGCTCCGAGCGGTTGCGGGGCGTTACATAATATACCACTTAGAATCAGGTTCGTCCACGAACCGTGCTGGTACTCATTCCTTACTAGCATGCCACAATCCAATTCCATAGATCTGCTCTATGCAACTCTCATATTCACTATTTCTGACACAACATTTCGTTCTGCTGAACGCTCGAATAAATTTTCACGAATTTCCACATCCTCCTTGCAGCTCAACACGAATTTCTCGTATCGCTTAGTTTTGGATCGTACACGTATTTAAGGCATCCCTAAAATACATGCATTTCAGCCGAGCTTTGCGATAGCAAATTTGAACAAGTTACAAGGGTATCTTTATGTTCGAGGCGTCCATTTGTTTTGCTCCCAATTGAACCAAATCACAATTCCCATTCTAACATATTCACTTGAGAACTATTCTCAATTATGTAGATTTCCAACCGACTCAATCAGTTCGTGTTCCAGCTCAATCTATCCCACTATTTCTGAAATCAGTACTAGCAACATCTCCAAATATTATCTCGTGCACCGAACGATTCTCACAACTGATCTACCCCAGCTATCCGACTTACCCAAATATCAACTTGCTTAGATCAGCTCAGTCCAACACATTTCCTGCCATCTCAATATCTCACAGGGTGAACATCTATATTGAGGTTTGTGTGATCCACGAAGATCTCGCCGCCACGCCAAAGGGATTTGTGTCGCCACGATTTCAACGTTGACACACTTGCCACAATTCTTAGGTTGCGCATGAAATAGTTCTTCGCGCTGCTTCCACTGCCTCGAAGCATAGAATATCACCTTCGCCTTCCGAATGAGTACGTTTCCCAGACTAAGTTTCGAGACATCTTGTAAATCTGAGGCAAATCTGTCCCTTCCAGTATTCGCAAGGATTTGATCTGAACGAGCCGCTGCTTTAACTTCACGAGCTAGTTTCACAGTCGTCAATTCATATGAATGCTATTCCCTTCCAGGGCACGATGAGTCAGAGGCGATGCCATCGATAAAAATCTGCGACTCTGAATCTCATCAGTTGACAAGGCTACTTCCACCATCGCTTCGATCTTCCGGCTGTATCTTCAGCTGAAGGCTATCCCAAGGATCTCTCAAATCCAACACTCAGTCAATAAGCCAAATCACATTGCCTCATATCTGCCCTCGACGCATTCCCAAATACGCCACCTCAAGGGTCGTTCTATGGGTCTACCATATTCATATCCGATTCAGCGGGCAAGGTCGCTTAGGGTCAGCTGTCCCGAAGCTACGCTCGATAATTGTAATCATCACGATGGACAGTTACTATAAACCATGCTATATCTCATCTGCAAATTCGAATCAAAATTCCAACCATCCCATCCGAGCGAACTCCCGAATCCGAGCAATGTGCTCGTTGAAACCTTATTCCATCAATCCGCCGTTCTGTCCTGAATCTATCAAATTTTTGAATTGCATATTCGATTCTCGCACTACAAATTGCAATGATTCTCAAAACCCAAGACTTGCCCAAATTCACATCTGTTTGCCACGTCCCACCTTGCACTTCCAACTTACTCGAGCAGTACAGTGATTCGTTCCAACGTTGCTCCCACATTTAGCTATCTTCAGAAATCAATCCGCCAAAATCTTTGCCTTCCGTTGTTGCCACAATCCGTCTACGTCTTTCCGAAGAATCCGTCTATCATCGTTGCACCATCTTGCCCAAAATTTCATTTCCGCTAAACCTGATTCAACTTCTCGAGCAACAATATCCAAAATCCTTCAAGTTTGTGTGAATCAATCGCATTGTCCCTCCAAGCCAAGATCGTGTTTCATTGCTCAACCAACAGCTCAAATGCGTTGCCCAAAATCGTAATTCGTGCTCGCTATCCTTCCGATAATCCCATCGCTTTGCTCAAGCATAATCCAAATGTTTGTTCCGATTATGTCCATCTTTCAAGCCCAATGATACTTCCATTTGCACGACTCCGTCCTTGAGTTCTCAAGTCTAATGTATCGAAGGATACCCGAGTCAAATTCCATTGTACCATATACCACTTGGAAATATAGTTGCCCTCGTACAAAATCTGCGTCAACCAGCGTCTATCCCAAACCAGCTATTCCGAGGTGATTCTGCCGAATCATAACTCAATATTCGCTTGCTCCATTTTTACTCTTTCCAACTCAATCGATTTGCACTAACCGACTTGTATTCGTTATCCGAGTCCATTCAGGCAATTCCAATAAATGTCCAACCAAAATATTTCCAATGCCTTGCTTAACACATTTGATCCCATATACCACTTCGAATCAATTCGCTACTCACATTACGTTTCCTTTCACGAATCCAAGATCCATTCGAACCATCCCCTAGGTGTGATCATGCCATTCCCCATCTTAAGTCTGACACAAAAACTTAGCCAATTCTTTAACCATCAATTTCTTTAGGCAACTCGTGCTATGTTCCATTCTCTATGCTTCCAACATTTCCCAAACCGTCTGATACTTTCACGGCACGAGCAATCGTGCAACGATTGTCTTCCAAATAGTCCAACCCAATACCCAACGGTTCTACACGTTTATTGTACGAGCAACTCATGCCAACTTATCTGATATTTCTCAAGCCAACTCAATTCTGCCCAACCGATGCGCCACAGTCGAAATTCCAACTTCTATCCAACACAATCACTTGACGAGCAACTCGTGCAAGGATCCATTCTCCTCGAATGTTTCTACTCAAAACATGCCGCATAACCAAATCTCGTTAGCCAACCAACTGATCCATTGAGGCAATCAGAAACTCCAGAACGATAAGCCAAGCCAACCCAACGAAAGCCCACACTTGTTGCACAAATGCAACAACGCCAACCAACTTGCTGCACGAATGCAACAACGCCTAACGAGACTAAGCGATCCTACGAAAACCAACCAAAGCACCCAACACAGAAATAAAATGCAGCCACAACCAGCAATAAATAGACTTATTGCATGAAACATCCAATGCGGCACTGAGTAGAGTCAAGAGCTAAACGACACGCGGAAGCTATTTAGAGTTTGTGATGAAGCGAAGGACCAAGTCCGAAGAAATGAACCGGGCGCTCTGATACCAATCTGTCATGCCCCAAACTCCCGCAAGCCTAATAGTCCCTGCTGAACGTGAATCACCACGTTTACAGCTCTCCCGCAGGACCATCGTTCTATTCGGGACGTGATGCCGTACGAGCCTGGAGTTGCACTCATACAAGGCGATGTTGTTAAACACGAAAGTTATCATCGAAACAACCAAGTTACAGCGGAAGCCAATTGTGTACCAAGCACACATCAGAGTATACGCAACGAAGCTCACGATAGGGTCCAAATGAGATGCCCCGAGTCAATGCCACAAAGGCGATGCCACGGAGACGATGAAATAACTCTTGCTCTTTCTCTAGCCCACAAAGGTACTTACAGTTCATACATCTTGTCCCGTATATCCAAGCAGCGCCACTACGCCTGTGTACCTGAAATATTGCCCACAAACGTGGGTCAGTACACAACCGTACTGGTGAGCGGGATAACCCACTCGTCTAAGCCGACACTAAGTAAAAATAGTGAATGCACACAGTTATATGGTGATCTTTCTAGTTGAATCCTAGATTCTTTTCATGGCATATGGATGACATGTTAAGGAAAGCAGTAAAACAGTTTAAGCATGCAAGCATTCATTCTCAAACCCAACGACAAGCAGTTTATATATCCGACCCGTCTAACTCAATGTCATCGCTTGCACGATAACATATCGAACCATCAGTCTCGCCTCAATATCCATCCTCAACCAAAGTTTATATCCCAATCTCGAGTGCACACTCTTGCCGAGGCAAGGTGGCCGCGCCTACACGAAAGCCAAACCAACAAAAGAAAAGCAAGCCAACTCTTATCTATATGAAGTCACTGGCAAAGCCATAAAGGACAAAATCCAAGCATTAACGGCGCGCCCTATCAGCCCGGGTAGCAAGCCCCGCTGGAGGTCCCGCAATGCATCGTGACTAGCACGAATCAATATTTCCCTCCGGATCGATACGGTCCTAGTGCCCCGGGAAGCCGTTTCGAGGAAATGTCAAACCCTATGTACACAGGTTGTCCGTGACATACAGAAAGTAGGTATGACGAGAGGATCGAACATTCTCGCCCTACCAAGCGATCCTAGACTCGTTCCATCGATAAACCCAACCGAAGTATCCATAACCATTCTTTCAACATATTCCTAAGGATTCCAAATCTCGACCTCAATATATATATACCAAGGCACCAAAATACCCATATGCACAATCTCTCAAGTTGTGCCCAAGTTATGCCCACACTTCACATTGCCGCTTCCCAACACAGTGTTTCACATTGGGTGCAACACCCCACACTCCGAATAATCCCGTGGCACAATGCCCCAACAGTGGCCCAATGCCCCATCAAGCGGCACCATACCTCGCTGATGCAGTTGTTCGGTTTTGAACCACAACTGCTCGCTTTGTAAGACAAAGCGACCCAGTGATACTCGTGCACGGATGCACGCTCGCTCGCCCGAATTCCCGATATTCCCATATTTCTATTTGCCTCAAAGTATCCTTCCAACTCGTATATTTCCAACCGTCCAAGCATAATCCCAAGTATCCAACCGATCGCCTCAAACGTATAACCCAACTATCGCATCCAACTATCCAACGCATAAACCATTCGAGCCACAATCCTACCAAGCCAACGACGCACACTCTATGCACGCCTTAGTGTAGTGCTTCCCGATGTTTCAGCCCAAGTGTACAAGCCATTACGTGTTTTCCATATTATTAGGCATGAAGGAGTAGAGGAGAAGGGAAAGAGCCTACTCACAATATTCGAATCCGTTAGGCATCCTGTCCTGCCGATACGGCCAATCCCTTGAACCCGTGGTCCGATGCAAGCACGATCTACTCAACTGGTATGACCGTGCGAGCAGGCCGTGCTCTCCAAATCATCCGACCGATCGGACTAAGGAAGACGGCATTATCGTTTCTATCCAGCTATTCAGTACTGTTCTGAACGAACACCTGATTTCCATCGATCCCGCTAGCCATCTGCACATTGAAACCAACTCGATTAATCCTTCTTCCCGAAATTCGACATTTCAAATGTAACCAGCATTTGATTTATTCAGTCCGACTCAGCGTAACGCTCCGAGCGGTTCCGGGGCGTTACAATTGGACTGTATGCCGCTGTGAGTGCGACGAGCGTCGGGTTGCCTCCCAATCCTAATTTGTTCTTGGCACTGATGGAGCGATATATTTCGCTCACTGGCACCTTCGCCACTCCACTGGGGGAGTTAGGATTGGCCCTCCATGAGATGGCAGTTGTCTCGAGACTGCCGATGGGGGATACCCCATACGAAGAGTATGTTCCCACCAACCGAGAGTTGGTGGACTTGGACCCTCGGGTGGTGGAAGTGTATCAGGAGCTGATGTGTCAATACTTCGCGTGCACCACTTTTTATAACGAGCCTTCTGATTTGGCTCACACCACCAAGTGGATGTCCTACCTCTTCTTCCACCGAGCCAGGGCTGCCAAGTCAGAGAAATCCTCGGGGGGCAAGAATGAGCCCGTGAACTGTTTGGGCGTGCTTAGTGCCCAGGTCGTAGAGGATCTTATGGAGGAGGCTAAAGCTCCGGATCAGATTCTCGTCGAGGGGGTAGGAAGTAACCTGAAGGCATTAAGGCCTGTAGTTACTTGAGGAGCTGTCGCAGGCCTCTGTCTAAGGAAGCCCAGCTGGCTAGTTTTCTCTCGATATGGCTGCGTCAAGTAGTAGTGCCTGGTACCGCATCCGCGGACCGCATTCACCGGAATATCCTGTGGCCGACAGTGCGCCTGGTGTTCGGGGCAAGACTGGGCTTGCTTCCTGCCATGGTGTGCCATATACAGGCTGGCCTGAGAGCCATGAATGATGGGTTGCTCGTCGATGAAGCTTGGCGTGAGAGTTTTCCCCGGGTGGAATTACCATACCTGTATTTGATGGGATGGTTAATTCTCCACAATCCCCGGGTGATGTCTCCTAGCTCCGGTAGCAGCTCGGTGGGTATATTCTTGCTGAATTACAAGGACTCTTCCTGGAATGTGAGCACAGTTTTAGACTGTCGGCTGGTGTTGAACCTCAGCCACGGCTGGAAGCTCATCTGTACTCCCCCTCCTGTACATCGCAATCAATCAGGGACGAGGCTTGAGGATTCAGGTGGAGAGAAGATCGATCTTTCTTCGGAAGCTTTTAATTGGTTGGTCTGTATTAGGCCCTCCCATCTGCTGTACAGGAGCGAATACCATTGCTTCTTCGAGCCCTACCTGCCTAGTCGGTTTGCCAGGCAGTTCGGGTACGATCAGTTACATATGGGCAACGCTGTCACCAGCTTCAGGTCTAGGGGCGGACTCATTGATGGAGCTAGAGGGTGGCGATATTTCATCATGGGTTGCACGGGGGCAATCTTTATCATGCCGGTCGTTACAACCTCCACGGAGCTGCGCATCCTTTATTCTTACGCCCAATTTTATGTGGTGATTAACACCTTCCATCGCGATTTCGACATGCGTGGAAGCTTCAGGGTGCCTTCTCCAAAGCCTGGGGGAAGAGTCGAAGTCCCCTCGGTTTCTTCGGAAGAGGGTGAGGAGTCTGGTACTCCAGATGAGCCTCTGGTGTCGGTGCCTAGGTGTGAAGTGCCTCCGCCTGCGGGGGCTTTGGTAGTCTCTTCTGGGAAGCGACGGGCTTCTGCTCCGAGGAAGCTTCTCTTCGTAAGAGGAGGAAGGAGACGGTTGCTCGTCCTCTCCGCATTCTTGGTGTTGAGGCTCCCGGGAGTGAGCCTGCATCTCCCCATATCAGGGATGATTCTTTGGCTGGAGGTTCCTCGCCTTTTAGAGAGGGACCTTCTATAGTTCCTGCCGGCGGTGCCGGAGAATCCTCGCTAGAGGTTGCTGTCGTGGCTACTGCTCCAGGTAGCGGAGCGAGATTGCCTGTGTGGCCGAGGCAGATGGAAGAATCTTTCCCGAGGTCAGCAGCGGGTAAAATTCCCGTCGTGTCAGCGAGCATGTCTGGCGAGATTCCAGCTGATGAACCTCGACCGCGTCTTGGTGAAGGCATGACAGAACTCTTGGCGATGTCGGTCGGCCCACCTCCTTCTCCAGGTATGACAGTTTGCATTGCATCATTAAGGCGTGGTTTAGCTACATCGGCCGCAGATGCGTCGTATATGCCGTTGGCTCCGGGTAAATGTCGTCTTTATGTCTCACTTTAGAAAGATTACCATCATACTGATATCAACTTTCTTGTCCTTTTCTCAGGGGATGGCGTCCAAGGAGAGCACAGCGTTGAAGCACCTTCTGGCTCTGCTCCGGCTCCTGGCGATGATGTGGAGGCACCTGACTTCGAGGAGGAAATGTCCTCGGGGGCTAGCTCATCCAGAGTGGTTTCGTCGTCTCAAGAGGAGGACGAACCCGTCATCGTGACCTCGCCCCTTGCGAGTATGCCGATGACTTCGATTGTTGTCATCGCACCTTCTTCGGTCGTGTCACGCGTCAAGGTGGCAGCTGTGGCCACCTCGTCTGCAATTATCCCTGGAGAGGGACTTGCTGATATCGCAGCCACTCCTGGCGTTCAGTCGGATCTAGTTGCATTGACCGAGCAACATCCCAGCCTCTTTTACACCGGTTTGAAAACGATGATATCAATGGTGTTGGCGAAGAGTCTAGATTTCGAGCGCCTGAAGAAGACTTCTCAGTTTTCGACCGGGGCTGTCAGGGAGCTCGGCGATCCTGGGTAGCTGACGCCCTGGAGGCGATGGTTAATGGTTTAGAGCAACCCATTAACGAATACTTGCAGCTGACTCGGGGCAGCTTCGATGCTGAGGTCCAGACCAGGTACGACCATATGACTGCGCGGCTCACTACAAAGCTGGAAAGCCTAGACAACTCCATCAAGACACATGAGCTGGAGATGGATAGAAGAAAAGCTGTCGTGGCAGAGGCTCTCGCTCTTGAGACGAAGCTCCGATCCGAGCAAGAAGGGAACGCAGCGAGGGTCCGCAAGCTGAAAGAAAAACTCGCTCTGGCAGAGGAGTGGGCTTCTCAGTCGCTGGCAGGTCTAGACGTAGCGACTGGGCGATTGAGCGCGGCACGACAGGATTTGGACCATGCGGAAGCTGCCCGCGCGGGCTGCCTTCGGGCAAGGGCTAAGCTGTCCTGTATGAATACCCCCGAGGCACGGCTGGAGCGGGCTCGCGCCGATGCCTTGGTTCTTAGGAATGAGAGGATAGCTGCACTGGAGCGGCTGATTCATAATGTGACTACTCCGCCATCATAATGTATCCTTTCTTTTTCTGCTTCCCCAGTTGTAATTCTGCTCTCTTTTGGGAATAAAAGCGACTCTTTTCTGACTTTTGTGGACCCATCATTTCGGAATGTAAATGACAGTTTTTTAGGCGAGAGTGATATCTGATGATAAACTCTCGATAAACTTTTAGCGGGACATATCTGTTCAGAGGTCATACGGACATGATATAATGTAACCCAACTAATTGCATTCTGGAAGTAATTTTGTCAAAATTGATATCCTCGCTATATTCTACTCGAGCAGGGGAGATTAAGCATAGTACCTCTTCAGGAATTTGCCGTTGATAGGAGCCACTAACAGGTCTCCATTAGGCTGGGCTATCCTGTAGGCACCGTTCGAGAATGTTGTCTCGATCACATAAGGGCCTTCCTACTTGGGCTGGAATTTGTCTTTACTTCTGCGAGTAAGAATCATCGGCCTTCTTACGGCTAGAACTAGCTCGCCGACTTTGAACACTCTTTCCTTCACTTTGCGATTGAAGGTTTTGGAAATGCGTGCTTGGTAGAGCGCGATGCGCTGCTGAGCTTGTAGGCATTTCTCGTCTAATCCTTATAGCTCTTGGAGCCTTAACAGGTCATTCTTTTCTCGAGTCAGCTCACTAGTCATGGCTATCCTGAGTGACGGGATCTGGATCTCAATGGGGAGAACTGCTTCGCTCCCGTAGACCAGCGAGAATGGGGTGCAACCTGTCGGTGTTCGTACCGTTGTGCGGTATGCCCGGAGACATTCGCCCAGCTTCTCATTCCAATCTTTCTTGTTTGAAGAGACAAATTTTTTCAAGAGTTTGATAATGGTTTTGTTGAAAGCTTTCGCCAAACCATTAGCAGCTGGATAATATGCCATAGAGGCAATATTGTGTATCCGATTTTTATCACAAAATCGATAAAACGCTTGGCTGATGAACTGAGGCCCATTGTCGTAAATTATCCTCCGGGGTACCCCGAAGCGATAAATGACGTGATGCTTGATGAAGCTGATCACATTAGACACCTTCACCTCAGCGAGGGGGATCGTCTCTGCCCATTTGGAGAAGTAATCCGTGATGGCCAGTATGAACTGGTGACCGCTGGAAGAAGACGGGTGAATAGGACCAATGATATCCATACCCCATGCTTCGAAAGGCCAGGACGCAACCGTAGGATGTAGATATTCAGACGGTTGATGTATGAAGTCTGCATGAACCTGACAGGCTCTGCATTGTCTTGCATACAGTATTGCATCTGTGATCATAGTAGGCCAGTAATAGCCTATTCTCCTGATGCGATCCTGTAGCTTAGGACCGGGTTGATGCACTCCGCATACGTCGTCATGAGCTTCCCGGATAATCTGTTGTGCTTCGTCTTCAGATAGACATCTTAATAGCAGTCCGTCGTAGGTCCGGCGATATAGGCATTGTGAAGATACATCGTAGTAGAAGTGTAATGATCGCCTTTTAACGGATACTGCTTCTTTGGGGTCCTCCGGCAAGATTCTGTGTGCGACAAAATCCATGAAAGGACTTCTCCAGTCTCTTCTGGAGGGATCTGCGTTCACAGCGTGGCTGCATTCTATGTGAAAGTTGTTCTTCACACATAATAAATCTCTGTTAAGAAGGATTACCGAATCCTGCCTTCTTATAGGGATGGCTAAATCTGCAGCTAGACTGGCTAGGGCATCAGCTTCTAGATTATGAGATTGAGGTACATGCTCTAGGAAGAACCCTTTGAATGTCATGGCTATCTCGACCGTCGCTCGGTGATAGGGGATGAGGTCTGGATTCCGGACTTCATATATTCCTCTGACTTGATTGACGATAAGCAGAGAATCACCGAATGCTTCCAGGGACTCGACCCCCAGCTCTTTGGCGACTTGGAGCCCGATTAGCAGAGCGTTGTACTCTGCCACATTGTTGGAGTAGGGCTCGCTAAGAGAATATGCTCGGTAGATGACGAGCTGATCAGGAGTGACCAGGACGACTCCTACTCCTGAAACGACGTTTCCCCTAGGACCGGTTCTGGAGGCACCATCGTAGAAGAGTTGCCACGCGTCACTTTCCATCGCGGAATTACATTCTGCAACTTCGTCAGGAATATCCTCGTATAATTTGGAGGCCTCCGGGATCGGATTAGCAGCTAGGAAGTCAGCCAGCGCTTGGCCCTTAATGGACTTCTGCGGTACGTACACCATGTCATATGGTGTTAATAGCATCGCCCAAGTCGCGAGTCGGGAATTAAGAGCACTAGGCTTGCTCATCATTACTCGAAGAGGGTTGATCCTGGAGATGATATGAATAGTCTGGCCGGTGACATAGTGCCGCATCTTCTGGATAGCGAACATCAGAGCCAAGCATTCCTTCTCTACTGGGTTGTACCGGTGTTCGGCTCCGACCATCATCCTACTGAGGTAGTAAATAGCCTGTTCATGACCCATGTCATTCTTCTGTGCGAGAAGAGCTCCTAGTGAATGATCCATCGCTCGAACGTACAGCAAGAATGGTCTTCCCATGACGGGAGGCACCAGAACTGGCGGACTGGTGAGGTAGTGCTTGATATCTCCGAACGCTTGCTGACAGGCTTTGTCCCATACGAAGGATACACCTTTCTTCATGAGATGAGAAAAGGGCTGACATCTTCCTGAGAGGTTGGATATGAATCACCGAATGTAAGCCAGACGGCCTTGAAATCCCCGGAGTTCCCTCAGATTATGGGGCGGTCGCATTTCCATGATTGCCTGGACTTTGTCGCGGTCCACCTAGATGCCTTTGGCGGTGATAACAAATTCCAGGAACTTGCCACTGGATACACCAAGAAAGGACTTCGTAGGGTTAATCTTGAGTTGATGTTGGCGCATTAACTCGAATACCGTCCTCAAGTCTTGAATGTGATCACCCTTGAGGCGACTCTTGACGGCTATGTCGTCTACGTAACATTCCACTGTTTTGCGTAAATGCTCATAGAATATGTTACTCATAGCCCGTTGGTATGTAGCCCCGGCGTTCTTCAATCCGAAGGGCATGACCGTATAGCAATATACCCCCAATGGTGTCCGGAAGGCAGTGTGCTTCTCGTCTTCTGGATGCATCTTGATCTGATTATATCCTGAGAATCCGTCCATGAAAGACATGCGTTCGAAGCCGCAGGTGTTGTCGATCATGATGTCCGTGATAGGAAGAGGGAATTCATCATTGGGGCAGGCCGCATTCAGATCTCGGTAGTCGATGCAGATACGTACCTTTCCATTTTTCTTAATGACTGGAACAACGTTGGCGACCCAGTCGGGATGTTGTTCTTCCCAGATGAAACCACAGGCTATCAGCTTCTTGACTTCAGCTTCAATGGCGTCCATCATGTCCAGGCAGAACCGGCGTTGGTGCTGCTTCACAGGCTTTGAGTCGGTCAATATGTTGAGTTTGTGAGTAGCCACCTTCGGGTCTAGGCCCGACATGTCCCCATAATCCCATGCAAAGACGTCGACGTATTCCTTTATCAGCTGTATGATTTCTTCCCTTTCAGCTGGGGGAAGATTATCACTGATAAATATCGGCTTTGGCGAAAGTTTACCCCCAACATCGATTTGGATAACTTCGTCTTTGGTGGGAGGTTCTCTTTGCTCGAATCAGAATTCCCACTACGTATCCATTTGTTGAGCCCAAGAGTCATTCTCAAACGGCTCAGAATCCTGTTCATCTGCTCCTGAGGGATCTGTCACCACCATATTTACTGATAGTATTTGTTCGAGAGCATCAGTTGGGTCGGGGGGCGACGAGCCATTCTGGGAGGAGAAAAAGATGTCCTCGTCTGACTTGGAAGTCGTAAGGGAGGTGGCATACCCTAACCCGAAACGAGTTTGTCGATAGCGGGGGTTGCCGAGCGACGGCATTCGTCTGCCTCTTCCGTAGTTGAGGCCTGGCTTCCGCTTCAAGTCGTAGCCCATGTTTTGCATAATCTTCAGCGCTTGCGGGCTGTATCGGTGAACTTGTATTTTCCCAGTATCGTCATAGAAAGGATCTTCCTGGTTAGCCGGTTGATTGCGCATGCGGCCGAAGAATTTGGACGCTGACTGCTGCAGGTAGGCGGGACAATGAAGATAGAATCCTCATGGGGTCCATACGTTGTGATGACGTTGGATGATGACGCTACTTCCCAGACATATGGACGGTAGGAGTTTATAGCTTCCAAGAATTTGTGTGCTTTGGGTTCTGCCTCGTCACGGGGGGTGGTACATACTTGCTCAGAGGTGAGAATGACATGGCAATTGACGGTCAAAAGTTTATTCAGAGGTAATATAAACATGACAAACTTTGTGATTGTGACTTCCATCGGGGATGGAGGCACATATCTGCTCAGAGGTGATATGGACATGGCAGTTTTTATGGACTTAACACCACTGGCGTACTTAGAGTTAAGTACAGATGTCAAGTGTACACGACAATCGATATCAGAGGTAATATGGACATGACAACTGACGGTCGAAAGTTTATTCAGAGGTAATATGAACATGACAAACTTTGTGATTGTGACTTCCATCGGGGATGGAGGCACACATCTGCTCAGAGGTGATATGGACATGGCAGTTTTTGTGGACTTAACACCACTGGCATACTTTAGAGTTAAGTACGGATGTCAAGTGTAGACGACAATCGATATCATAGGTAATATGGACATGACAACTGACGGTCGAAAGTTTATTCAGAGGTAATATGAACATGACAAACTTTGTGATTGTGACTTCCATCGGGGATGGAGGCACACATCTGCTCAGAGGTGATATGGACATGGCAATTTTTGTGGACTTAACACCACTGGCATACTTAGAGTTAAGTACGGATGTCAAGTGTGGAGGGCAACTTATATCAGAAGATAGTCGGTAGCCGAAAGTTTTATTCAGGGGTGATATGAACATGACAAACTTTTGAAAGGAGCAAATCGTTATATAAGAAAAGAATGGAAATCCAATCGGTACGGACCGTCCCTTTGTTCACTGATTCAAAGTGATGACCTTGGCATCGATCGTCTCCTAAATTTTTCTTTTTAGCACATAGCACGCCTTTGTGGGGTGATGAGTGTATCGGTGGAAGAGACAATAATCTGGGTGATCCGCGTTGCCAGCCCTCTCAGGATGTCTGATGTTGGGTAGCTGGAGCTTGCGCTCTTTCATTAATATATCAAAGATCTCAACGATGTCAACTTCGTTGAAGGAAAAAGTCCCTTTTTGTCTTCGGGCTCTTGATGCCTGAATTTTACGGTCTTGCCGGGAGATCGTTGCTGTTGCATCATTTTCGGATCTTGAGGGAATTCTACCCCCGGCCCTAGACGTCCCCTTGTTCTGTCGAGGTAAGTTACCTCTGGACATGCCGTGGTCTCTGGCCACAGAAACTGATTCATCAAGAACTGCCTCTGGTTGTACAGGACTGGACTTCGGAATTTTGGGCCTCTTGAGAGACGCAGTATATCCCAACCCGAAACGAGCTTCTCGATAGTGAGAATTACTACGCACCGGCGTTCGCCTACCTTTCCCATAGTTGAGACCTTGTTTTAGTTTTAAGTCGTAACCCATGTTTTGCATAATATTTAATGCTTGTGGGCTGTATCTGTGGGTTTATATTCTGCCAGATTCAGACTCGCATGATTCCTCTTGCACGATTGGGGCGTTCCACCTGCTGCCGAAGATTATCGGACGCTGATCGTCATGGGTTGGTGGAATGATAAAGATGGAGTCTTCCTGTGGTCCACCTGTTATGACGATATCAGATGTTGACGTATCTTCCCACATGATTTCCCCGTATTTGACTATCAGGGGAACCGAAGTCCGTTTATGACTCTCGTTCTTGCATTTCTGGATTAGGTAATCCCGCAGGTCAGGAGGAGTAGAGGAAGAAGACGAAGGCTTGTTTCTTCCATCAGCGGGCGTGCGGATATTGGGCACCCCGGTTTTCCCTGTGCCACCTGTATACAACAGGTTAGCCATCTGGGCGGCGGATAATCCCCTTGGAGGGTGTCTTTCCGCAATCTGAGCTTGCTTTACGCCGAGGGACTGTTCCTGACGTAAATTGGAGATTCGCTCAGTCTCGCGTAAAGCTGGAGAGGCCCTCAGTCGGCCATCGGCTTCTCGCGTAATCCGGAGGGTAGGCAGATTGTTCCCTTGCTGGCATAAAGGCCGAGTAGCTGAGTATTTGCCTGCTTGCTTCCCCTCGCGGAGATCACAACGCTCATCTGATTTACCGTAGAGGTCAGATATTGTCTTGCACGTGGAGCGTGTCTGTACCTTCGATTTGGCATTGAGGTACCATCGGAAGTTGTCTGTACCGCGCGTAGCGGGAGACTAATTTCTGCGCGTAAAGCGCAATAGATACTCCTGGGTTAGCGCTGAGGCTTTGCCCGAAGTTTTGTATGTACTGCGCGTAGCGGAAGACTGATTCCTACGTGTAGAGCGCAGTGGATACTTCTGGGTTACTGCTGAGGCTTTGTCCGAAGTGTTGTCTGTACCGCGCGTAGCGGGAGACTGATTCCTACGCGTAGAGCGCAGTAGATACTCCTGGGTTAGCGCTGAGGCTTTGCCCAAAGTTTTGTCTGTACCGCGCGTAGCGGGAGACTGAGTTTTACGTGCAGGGCACGAAGGGAGCAATGCTACCACCTCATTGGTCGGAGAGATCGGAGAGTCCACAGGAATGGTAGAGGATGTCTTGGGCATCCACACTTTGCGCAGCTTCCTGTTGTCTTGGACGGAGAGAGAGTGAGAGCTACCCCCGGTTCGAAGCATGTCTTCGTAGGCAGACTGGTCGAATTGTACGACCAGTGTCTTCTTCACGGATCCCACGGATACCGCATCGTGTTGAGCAATTGCTTCCTCATCAGAAGAAAAAGATGTCCCCAGCAGAGTCGCCATCTTGTTTGTGGTATTAAACGAAAGAATGAAAGTGTATTTCAATGACAGGGTTTATGCGAAACCCGCACCCTTTGGTTTACAAACAAACTTGTACAATATAATCCTATACGAGGATGTGGGAGTATAATTTATTTAATCTGGGTATAAATTGCTATAGGTGTCTGATCTGTAGTCGATCACTTTAGCCCTTGGACCACACGATGTTGAAGAAGTACCGTGGAAGACAGGTAGCAGCTTCGAAGGTTGCAGGAGAGGGTGGATGCACGATGCCAGAGTCGTCGATCCCTGCTCTTTGCCTGAGCTTCGGTCTCTCTCTCTCTCTCTCTCTCTCTCTCTCTTGACCTTTTGACCTGGTATTGGTTTTCTTGACCAAGTTTCCGATCCTCCAATTTGTCGACCTTGTTCGTTTTTTTCGACCTTGTTCCCCATTGATAGGGGTCTCTATTTATAGAGTTTTGGTGACAGTGACCACTCTGTCGGTGTAAAAACCGAGGAGTGAGAAGTACAGCACCCCTTTACACAACGGTTAAGATAACCAATGCCTACGTATAGATGACCTTATAGATGACCTTTTGAGTGAGCATGTGACGCGTGTCCAACTAAGAGCGTAAAATAGCTCATGTTTGCCTGTGTAAAACAAGGCAGCGTATTCCCTTGTACGCGAAAGAGCGGTTTATGCTGAGGGGACTTTAGTAAACGACGGTTCGGTGATGTTTTAACCAAATCCTCTGCATTAAATGCAAAGATCCGCCATCATACTGTGGGGTGCATCCCGAGGGGTCTGCCATCGTTTTCAGCCGTCGTCTGGGTAGCCGTACAGCACTTTTTGTCAGGAGTCAGAGGTCAGATTTACTGCGTGACTTGACAGGTTCATTTCGGGGAAGACGAAGCGTTCCTCGTATGCTTTAACGCTGCTTTGAGAGCGGATGAGTTTTACGCCATGGAGGCGATGAAGAACCCTGTTTATGCTGGAGCGGCCTGGACGTACTGCACTTACGCGGATGGTCCTTTGAGCTTATTCTTCACGCTGTGTTTTAGCGGAAAAAGCTCTGTTGCACGCTTGATGGCTCTAAAGGCCTCTGTTTACGCTGCTCTGCATCAAGAGGCTGCGTAGATCCTCCCAGTATATTTTTCATGCTTCTACACCAGCATCCTTTCCATCACCATCCCTACCACCTGAACCACCGTCCTCATTACCACCACCGCCACTACCACCCGCAACCACCACCGCACCACCAGCTATTACCCGCACCAACTCCATCATCACCATCCCCAACTCCATCATTACCACCACCCGCACCCCCATAGCCGACCACCGTCGCCCTTGTCACCACCCCCTGACCGCCGACCCACACACCACAACCACCGGACCCTACCACCTACCGGCCGCCACCTAGAGCGGCTGCACTGTTGCTGCCAGATCCGCTGCTACCATTGTTACTGCAACCCGCACCCCCTGCCGCCCTGTAGCCACCGGAGCTCCGCCCCCTCGCCGGCAACGACCTCCCCGTACGGCGGAAACCCCCCCGGACACGACACAGCAAGGTACGTGTATATATAATGTATATATATAGTGTATATTTGTATATAATATATATATATGTAAATTTGTATAGATATGTATATTTATGTATATAATATATATACGTTATTAATTTATTATGTATATCTATATATACTATATAATGTATATGTATAAATATAAGTATTATATTTGTGTTTATATACATATGTATATTTAAATGTATATTTTATGTAAATACGTATTTGTGTATATATTTATGTATATATGTTATTATTTATATATATGTATAATGTATATATATAAATATGTCTACATGCATAATTATATATATATATATATGTATATATGTTATGTATGTATACATGTATTATGTTAGTATAAGTAATTAAGCATAGTATAATGTAGTGATAATAATTATTGTTCGTAGGCATCCGAAACGGTGCTACCTTGACTGCTGGTTTCGGAGCATTGCTTGTGCACACCAGAGTTCCAGGCAAGTATACCTTCCCTTGTTGTACTGTTTAAATTCAGTTATTTTGTTAGTTGTATGTTTATTGTTTTAGATTATATAGACTGTGCACGTCCGAGAGAGACTCGGGTGCAGTCAACGAAGGCGTTGACGTTAGGACTTGTGTCTGACCTAGAGTCTAGTGGACCCACCTAAAGTTGTGGAGTTATTGGTATGACTCCCCTGGCCTTGACACATTTCTTACACGTGTTGTGAGTCTCCTGTAGGGCACGGACTTGCGTATGCGGTTAGCTACCTGTACGTATAGGTCGTGCGACGGATAAGGAATAACTGCTATTAGCAATGCATATTAGAAGACTTAGTAGTTATTAGTAGTCGAAGCATAGACTATTGTAGTACGAAAGTCCAATCATTATCCTTGTTTGGTTATAAGGTTGGGCTATTATTCTAACGATAGACTATGAGCCAGAGTTATGATGCCTCGGCGTAGTAGCTAAGCGTGTTGTGGATACAACATGCATAGATCATTGGGCGGGGAGGACGACTAGTAGGCGTATGGGACACCCACTTCCTTTATTCAGATGCCACACTCGACGGAGTGATATGGACGATATATACTATGCAGATGCCACATTCTTCGGAGCGATATGGACGTTATATACTATTTAGATGCTACGTTCTTTGGAGCGATATGGACGTTATATTATGCAGATGTCATTCTCTTCGGAGCTGGACGTTATTATATTATAACGCCCTTGTATGGGGGCATATACTAGCCAGTTGTCACGATTGGTGAATTTTGTTAGCATATGTCTAGCCTACACTTTCCCATACACTCAAAGTTGTCCTCAAATTGCATTTCACTTAGATAGTTAGCGCAACCCTTTATTTATTCATTATTTACTTTATGGCATATTTCTATGTATCTTGTTATGTCTCTCTGAGGACCTAGTCCCTTTCCAAGTGTAGATGTTCACGAGTATTCGTAGGAGCGCAGATCCGGACTTGCTACATATATTTCGAAGAGGTTTTCTCTTTGAGCCTGTGATTGTTAGTTGATATTCTTATATTGTATTTATCTTGTTTATTTTATAATCTAGTTCGGCAGTGGATTTGTTTCCATCCGACTGTCATCTTGAGATACTTTATATGGAGATCTAGTTTCATAGATAGTTGTTATTTATCTTTATTTGATTCTGTGGATGAGATTAGTTTATACCCTGTGACTTGTGATAGTTTTACCACTTGTGAATTATTGTTCATTATACAGCGCACGCATGTGTTATGGTTTCCATATATTGGAGTTGCCATATACATGTGGCTGGCATGCTTACGTGTCCTAGTCCTACGTATTTTGGGACTGGGGCGTGACATGTTTTTAGTGGTGGCCCATGCAAGTCAAGAGCATATTGTCTCGGTTACGTTACTGTACCGAGCAAGCCTGCAATTAGGATTAGAGTATAGGATCTCATCCACAATTGACTATGACTCATCTTCCTTCCAATCTGTTCTATTTGACTAACTGCATCATGCTTGATTCATGTACTTCCCTAATAGTTCCTTGAGTATAGCCTCTCCTAGAATATAGAAGTCCCTGTTGTTAGATAATAAGTAGGGTAACCTTCCTATTAAGAGTACAACTAGAGTATTAACGCATCACTAAGTTTAGAATAACTAGTGAATACTAGCATTCCTTATCTATAGATTGGTTTACCATTATCCCTTGATATGTTTATGAATGACTTGAGAGTAGTATCAATACTACTAGGATTAGTTTAAAGTTTAACCATATTGTTTGACCCTAGTATTGTGGAACCGATAGAAATCCAAGGTGGAAAATTAGGACTTAACCTAACTTTCATAGTGAGGTAGTATTACAGAACTATAAATTTAGACTCTTGTCTTGATATTAGCAGACAATACATTAGGAAGCCAAGAGGAATATAATTGACACTTTTTCATACCTTGAACATAGCAAATAGTATACCACTCCCCCTTAGAAAACCATCTAGAGTCCCTCTATTTTAATTTCATATCTTGTTCCTCTGTAACCTTAACGTTCGCTAATTGTGCGACGACTAAATTACGTTCTTTTTTTTTTCATCTTTTCAATTCGTGCTGCCTGACCTTTCTGATTGTAGGCCAAGTGTATTATTTTATGTTAGGATATATAGTTTGCTAGGATTATAGTTGTTACTCTTGAATTTTGAGATTATGTGTCTTGTAGTTAGAATCTGATAGTTGAGTTGTTCATCCTTTAGCTGTAGATCACGTAATTTGTACCCCCACCTCCATACGAGATATATCCCCTTTTCCCTTGAAGGCCAGCAACTTTTCCATTCTTACTATTGACACGTGTTCTATAAGCACAATGATTAAGACTTAAGATGACCATTACCCGTATAATGCAATAGGAGACCCTAACTAGGCACCAAGATCTTTTCCCTCGTATACCCCAATAAGAGTTCTACTTTATTTACAAGGATAATATTATTTTATAGAAACCCATAAATGCAGTTACAGTATTAGTTAATTGTTTTAAGTTGGGTAGTATGCCTCACAACATAGTATCACATAGTCTTTTGACCTATTATTGAAGTATAACTGAATGGCATTAACTGTATACTAGCATAAGAAGATAATGTTTATTCAGACTATAGAACTTAGAGGCTCATACCCCTATTTGGTCGACTAGCAACTTAGACAAGGAGTTAGTATGACAACTGTAGAGATTGTAGAGTCTCTTTTTTTTAGATTATTTTTGTGAACTTGAATTAATTGTACCTCCTTTCATCATAATCCAGCGTACTTATGTTTTCTAAAACTACCGTGACTTATGCTGCTATTATAGCCTAGTTTTGCAAGCTTACTCTTCTATCGAGCTTGATCTTGATATATGTAATATTGGGTCGACACACTAATACATTTCAGAATCAGTGTATTAAGGTCTAGCTAACCTAAGTGCGCTTGGTTCGCTCTTAGCATAACTACTTTACGTGGATTTAGATATATAGGGATTAATAGACGAATGTACTTGCCCTCTAGATATGTCTGAGCATATCATACCAGTTACATAACTGTACTGATACGAGCATGTTAATAGGAATTACCAAAATAAGATTTCAATCAACAACTGCCTTGACAATTCCTATTGGAATTCTTTAAACTCCTTGATCCTCATACATCTATTCTATTACCTTCCCCTTGAACTCTTTATTATTGTTATTCCGTCTTCTCATATTTCAGAAAGACGAAACCTCGTGCGTAGTGTAAGTTTGATATAAAGAGATTACTATATATAACCCATAGGCAAATCACATTACTGGATGACTATCTTTTATAATAGATTAAGGGTATATCATATATGACACATTTGGTGTTAAAATTTTTGAGGATTGAGTAACATGATTTAGTAAATTTGAGGAATGAGTTCTCTTAAATGTAAAAGCCTTATGTGATAGATGGATAAATTCTAAGTTTGGTAGAAGTTGCATTATCAACTTGAGAGGAATTTCTTTTAGATTGTGGTCGAGTAAAATAAGATTGAGAGGTTCAAGTCATTTTAATTTAAAGAATTTTAGAAGAATGATTAAGCGGATGAGGATTAATGAATTTTTTTTTAAAAAATTTGATATGGCGAACCAAATAGCTATACTTGAGCATATAATTTAAATTTGAATATTGAAGGTTGAATCACCGATTTAAACTTTGAGGATAAATATAGAAATCTAGACTTGAACAATTAGGGAATTAGATTTCAAATTTCATAATTTGAAGCCTTAAATTAAAAGTTAAATGTTGATTGTGTGATTACCTATTTGAAATATTGAGGATGTAGATTGAATTTAAATTTGAAGAGTACAAAAATTCATAAGTTGAAGGTATGAATAATATTTGATTAGAATTATTTTCTAAAGGAGATCATGATAGTTGAAAATAGTGGTGTAGAAATTTATATGCGTTATTAATATTGAAGATGTTATATGGATTCAATTTAAATTTGGATGTTGATGATTTAAAAAAAGTGAGAAGAGATTACAATAGGTTGAATTTTGAATTGAACAGTGATTATCTTAATTTTGAAGTGATTGCGATAGATATGATTAGAATTTTAATTATCACAAAGAGATTGTAATTGACTTACCTTATGTACATGAAGAAATAACAGACTATGCCTTATTTTAATTTCGAGGACGAAATTATTTTAAGTTGGGTAGATTGTAAACCCCCTCACCCAAGATTAGGTCTACTTGGCATAGATAGAGAAACTAGGACTAGTTTGTACCCAATTGGAAATAGGAGACGACTTTTATTTAAATTTTAATATTTATAACACTTAGTGCGCCTTACCGTTGCTTCGATAATTGGAGCACTACACTAGCCATTGCCTTACTACAAACTTTACAACCTTGTCCTAGACATGCCCGCCTTTTATTCTGACCTTTGTGTGACTTACAACTATGCTCTCTTATGCTACATTTTAGTCGTGCAATAAACATTGTGAACGTTTATTATTTAATTCTAAATAATTTCAACTTTGTATCCTTGTGCGTTCCAATCAAAATTTGAGACACAATCTTGACCCGTTTCGTACAACCTAATTTAGAAAAAAATTCTACTCTGAGCCCTCGATGTCCATGACACTTGTGTCCTACCTAATTTTATCCCCATGCATTTCTAATTAATTCCAGAAAACCTTGCACAATTATTTTAATTAATTTAAACCCAAATTCTGTTTTTGTGTAATTTTCCAATCCTAGTTGACACATGTATATAAATACAACATTTTTCTTTCTTTTCTTTATTTTCTTTTACCTTAAAAACCCATCCCTAATCCTAAACCTAGACGACTCCTGTGCCCAACCCCCTCGGCCAACCGCCGGCCGGAGCGGCCCCCAACCGTCGGATCTCTCACCTCGACAACTCTTCCTCCACGATCCCTCGACCACTGCCTGAACCACCAGTCGCTGCTCCGCCGTCAGCAGCCACAAAACCACACACCACCACCACCCGACTCCTTCTTCCCCGACCCGACGCCCCCGACTCCCTTCCACCGGCCACCAAAGACCACCACCGCTGCCACTAGCATCCTCTCCATCACCATCCCTACCACCTGAACCACCAACCTTATTACCACCACCGCCACTACCACCCGCAACCACCACCTCACCACCAGCTATCACCTGCACCAACTCCATCATCACCATCCCCAACTCCATCATCACCACCACCCGCACCCCCATAACCGACCACTACCGCCCTCGTCACCACCCCCTGACCACCGACCCACACACCATCGGCCCCTACGACCTACCGACCGCCACCTGGAGCGGCTGCACTGTTGCTGCCAGAGCCGCTGCTACCATTATTGCTACAACCCGCACCCCCTGCCGCCCTGTAGCCACCGGAGCTCCGCCACCTCGCGGGCGATGACCTCCCCATACGACGGACACCCCCCCCCCCGGACATGACACAGCAAGGTACATGTATATATAATGTATATATACAGTGTATATTTGTATATAATGTATATATATAGTGTATATTTGTATATTATGTATATATATAGTGTATATTTGTATATAATGTATATATATGTAAATTTGTATAGATATGTATATTTATGTATATAATATATATATGTTATTAATTTATTATGTATATCTATATATATACTATATAATGTATATGTATAAATATAAGTATTATATTTGTGTTTATATACATATGTATTTTTAAATGTATATTTTATATAAATACGTATTTGTATATATATTTATATATATATGTTATTATTTTTATATATATATATGTATAATGTATATATATAAATATGTCTACATGCATAATTGTATATATATGTTATTAATTTATCTAATGTATATATATGTATATATGTTATGTATGTATACATGTACTAAGTTAGCATAAGTAATTAAGCATAGTGTAATGTAGTGATAATAATTATTGTTCGTAGGCATCCGAAACGGTGCTACCTTGACTACTAGTTCCGGAGCATTGCTTGTGCACACCATAGTTCTAGGCAAGTATACCTTGCCTTGTCGTACTGTTTAAATTCAGTTATATTGTTAGTTGTATATTTATTGTTTTAGATTATATAAATTGTACGCGTCCTAGAGAGACTCGGGTGCAGTCAATGAAGGCCTTGACATTAGGACTTGTGTCTGACCTAGAGTCTAGTGGACCCACCTAAAGTTGTGGAGTTATTGGTATGACTCCCTTGGCCTTGACACATTTCTTACACGTGTTGTGAGTCTCATGTAGGGCACGAACTTGCGTATGCGGTTGGCCACCTGTACGTATAGGTCGTGCGACAGATAGGGAATAACTGCTATTAGCAATGCATGTTAGAAGACTTATCAGTTATTAGTAGTCGGAGCATAGACTATTGTAGTACGAAGGTCCAATCCTTGTCCTTGTTTGGTGGTAAGGTTGGGCTATTGTTCTAACGATAGACTATGATCCAGAATCACGATGCCTCGGCGTAGTAGCTAAGTGTGTTATGGATACAACATGCATAGATCATTGGGCGGGAAGGACGACTAGTAGGCGTATGGGACTCCCACTTCCTTTATTCAGATGCCACACTCGACGGAGTGATATGGACGATATATACTATGCAGATGCCACGTTCTTCGGAGCGATATGGACGTTATATACTATTCAGATGCCACGTTCTTCGGAGCGATATGGACGTTATATTATGCAGATGCCATACTCTTCGGAGTTGGACATTATTATATTATAGCGCCCTTGTATGGAGACATATATGACATATACTAGCCAGTTGTCACGATTGGTGAATTATGTTAGCATATGCCTAGTAAATACTTTCCCGTACACTCAAAGTTATCCTCAAATTGCATTTTACTTAGATGGTTAGCGCAACCCTTTATTTATTCAGTATTTACTTTATGGCATGCTTCTATGTATCTTGTTATGTCCCTCTGAGGACCTGGTCCCTTTCCAGGTTTAGATGTTCACGAGTATTGGCAGGAGCGCAGATCCAGACTTGCTACGTATATTTCGAAGAGATTTTATCTTCGAGCCCGTGATTGTTAGTTGATATTCTTATATAGTATTTATCTTGTTTATTTTATAATCTAGTTCAGCAGTGGATTTGTTTCCATTCGATTATCATCTTGAGATACTTTATATGGAGATCTAGTTTCATAGATAGTGGTTATTTATCTTTATTTGATTCTGTGGATGAGATTAGTTTATACCATGTGACTTGTGATAGTTTTACAACTTGTGAATTATTGTTCATTATACATCGCACTCATGTGTTATGGTTTTCATATATTAGAGTTCCCCTATACATGAGGCTGGCATGCTTACATGTCCTTGTCCTACGTATTTTGGGACTGGGGCATGACAACTATTGTTTACCAGAGTGGTTATAGCCCATACGCCTACGGATTATCCTCCCCTCCCATGATACTATGTGTCAAGTGTGTGTCAACGTATATAATATATAATTATGACTGAAAGAAAACACATATAATAAATATACGAAAATATGACAAGCATGCAAATTACTGTATATAATTTGGCAAGGTATACTTGCCTGACAAGAAAGCTACAAAGTATAAACATCCAGGCGTCAAGCATACAGGATCAGAAACTACGGCTTCCGAATAAACGTCTCAAGATGCTGAAATAAACATCACCAACATTCCCAGAATAAGCGATATAGCTAGAAAATACTACCCTTTCGTCCAATTTGGACACAGGGGCAAAACGATAATTTTGGGTCAAAACGGGGTCCACTTGTGGTCCACTTTACACCGAAATAAGTACCAGAGGTAAAGGTCTCTAAATGTGATAAATTATAGGTCAAATAAATTCTAAACGTCAGTACGAACTCAACGGTATGTCCAATTTTGGATTCCTGTGAGCCGAACAGAAATTTGCCCTAAAAGTCAACTGTAGGGCCCGCAAATAGGCGACTTGGTCAATTGTCTCAGAATTGCATGAAACTTGGGTCACAGGACCAGCGTGATACCACGAATCCATTGGAGCAAGTTTCGTCGTATTCCGACGAGCGTATACTAAATGGTGCAGTGTTTTACAAAAGCCACGATACGAGGACTTTTTACGGATACGGGTTGATTCTGACGCGCGCACACGTCCAAATTAGTTTTTGCGAAAGCCTGCACGTCTGGATACACCATACGCACCTTTCGGTGCAATTGGTACGTGACAGGGCGGTCCCGTTTGGTGGGACGCGCTTTGTATCACAAATTTTTATGTTTTCAAAACAAGTTTTTATGAGTTTTCAACCTAAATTATTTCTGATTCTAGCACCAAATAAAGTAAACTAATTAGCAGGTAATGATCTCGGTTATATGGACTTTACACAAAAAAATATAGATCTCGATTTGGATGTCTTCGTTGCAAGAGATCGGCCTCGAAACAAAGGTTGATGAGGCAGTTTATATTAGTTTAAAAGTATGGTTTTTTCTCGACTTGGCTTCGATTTCTACCTAGTTTTTAATGTTGTACGGTTGAAACTAATTAATAGAGTTTAGAGAGGGGTAGGTGATGATCATACCGGTGAAGACGTATCCAAAATCGGACGAGAGATGCGACAGGAAACGGCGTGTGAAGATGTGGTCGTCGCTGCCTATAGGTGCTGCGGTTGTTGTTTGCGATCGCGCGACGTGGCTGGCCGGCTACTCTCCGATGGCGGTGCTGGCGGCGTTCGGTCGGCGTGTTGGCGGGAGTCGGGTGTCGGATGTTTAGGTTAGGGTTAGGGTTTCGAGTCATTAGATTATATACATATATATAGAGATCGAGAGAGGGGGGAGAGTCGCGCGGGTTGATAGCAGCGGGGTTTGAATTTGCTCGCGGGCTCTGTAAAGGGGGGTCGGGTGATTAGAGTAGGTTTTAGTTGTTTAGGTTAAATAATTAGTTTAGGGGTTTAATTATTTAAGGGTTTTAGAATAGTATTTAGTAATTAGTGGTTAAGGGTTTTAGTTTAAGGGATTTAAGATTTCTTTTCTTTTTCTTTTTGTTTTATTATTTCTATTACTATAATTACTACTACTATTACTACTATTATTCTTATTATTATCACTAACATTATTATTATTATTATTACATTTAATAACTATATATTATCTACCTATATATATGAGGTATAAAATATCCAGAAAAACATTTGTACTCAAAAAATAAATTCCAAAAAATCTATCACTCTTCCACAAAGATTCCTAAAATAAAAATAATAGTTTGCGCACTAATTCTAAATAAGTAATTATCTAGGTACTTGAATTAATAAAATATATTTTCTAATTAATTAAGACATGATATAAATAAAATAATGAATAATTATTTAAATATAATATTTAAAAATATGGGATTTTACACTTGAACCACGGCAAAGGACGACGGTTGCCTCTGCGTTTGCAGGCTCCTGCAGGCAAGTCCGAGGATTACTACCATAAGACTAAGCATGGCTTAGGGTACGTCACGCCACCCACGACCCCCGAAGGCTTGGATGAAGAATATGAGTTACACTCTTACTCTTCAGAATCTTCCTCTTGGGACTCCGACATCAATATCAGAGAGATGATCAAACAAACATTATCTGCCAACATGGTGTCAGCTGATCCTGAGAAAGACGACAAAGATCCACCTAAACTCTTTGAAGTAGAACTATAGGCCCAATGTCTAGACGCACAATGGGAGATGCGGTTCGAACAACAAGAACCTTCCACCGAGGACGAAGTCGTATAAATTGATTTGGGCGACGAATCCACCCCTAAACCGATCTTCATCAGTAAGAGTTTATCCGTTGGTGATCCAAAATCCCTGATATAGCTCGACAGGGAATATATTAATGTCTTTGCCGGAGTTACAAAGACATTTCGGGGCTAGACCCCCAAATTATGGTCCAAAAACTTAACATCTTGTCGAATGCTAAACCAGGCAAGTAACATCAACAGTGGTTCTGGCCAGATATCATGAACGACATTGAAGCTGAAGTCAACAAACTGATAGCTAGTGGCTTCATCCACGAGAAACAACATCCGGATTGGATATCCAATATCATGCCCGTTGTCAAAAAGAACGGGAAGATCCGGATCTACATTGACTTTCGTGATCTGAATGTGGCATGCCCTAAGGACGAGTTTTCCATTCTGATCACAGAATAATAATTGAAAACACTTTTGGCTTCGAACGCATGTTATTTATGGCTGGATTCTCAGGCTACAATCAAATCAAGATATTTTCTGACGACGAGACTCATACGTCATTTCGGACATCGATAGGAGTATACTGCTACACAGTCATGCCCTTCAGTCTGAAGAGCACTAGTGCTACATACCAGCGAGCTATGAGCACCCTCTTCTGTGAACATATGTGCTAGACAGTGGAGTGTTACCTTTGTAGGACAATGTATGGCAACTCTAGAGGGGGTGAATAGAGTTTATACATGCAGCAGAATAAAATTATCTGTTAAAATATAATTCTATGGCATGCAATGGTGATCAACTACTAGCAGTTAGAATATATCTAATGTGTAAGAATACTACTAGAAGTATTATGAATATATGCAATAGAGTAAGAGAGAATGCAAACGAAAACACCAGAATGTATACTGGTTTTCCTCTTAGAGGACTAGTCTAGTCCCGAGAACTCAAGCTCGAAGTTGAATCCATAATCACCAATAATAAATCACAAGCTTTGATCCGAAGGCTTGCCACTTCTTTATACCACGAGTTTTGATCCAAAGTCTGACAACTTCATAGCTTGAGAGAGAGAGTAACTATTTTAACAAAGCTCTTTACAACTCAGAAGACTTCTAGACCGAGATCACACTTGGCACTAGGAAGGCTAGGGAGTTGCTCTTTGAGGTTGGAAAGTTAAGGCTTAGAGGTTTGCACACAATAGGATAGAAGACTTAAGAATAGTTGAGTTGGTTATCCTTGTTGTTAGAATAAAGAATTCCAATCCTACTTATAGGTTGTAGGCAAACAGAATTTGGTCAGAATTCGGTCAGGGTTTAGTTCAAATTTCCAATCGTTGGGCCAAGAAATTAGGAGCTATTAAACTGGTTTATTTCATACCAAAAAGGTAACCGAGTTCGGTACGAGTTCGACCCGAGTTCGGTCTCCTAGTATGGTAGACTTTGTAAATGAATGTGGCCTTATTTGGTGGATAGGTTCTTTGGTTTATTTGAGTGGACAAGGTATCTGGGTATAGGTATTTGGGATTTCCAGTGTGACTCAGCTTACATCAGTCCTAAAATCAAATAAATGAAAGATTATATTTGAATAAAAACCAATAGTTATTGCAGAGTCTGTCTTTGTTATTGACGAAGTTGTTATGCTTTGCAATGAGTATCTGCTTCATCTGTATTTTGGATCTGATTTATCTGATATTTGACGATTATCATAGTCAGGTTAAATGTGACCACTTTGTGTCAACAATCTCTCCTATTATGATAATTGACAAACTATGCCAAAATACACATATGGTGAGTCTGATGTAGCCTTTGATGCAAATAGTATATTTCCATAAAAATAGATTTTTAGAAAAAGCTCTCCCGTAAGTAGATCTTTTCTTTAAACATGAGCATTTAAAAGAACCTGTAACTTGATATTTCTTTATAACAAGATTAGGTGTAGGTATATCAACAAAATAGAAATAATTATGTCACAGTTATATGTCATCAACTATCATCGTCATGACATATTTTATTATTTTTCCCCCTTTGTCAAAATATCATAGTAGAAAATAATAACTCTCCCGTAATGATTGTTTATGACAAATTAAAAAATAGACATAATAACCAGATAAAAGTAGCATACATTTGTTTAATAAAATAACCAAAAATAATAACATGCATTTGTTTAAATCAGAATAAATAACAAGACTGGCACTAGGTAAATAACATAAATGTTTGAACATTTTAAGCAAATATTGCTACTACAGTAAAAATAGAAAAACTAATACATCCATATAGCCATAAGAAATATAAGACATCATCATAGATCATAATCAGCAGCATCAACAGGCGGGTGATCGTCAAAGTGTGCTCTGGTAGGATCGGAGTACTGTTGAACAAATGGATCATCGATCTTATAGCCTGGGTAGAAAGGATCACGAGCCACTGGGTGAGGTACAGTAAGATAATGGGCTAGGTGATACTGAAGATCTGCTAGGAAGTTTGCTAATGTGTGAGACTGAAGAGTGGTACGATAAGACTGGTCACGAATTCGAGTGATAATCATAGTGTTCTGCTCCTGGTGTTGAGCAGCTATCATCTTGTTTTACAACCTGAATTGCTCGCAGAATATCTCCTGGATAGAGTCCAAGGTAGCAGGCTGTGCAGAGGATGAATGAGTAGGAGTTGGAGCAGGAGGGGCTGGGGCTGGATCAGCTGGTGCATCAGAATCAGATAAGTTTTCTTCATTAGGAATGAGAGAAATAGGCTGAATCCTACAGGCTTTGGTCAGGTAGGCTGGCTCAGATAAATAAGTAGGTTATTCCATAGGAATATAGAAGAGCTCAACGGTAAGAGGAAGATATATGGGATAAGGAAGTTGACGTTGTGTTTACAACAGTCAATCATCTGTCAAATCATGATTTTAGGAAGCCTAAAGGGAGTGGATGTGTAGAATGATATAAAGCAGACATCTCCCTATAGGTCACATCATCTTTGGAGGTTTGCTTGGGAATGATAGCAAAGTATATGATACGGTGAAGTTCATAAAAGTATTGTTTAAAATAAAGAGCACAAAACTTCATGTCAAGAGAAGGATGTGGGGTACAAAGTATGTCCCTGAAAGAGTCAAGAGTGATGTCATCTCTGAGATTGAGTTTGTCGATCTCAACTAGGGCATCTCCTTCGTTAGGGATTTCAAGAATTTTATCCAAAGTTGTATCGTCAAATTTAATATCGATTCTACCCACTCTCAAAGTGATAGACCATTGATTATAAGATAGATTGCAGTAAAATATGCGAATGGCATTCAAATATATGCGTTTTCTAGTTTTGACTAGACGATGAAGATGGAATTCTACAAGTTTAGGTTTTTTGGCATAAAAAGGAATAAAGTTAATAGGGTTGCCCTTGCAAATATTTCTTTGCACAAAATTATTGAACCATATATTAGATGCATCAATAGAAGTAAAAATAAAATTATCATGTTCTCCTGGATTTGGAATATTTGGAGAAAATAAGGAATATGTAGCATCATCAGTAGAGGGTTGAGAAGAGAAGCTTCTTTTGTTTTTCTTTTCTTTTCCAAATTTAGGAGCCATGAATAAGAGTTTGAGAATGTTAAGATTGTACCTTGAAAAGATTGAAGGGGATGAATGAGAATCTCACCAAGAGCCTTAGATCTCAAGTTGAGAGAGAATAAGCCTTGAGGAAGGGGATTACAAAACTAGGGTTTTAGAGAAAGGGTCTGATTCTCGGTTTTGAGAAGAAGGGTTTGGGAGGATGAAGTAATGAGATTAAATCCGTGGCTACTATTGTTATATAAAAACACTTGAACCGAATTCGGACCGAGTTCGGACCGAACTCTGTCCGAGTTCTGATGGCTTCAGGATTTTGAAAATATGTTTTATAGAAAGCTATAATAGTTATATAAAAAACATATAAGTGATCTCATACAAGTATATAATATATCAGGTCTAAAAATATGGCAGGCTATCTATCAATCATTGCTAAGTCATTAAACAGAATTTATAGAAATCAATTACTGACTGAGTGAATAATTGTATTTAGGAAAAGTTTTGTAAATAGCTCTTTCTATAACATTACCCAGTGAGGTATTTTTATTATTATTAATTAGCTGAAAGGGCCGGTTCCCAGCTAGCAGTGGTCTGAATACACTTAAGTACCGTGTCGCTTAAGGCTATTTACACTTTACTGACAGAAGGACCCTTTAGGCTTTTTAACAATAATTTATATACCTTTAGAGCATAATATTAAAGAATTATTAAACAAAAGTTTTCTTCATACACAATTTAAGAATAATTAAACTACCATATTTAATGAGTACAGTATACGATTATAAATATGAAAATTGTGTTACCATAATGACTTAATAGTCATATTTTTGTTGTTGGTGCAATTGTCATGAGAATATCCATTTATCTTTTGCAATCACCAACTATCTTTTTTACCATTATGTCTTGCCGTAAATCGTTCTACTTATATGATTAGAACATGACTTTGGTATCCAGGATTTGGATCTGCATTTGTTAGCTTTAGGAATCCACTTATACATATTCATATCAACCAATTTTCTATCCTTACAATGATGTGTAATGTATTCTTTTAAACCACAATAATGACATATAGCATTGGCATTTGTGTTGGACATAGAAGGATGAGTATGTGAAGTGGTGTGACTTGTCTTGCATGGATATTTGTAATAGAATGCATGATTATGTGAAGTATGTTGTGTTCTACATGTATGATAGTATGGAGCATTTGATTTTCTAGCTTGTGTCTTGTTGTGAGTGCTCTTTTGTTTAGCCATGTGTCTTATGTTAGACTGAGTAGTAGGTTGTACGACCTGCTTTTCCAATCTAATCTCTAACTTTTTAGAGGTGGCATATAAATTATCATACTTTGTAGTAAGAGCATCTATCTTAAGTGAGGCATTAAAGTACTTCTCATTTTCCTGTTTTAAGTCCTCCATAAGGTTAGCATTTTCTTGATTGCTTTCATCATAGCAGTCAAGAGCTTCTTGTAGGCTAAGCTCAAGTTTGAAGATTTCAATAGATTCATCAGAAGAGGAGTTTACTCTAGCTTCCTTAAGTAAGCAAATAAGCTGATCATTCTTAAGCTGATAAGATTTGATATCTTTTCGATCTTGCTTATAGTTATTTGTAAGCTTATTATAGTCTTTAAATAAATCAATTAAAGCATCAGATAATTTATCATACGAAATGTCTTTTGTTAGTGAGTAATCATTTACCCCGCTTACCATTAAGCACAAGTCTGTCGTATGTTGAAGATTTTTGTCATTCTCGTACTGGATGCTTACATTGATTGCTAGACTTTCACTTGGGCATAACTTTGCAACATCTTCTTCCTTGATGTCATCATTGTTGCATTGAATGTCTGCATCTTTCTTTGTACTTGCAGTTTCTTTATTTTGGTGTGATCTTGCAACATTATGAGGTTCTTCTTCAATTTCTTCTTTGTCTTCATAAGTTGCTTCCAGCATTCTCCATATCTCATATGATGTTTTGTACTTGGAGATAAGTTTGAATTCGTCTTCTCCTAGAGTATAGTAGATCATGTACATTACCTTTGCATCATCGCTTACTGCTTTCTTTTCATATTCGGTATATTCATTATCTGCTTTTTCAACTCTTTTGTAACCATTAGTAGCGTAAGTCCATAAGTTAAAGCCAAGAGATTTTACAAAAGCACTCATGTGTATTTTTCAAAATAAATAATTAGTGCTGTTAAAAATAGGTGGCTTATCAAAAAGTTGGCTTTCATCATTTATGGGAAATAGTGATCTTGTTGTTGCCATATGTTATACTTTTTGAATGTTAATCCGATAATCAAGAGAACTTGATTATGAGCAATAATTCTTATATAAAGAGTACCAGTTCTGATACCAATTGTAGGAGCAATTGGGATCAAAAACTAAATAAGAGATTATTTGTTTTGATACCAGTTGTGGGAGCAAATGGTATTTAGTAAAAGTTCTACTATAAGAGTATCTGCTCTGATACCAATTGTAGGAGTAATTGGTATGAGCAAAAGTTCCTATATAAAATTAAAAGTTATAATATGAAGAGTAACCGCTCTGATACCAATTGTAGGAATAAATGGTATCAGTAATAGTTCCAATACAAGAGTACCTGCTTTGATACCAATTGTAGTACCGTGTATGGAAACTCTAGAGGGGGTGAATAGAGTTTATGTATGAAGCAGAATAAAATCACCTGCTAAAATATAATTCTATGGCATGTAATGGTGATTAACTACTAGCAGTTAGAATATATCTCATGTGTATAAATACTACTAGAATTATTATGAATATATGCAATAGAGTAAGAGAGAAATCAAACACAAACACCAAGATGTATACTGGTTTTCCTCTAAGAGGACTAGTCCAGTCCCGAGAACTCAAGCTCAGAGTTGTATCCACTATAATCACTAATAGTGAATCACAAGCTTTGATCTGAAGGCTTGCTACTTATTTACACCACGAGTTTTGATCTGAAGTCTCGCAACTTCACAGATTGAGAGAGAGAGAGTAACTATTTTAACAAAGCTCTTTACAACTCAGAAGACTTCTAGACCAATATCACACTTGGCACTAGGAAGTCTAGAGAGTTGTTCCTTGAGATGGGAAAGTTAAGACTTAGAGGTTTGGTCACAGTAGGATAGAAGACTTAAGAATAGTTGAGTTGGTTGTCCTTGTTGTTAGAATGAAGAATTCCAATCCTACTTATAGGTTGTAGGCAAACAGAATTCGGTAAGCTTTCGGTCAGGGTTTAATTTAAATTTTCAACCGTTGGGCCAAGAAATTAGGAGCTATTGAACTGGTTGATTTCATACCAAAAGGGTAACCAAGTTTGGTCCAAGTTCGGTACGAGTTCGGCCCGATTTCGGTATCCTAGTATGGTAGACTTTGTAAATGAATATGGTCTGATTCGGTGGATATGTTCTTTGGTTTATTTGAGTGGACTAGGTATCTGGGTATAGGTATTTGGGATTGCCAGTGTGACTCAGCTTACATCAGTCCTAGACTCAAATAAATGAAAGATTACATTTGAATAGAAACCAATAGCTATTGCAGAGTCTGTCTTTGGTATTGACGGATTTGTTATGCTTTACAACGAGTATCTACTTCATCTGTGTTTTAGATCTGATTCATCTTATGTTTGACGATTATCAGAATCAGGTTAATTGTGACCACTTTGTGTTAACAACGTCGATGACATCGTTGTTAAGAGTCACTCTAAAGATGATCACCTCTGGGACTTGAAGATTGTGTTTGACCTCTTGTGTGCGCACCAGCTCAAGATAAATCCTACCAAATCCTCCTAGGAGTCTCCAGTAGCAAATTTTTTGGTTTTGTCATAACTTCGAAGGGTATCCATGTAGACTCTGACAAGACTAAAGCAATCCTTAAAATGCACCCACCGAAGAGCCTCAGAGAACTTTATGGCCTTCAAGGAAGATTGGCATACATCAGGAGGTTCATATCAAATCTCTGGACATTGTCAACCGTTCACTCAGCTCATGAAGAAGGGATTCTCCTTTGTATGGTTCGAAGAATGTCAGCGCACCTTCGACAACATCAAGGATTACCTTATGAACCCCCTAGTATTGGTGGCCCCTATTATGGGAAGATCCTTCTTGCCATATGTACAGGCGATGGATCACTCCTACGAAACTCTACTAGCCCAGAGAAGTAATGCAGGTCATGAACATGCCATCTACAATCTCAACAGAATAATGGTTGGCGTAGAGCATATGTACAACCACATTAAGAAGAAGTGCCTCGCTCTGGTCTTGGCCATTCAGAAGTCTAGGCAATATGTGGCAGGACAAACCATCTATGTGATCTCGTGAGTTAATCCTCTCAGGGTCCTCATGACTAAACCCAGAGCGTTCAACTCTCGCCTAGCCACATAAGCAATACTTTTGTCACCATACAACATGGTATTTGTCCCATAAAATACGATCAAAGGCCATGTATTAGCAGATTTCTTGGCAGCACACCCTGTACCAATAACCTCAAAGCTCTACAAGAAGATCCCAGACGAAGTAGCAGACTCAAACATGACCACAAGCGCAGAAGTTGTTTAGCAAATGTTCTTTGACGGCACTTCAAGAACAGGGGTGTAGAAGCATAAAAATATGCCTCTTGAAGATGGCGCAGTTTTCTACAAATAAACTTTACAGAGGAAGAATGGGGAACTTTATCTCTATTTAGAGCATGGCGCACTTTTTACCTGTTTTAAAGGATGGCGCACTATTCAGAGAACAGAAAAGTTGTACACATTCAAATTGCTTTCATTAGTGCAGACAGGCGTACAATTTGCATGTTTACTTTTCCCTTGATCATTAAATACGATAAATCTGACAGGATGGAACAAAAATTGAAGAATCAGAAGTTATCAATTATAGCTGGGTTGTGGCATGCAAAGCCAGTTTATCGTTTAGCAACCAAGCTGTTGAGCCAGCTTCTTCAAAAGTGCGCCGTTGAACCAATTTCTTCAAAAGTGCATCGATGTGCCAACTTCTAAAAAAGTGCGCCATCATGGCCAATTTTATCAAAAGTGCGCCATCACGGCTACTTCTTCAAAAGAACGCTTGTATAGCCTATCTTTCAAAAGTGCAATAGTCTCCAGACCACTTCTAAATTTTGTATATTATCCTAACTAACAGTGAGCAGTTATGAGTGTGTATATTACATATCATGCTTCTGGTTAAATTTTACAAATAATTCTCCTCCATGATTTATGCTTTTCTCGTATAGGAAGCTACGTGTCAAGCAGGCAGCAAGTTGTGAACCCACTCATTCAGAACGTAGGATATAAGTCAGCCAAAAGTGCGTGCACAATGGTAAAATAATACAGACTGTCTAAATTGTGTACGCACTCTCATAACCGCTCCTAAACTCTATAAATACGGGAACAGACATAGATACAGAGAGGGGGGCTAGAATTTTTAAGTCTTTGAAATTCAAGAATAGAAGGAGAGAAATAGAAGCTTCTCGTGCCTTTATTCCCAATGCTTTCTTATTGTTCAAATCTCGAAGTTGTTCATAGTGTTCCCTGTATTTCTTCCTCGCCGTGTGGTCCAAGGAGTCAAGTGATCGTCTGCAGATCAGATCTCTATAGTTATACTTTTCCCGAATCAATTGTACTTTGATTCTTGTTTAGGATCTTTTGTACTTTTCTTTATTTTAATAGTTTGTAATACAAAAGTTTCATATAAACTTTTTTTGCAAACAAGATGGTGACTCTGTTGGGGATGACTTTCTCCTCTGACGAGAAGGTGATAGCTCAACTTGACTCTACATCGGTAGGCTCGATGCAGAAGATCTTCATCATAAAGTTTGACCAATAAGCATACGAAGAAATAACTACAATGGATGGAAGAACAGATAGGAACAACTACTCTATGTGATTTGAAATACCTTGTTGACATGTGAACGGCTAGGGGGTAATATCCGGCAAACCACACGTGTCGTGCATGGCTGCTATTATTCTAGAAAAGACCATAGGATAGAAAGGGTAGTTCACATGTCCACTAAGTATTTCCCCTCCCCATAAGTACACATGGATTCCAAATTGGTCACGAAGAAATAAAAATAATCCAGAACAATCACTTATCTCATAATAAGAATCCATCATACCAATCCGTGTAACAAGTGTCAAGAATCAAATAATCAATACTATGCATGCATTATAGAGACTATCAAGTACTTAAAGTAATCATGTAAATGTACTCGCCTCTGGCCCTTAGCTGTTATGAATCAAAATCACAGTCACGGTCCAAATAGCCTACGTATTACAAATTTATCATATCAAAAGATAATTTATTTTAATTTATTTAATTCTGGAATAATTACTCTTAAATCCTATTTTAATCTTATTATTCTAATTTTTAGGTCAAATCCTAATTTTGTCCAAAAGAACCTAAAATTTTATCGACTCGAGACTCATAGCACGCAAATCGAGGCGATCGGTTGACCAAAAAGTCAACCGACACAAACTCAACTTTCATGCATGATTTCCTGTAGATTTCAGCATCAAAAACATACTGGAATTTATGGCTCATCCAAATTCAAATTCGTTTGAAAATTATGGCACATACAAATTTCGTATCGTGCACCGATGGTTAAATTCTAACCTAGAAGTTCTACAGAAATAACCGTATATAAATATGTCGATTTAAATTTTGGTAAAAATATATGTCAATGATCTTGACATTAGCTTTTCGAAACTTCAAACGGTTCATGATTCTGATTCCTGGTTCTCCCAGAATCGCAAAAACATCGAGATGCGTCTATTTTCGGACATGCTGTGCTCTACGAATTTTCCAGAATTTAATACTCATAATTTCGTAAAATTATTTAAAAAATCAGAAATCTAACCTCAATATCATTTCAACGCAAGAAACTGGGTCTCTTTTGGAGTTCGAAGCTATGCGCAATGGCTTCTGGAAGATGAAGGAACCCTAGATGGCAATTCCCCAAAATTTGGCTCAAAGAAAACCCTAGAATTAAAAACTAAATATCCTATATATATAGAGGAGAGAGGGAAGCCGCGGCTCGAGAGCCTGCCATGTGGCAGCCATCCGTGCAGCCCCACCTAGATCGGACGGTCCATATTTGTCCCGGCTTGGCTCAGCTGAGTCCGAGTCAAACTCGGACTCGGCTCAGCTCTGGGTCAGCTCGGCTGCACCCGCACCCAGCTCGCTGTCACTGATAGGCGCTGCCCCGTTGGCTGCGGGAGGCTGACGGGTGGGCCCCTGTCGGCTGACTGGGCAAAAATAATTACCTTTTTGGGTTTTTATTTTCAGAAAATAGTTTTTAATTGTGTTTTCCCTAATTAACTCAAATTAAATGCTAAAATAATTAAAAAATTCCCAAAAAATTCTAAAAAATATATTTGATTATTTAGAACCTAAAATAAAAGTTTGAGATATTTTTAGTTAAGTTTGAACCTAAAATAAATTCTTGAAATTTCTAGAAAATTAGTGTTACTAGTTTTTAATTAACAAAAAATTATGAAAAAAATCTCACTAGCCCCAAATTAACCTAAAAAGAACATTTAAGCTAGAATCTCAGGATACGGAGATTATAAGTCTACCCTCCTAAGAAAAATTTTGTCCTCGAAATTTAAGACAGAACAAATAAAAAGAAAAATTACCTCATGGTGCAAAAAGATAGGGGTAACGCTCTCGCATTTCCTCTTCCCGGTCCCATGTGGATTCATCGGGAGAATGATACCTACAAGCAACGCGAACCAAGGGGATTACTTGTTTATGAAGCACCTTATCTCTGTGGTCAAGGATCTCCACTGGCTGCTCCGGATAATGGAGGCTGGGTCCAACCTCAAGCTCTGAATGATCTAATACATGGCTAGGATCTGTCACATATCGTCTCAACTAGGATACATGGAACACGTTGTGTACTCCTTCCAATGTAGGTGGTAAGGCTAGTCGATAAGCTACTACTCCGACCTTCTCTAGAGTATTGAAAGGTCCGATGAATCTTGGACTAAGCTTTTCACCTCCACCGAAACGAATTGTTCCACGTGTCGGAGAGATCCTCAAGAACACTAAGTCGCCAACCTATGCCAAAATAGGAACTTAACGCATGATCTAAGAATGTAATAACTATTTAAAAAAACAAATTAAAACCTCAAACTCTAGCGGCCTCCTGTGGCTATCGGCCCACTGCTTATGTTTTTCCTGAGCCACCCGAAGTCTCTCTCTAATCTACTTTACCTTCTTTGCAGCATCAACTACCATCTCTGGTCCCAAAAGTACTCTTTCTGCTACGTCATCCCAAGATAATGGAATTCGGCATCTCCTACCGTACAAAGCCTCGAAAGGTGACATCTCGATACTAGCCTGATAGCTATTGTTGTATGCAAACTCTATCAGGTGAAGATGATCCTCCCATGAGCCACCAAAATCTAGTACACATGTCTGAACCATATCCTCGAGCGTCTGAATAGTCCTCTCTGACTATCTATCCGTCTGAGGGTGGTAAGCCATGCTAAATTTGAGTTGGGTCCCCAAGCTAGCCTGCAAACTCCTCCAAAAGTGGGACATAAATCTACTATCCCGATCGGACACGATGCTTACTGGAACTCCATGCAGTCTGACTATCTGTCTTACATATAAATCAATGAGCTTCTCCGTGGACAATCCTACTTTGAAAGGCAAAAAGTGGGCTGATTTGGTCAGCCTGTCCACAATGACCCAAATTGCGTCCTTCCCTCCTGGAGTGCGTGGAAGTCCGGAAACAAAATCCATCGTGATATGCTCCCATTTCCACTCAGGAATTGGTAGTGGCTGTAGCAATCCTCCTAGTCTTTGCCTCTCGGCTTTGACCTGCTGGCACACTAAATATCTGGCGAAAAAATGCTACCTCTCAGTTCATTCCATACCACCACACGTGTTCTCTCAGATCCTTATACATCTTGTTAGCTCCCAGGTGTATAAAATACTGAGAACGATGAGCCTCCTGCAAGATCTCTTCACGCAGGTCCCCACTAGGCACACATAACCTAGTCCCGTGCCTTAGAGAACCATCCTCTGCAATAGAGAAGTCATCTATCAATCCTGCCTGTACCTGAGCTCTGAGGCTTCGTAGACCCTCATCCTGGTACTGCATCTCTCGAATCTTCTCCATCAATCCTCATTGAATCTGCATGCCCATCATCTGTGTCTCCACTCCTGGAATAATAATCTCGATGCCCAGGCTATCCAATTCTGCTAATAAGTGACGATCCATTGTTAAGTACATCGCTTCTGGATATCTGCTCAATGCATCGACAACTACGTTAGCCTTCCCTGGATGGTATTTTAGTGAAATATCAAAATCCTTCATCTGTTCTAGCCACCTGCGCTGCCTCATATTCAGCTCCTTCTGCGTAAAGACGTACTTCAAGCTCTTGTGGTCAGTGTATATTTCCACAGGCTCTCCATACAGATAATGCCTCCATAGCTTTAGAGCGAAGATCACCGCTGCTAGTTCTAAGTCGTGAGTGGGATAGTTTCTCTCATATGGCCGCAACTGTCTAGAAGAATATGCCACCACCTTCTTGTTCTGCTCTAGAACACATCCCAAGTCCTTCCCTGAAGCATCGCAATAAATAACAAATCCTCCTATCCCCGATGGCACCGTCAAAATAGGTGTTGTGGTCAATCTCTTCTTTAGCTCATTAAATGCATCCTGGCATTCTTTGGTCCACTTGAACTGTACATCCTTCCTAGTGAGTCTAGTCAACGGCTCCACGATCTGTGAAAAATCCTTTACAAATTTTCGGTAATATCCGTCCAATCCTAAGAAGCTTCTGATCTCTACAACAGAACTCGGAGTGGTCCAAGACTCTACAACAGCAATCTTCTTTGGATCCACCGATATCCCGGCTCCAGTTACCATATGTCCAAGGAACTCTACCTTATCTAGGAAGAACTCATATTTTGAGAGTTTCCCATAGAGCTTCTCCTTTCGGAGGGTCTCTAACACAATCCTTAGATGCTTCTTGTGTTCTTCCGGTGTCTTCAAATAGACAAGAATACCATCTATGAATACTACTGCAAACTTGTCAAGGTATTGGTGGAACACCTTGTTCATCAAGTTCATGAAGACTACCGGAGCATTAGTCAACCCAAATGGCATCACCATAAACTCATATTGGCCATATCTTGTCCGAAATACAGTTTTTGGAATATCTTCCTTCTTCACCTTCAATTGATGATAGCCAGACCTCAAATCAATCTTTGAAAATACCCTCGCTCCACTCAGATGATCGAAAAGATCGTCTATCCTTGGTAGCGGGTATTTGTTTTTGATGGTGAGGTTGTTCAAAGCCCTATAATCAATGCACATTCACACCGACCCATCTTTCTTTGGTACAAATAAGATTGGGGCTCCCCAAGGAGAGGAACTTGATCTAATAAAACCCTTGTCTAGCAAATCATCCACCTGCTTTTTCAATTCTGTCAGCTCGCTGTTGTTGATCCTGTAGACTCGCTGTGACACCGGTTCTGCCCCAGGCACTAAGTCTATAGTAAATTCAAGGTATCTGTCCGGTGGCAATCCGGGTAGCTCCTCAGGAAATACGTCTAAAAATTCTGCAATAATCGGGTGTGGCAAGTCCATCTCTGCTACCATGGCTCCACAAATAATTCTATCACTCTGCTCAACTCCTCCCCTAACAAACTCGAATTATGGCTTTCCTGGAGGGCAAAATAGTACACGTCCTCCACGACAGTCTATGCTAGCATAGTGCATACTCAACCAGTCCATTCCAAGGACAATATCAAAACTCGGAAGTGGCATTATGAGTAAACTAGCATCCAAATTATGGCCTCCCAAGGTAACACGACGCCCTTTACAAGTATCACTGACTAGGATAGTGCCTCCACCAGTCGTGATCTTGCAACTCTTACTCAAGTGTTCAGATACTAAACTATGTTTAAGCACAAAGGATACAAATATGAAGCTATGCAATGCAGATGGTATGGGGAAAGCACCATTGGCTATGGATTCGCGCGCTCTAGTCATGGGTGGTATTATGAAAGGTTGAAAATAACAAGAATAAAGTTGGTATGGCACAAGATAAGGAAGTATTCAAGGAGGAGGATCAACTATGAAAGAGGTTCGATTGCTCGAAAGGAAATAATAAGGGTTAGCAAGTTGAGTATACGGGATCCCTAGTTGTGATTGAGTATTTTTCTATTCCTAGTATGTATATCCTATGGTAGGCTCGCAATCGTACATCTAAATTGAGTACCACCACGAGTTCGCAACCTTGTGCAAAATTGGACATGCATGGGCCACTACCAAAAATGTGTCACGACCCGCACCCTTGATTTGGGCATGTGTCATGAGTACGCCCAGCTACGTCGCAGTGTCGGCATAGAATACTGTACAATAAGCCACAAATAATCTATAACTCACAACATATATCTCTACATTATACTCAATCACAGGCACTAGTTTAAAAGAATACACCAAGATAATATTAAAATAATAACCTAGATGTGGGTACAATATATCTTTCTCAAAACTAATTATCCAAATACAATGTTCAAAATGCTTTAGGAAACTGTCAGAGAATAATCCGATCCAAATAACTAACAAAATCAACTACTAATAAACTACTCCATCGCAGACGGTATCTGAGCTACTAACTCTCCCTGATCGTCCGGAAAGGCAAGATCAGGCTCTATTATGTCGCTAGCATACGGTCCATAATGTGTAGGGATTTCATCCTCAATTTAGTCACCTAAAATGTTTATCCAATCAGGAAAGGAACGAGTACATCACAATAAAAATAGTTCCAACATATGGTAGAAGCTATAAGACAATAAATAGTAAGGAATATATGATAGCAACAAACTGAACTCACAATAAAGCAACTAAAATAACCAAATATTGAAGTCCTGTCATGGCAACATATAGTACAATATCTCCAAACAACAAAATAAATAACTACAATGGATGGAAGAACAGATAGGAACAACTACTCTATGTAATTTGAAATACCTTGTTGACATGTGAACGGCTGGGGGGTAATATCCGGCAAACAACACGTATCGTGCATGGCTGCTATTATTCCAGAAAAGACCATAGGATAGAAAGGGTAGTTCACATGTCCACTAATTATTTCCCCTCCCCACAGGTACACATGGATTCCAAATCGGTCACGAAGAAATAAAAGTAATCTAGAACAATCACTTATCTCATAATAAGAATCCTTCAAACCAATCCGTGTAACAAGTGTCAAGAATCAAATAATCAATACTAAGCATACATTATAGATACTATCAAGTACTGAAAGTAATCACGGAAATGTACTCGCCTGTGGTCCTTAGCTGGTATGAATCAGAATCCGAGTCACAGTCCAAATAGCCTACGTATTACAAATTTATCATGTCAAAAGATAATTTATTTAATTTATTTCATTCTGGAATAATTACTATAAAATTCTATTTTAATCTTATTATTCTAATTTTTAGGTCAAATCCTAATTTTGTCCAAAAGAACCTAAAATTTTATCGACTCGAGACTCATAGCACGCAAATCGAGGCGATCTGTTGACCAAAAAGTCAATCGACACAAACTCAACTTTCATGCATAATTTTCTGTAGATTTCAGTGTCAAAAATATACTAGACTTTACGGCTCGTCCAAATTCAAATTCGTTTGGAAATTATGGCACATACAAATTTCGTATCGTGCACCGATGGTTAAATTCTAACCTAGAAGTTCTACAGAATTAACAGTATATAAATATGTCGAAATAAATTCTGGTAAAACTATATGTCAATGATCTCGACATTAGCTTTCCGAAACATGAAATGGTTCATGATTCTGATTCCTGCTTCTCCCAGAATCCCAAAAACATCGAGACGCGTCTATTTTTGGACATGCTGTGCTCTACGAATTTTCCAGAATTTAATACTCATTATTTCATAAAACAATTTATATAATCAGAAAGCTAACCTCAATATCATTCTAACCCAAGAAACTGGGTCTCTTTTGGGGTTCGAAGCTATGCGCAATGGCTTCTGGAAATGAAGGAACCCTTGATGGCAATTCCCCAAAATTTGGCTCAAAGATAACCCTAGAATTATAAACTAAATATCCTATATATAGAGAGGAGAGATGGAAGCCGCGACTAGAGAGCCTGCCATGTGGCATCCATCCGCGCTGCCCCGCCCAAATCGGACGGTCCAGATTTGTCCCGGCTTGGCTCAACTGAGTCCGAGTCAAACTCGGACTCGGCTCAGCTCTGGGTCGGCTCGGCTGCACCCGCACCCAGCTCGCTGTCAACGACAGGTGGACCCTGCCCCGTTGGCTGCGGGAGGCTGACGGGTGGGCCCCTGTTGGCTGACTGGGTAGAAATAATTACCTTTTTGGGTTTTTATTTTCAGAAAATAGTTTTTAATTCAGTTTTCCCTAATTAACTCAAAATAAATGCTAAAAATAATCAGAAAATTCCCAAAAAATTTTAGAAAATATATTTGATTATTTAGAACCTAAAATAAAAGTTTAGGATATTTTTTGTTAAGTTTGAACCTAAAATAAATTCTTGAAATTCCTAGAAAATTAGTGTTACTAGTTTTAAATTAACAAAAAATTATGAAAAAAATCTTACTATCCCCAAATTAACCTAAAACCAACATTTAAGCTAGAATCTCAGGATACGGAGGTTACAATCACTCCAAAAGTGTGATACACCAGCGTGTATCCACTCTACTGCTGTTGCCACTTAAACTAGTGACTGATACTTACAACTACTACTGATGCTGCTATACTCAGTCCCACACCACAGTTCAAAGATTTAATACACACACACACACACACAGATATATATATATATATATATATATATATATATATATATATATATATATATATACTCTAGTGTCAATTATTCAAACACCTATGTGTCAAATATGAGAAACTCATGATACGTGTCCAATAAAGAACCAAAACCCAAGTTCTTCCTTAATTAGCAATTTATATATATGTAATACATCATAATACAATTAAAATAACTTGCTATAATGAGAATTGAGAAGTAATTACACAAAATATACAAAATAGAGCTCCGTATCACACGGTATCACACCGTATCGTGATAGGCCTACTTGTCACGAACCGCATCCGATGTTGGGATGCAATTCGGGAACAACGCCCAACCTACACCGCAGAATCGGTAGTAGAACGCTGTTTGGGTAATCTATCTAGCAATTTAATGAGCCACCAACAATATCAATATACTCAATCACATATCTAAGATAAAAATAAGCATGAATATGATAAAGAATAGAATAGTCACATATAATAGTCACATATAACTCATGAGTCAAATAATCACATCAATGAGTCTGAAGAAATACTAAAAATAAGCTAGAGACAAATTCAATACAAAGAATACTAAGAAGCTACAAGTCCCGGGTCATCTGTCTCAGTCGGGATGAGTCCCTCTTAAACCAGGGTCTCTGACTCTAAGCCCACAACATCCTGAAGCCCATAATGTGTAGGTTACCACTCCTCAGTGTCATCTAGGAAAAATATATCCAGTCAGGAAAGGAGCAGAGTACATCTCTAACAGCAGTTCTAATCAATGATATAAACTATATAACAGTAAATAGATGTGAATATACAAGATGCATAATAAATACAAGAGCTATATAATAAAGAAATACAGTAAATAAATACGAGAATGAACAATATGACAATGAACAAGAATACTAATGACTAAGTGTGTGAGTACTAGCTTTAACATGTTATTGACTTCGAAACTTGCACAAGAGTAAAAGGCCTGGTTAATCATACGTGCGGTGTATGATTGTCATAGCTACTATCTATTTATTTTATTTTATTTTTCCATTTTGTCTCTCCAATATATATATATGTAATTAATAATTTAGGTTGTGCAAATTTCTAATTGCAAAAGGAACTAGTTATATGTAAATTCTGTTTTTGAGAGGGGTCTTGTGCAAATCTTCCCAAAACCCATGGGAAGGAGGAGGAAACCAGCAGCAGAACATGAGTCATGACCACCTGGATTCTCCTCCCTTCACCTTTATTTCCAAGGGAGGAGATGGCAAGCTCTCCTCCTCCCTTACATTTCTAATACACTAAACCCTTCTCTACTTAAGTTCCTCAAGAGAAACTATTCACCAGAACTTAAACCACTGCCACTATTGTTACTGTTACTGCTTCTTTTGCTGCCGCTGCCACCGCCGCAAACCGCTGCCACCACCGCCGCTACTGCCACTGCCGCTGCTTTTACTGCCGTTACTGATGTTGTTGTCGCCGCTGCTGTCGGAGCCGCACGCCGCCGACGCCAACGCCGGTGCCCCCGCAGGCGAACGTTGCCACCCCCTCACCGGATACCGCCATCTCCTCTTCGGACACCACCACTACAGTACACTTCCTTCCCCTTTTCCAAGGAAAACTCTAGGTATTTCTTTTTCCCCAAAATCCTATTTCCAGAATTCAATTTAGGTCCTAATAATTATTAACCTCCTGGATTAGGAATACAAGAGAGGGAATCGACGTCAACACTTGGAGAACCCTAGAAATTTGGGACCAAGGCAAGTCCTCACATTGCATCTTCTCTCTATTAGAATTAATTTGGAATTTTAGGGGAATAATTGGATTGGACATGATTAATATTATACAATCGAATATGTACGTATAGGTGTATTATACAGATGTACACTTACATATATTTCGATGCCCTAGGAGATATGAAAATCATAAATTACATTTGTAAAATCATATTTGTATATATATATATATATATATAGACATGTGTGTGTGCATATGTATTCCTTGGTATGTTAAGTATCAATGTTATATTTACATGTTTAGGTATACACCTATATATATATAAATGTAATACATAAATTATATTGTGTATATTATGAGGATTAAGTTACAATCAACTCGGAGAATGAAGTATACGAGATAAGATATAGGAACTTCATTGGAATTGTTTGATATAACATGGATTTTATTCAGTTATTGAAATACTATACGAACTCTAGCAAATACATGATACGGATAATGAAATTCAGATTTAAACTATGTTAGAAATATTGATGATTCAAGTGATAAGCATATTGATTACATGAAGAATAGAAGTTTTCATAAGTAAGATAAGTTATTATAATTATAGACGTATATAGGACTTCACACCCACAAAGATATGATTGAGGTAGAAGCAATTACATACATTTGAATTATGTTATTTGTGTTATGTGTCGGAGTGTATAAATGAATTCAGCTATATATATATATTCAATTGATTGTTCTTATTTATTGTATTTTGTATAACACTAACATTGTTGTTGAGTTTGAACTTTTATAGTTTATACTACACGAAGTATAGATTGCTAGTAGTAAGGTATGATTTTTTCCAAAAGTAAGAATAGGGTTTCTATTTTATTGAGTTATATTAATTGAGTGTATTCCGGTGTTGAGAGTTACTCCACCGAAGGGGTCGGCGAGCCCGAGAATGCTACGGTGGGTTGCTCCGGGTGCAAATTATAAACTGTTAAAAATTTCAGGAGCCGAAATACAAAGGAAACTCTGCCAAAAATTTTAAGAATTCCGATAGTTAACCAATATTTCGATATTCCAAAATATCGCCAGCATTCCAATACTCTAAACCCTAGATTCACACACCATGGACCACTAGAGATTATATTTTTAAATTAGGGAGCAACTAGTGAAAGTCTAGAATACATAGGACACGAATACGAGGAAATTAATCCAGACTATCTAATGATCTGCTCTGTGTAAGTCGATATCCTTAAAATTGTATAGATGACTAAATACTTGTACTCAAGTTTATATATGTATCTTTCATCGTCTTGGACATGCATTCCTTTTGAGTAATGATTAAGACAATACCAGAGCAGAGACTCGAACAATAAGAAAATAGAATAAGGAATGATTGTAGATCTAGGCTAGAAGCATTGGGCGGGGGGGGGGGGGAGAATAGCATAAATGACCACCTACGAAATTCTGCCACATAATTTTAAGTCTGGCTGAATTCAACGATTTAGGCTCTCTCGCAAGGCCTTGCGAAGTGAGCGGGTGAGGCTTAGCTCACTTTATATTGCCCATAAGGGGCTGGGCCAGATCATAACTCCGTGCCATCCTATTTCAAGTCACCCTAATTATAAGTGCACCCTCTTCGATCCAAAAGGAAAAACCATCGAATGGGTGGATTCAAGATTGGCCCAAAAGGGGCTAGGCCGGATTCATAACCCCGTGCCCATCTATTCAAGTCACCGATTAAAAATACACCTATTTCAAATTATAATACTCGAATAGGTGAATTCAAGATTAAGCCATGAGGGCAGGGCTGGATTCTAAGCACCGTGCCATTCAAGTCACCACAAAATCCTTCATAACGGGATTTGTTGGCGGGAAACTAGGTGAAGTGGTTATTTAAGGTTTGTTCTCCAAATTGCATCATCATTTAGGAATTTGTTTGTGTATTATGATAGTGATATAGGATTGTGATGATTAAATTTAGTAGATACTGTAGGAGTATTAGATTAGGAGTTATTCAAGTCATGAACACCATATTATGTTTATTCTCTTATTTCTTTTAACTATTGCTCTTTACTCTAATATCATATCTTTTATTTGTTTACCGTTCTTGGCCGAGGACTTGCTTATCGTTCTGACGACCTAGTATTGTTCACTAGGGATTGAAGAAGGAATGAAAAAATGCTACCTCTCTACAACGTAGACGAGAGCGAGGGGTAATCAGCAAGTGATTTCAGGAAGCATAGTACCTAGTAGTTGCAATTGTGATTATGTAACTTTAACAAGGAGCTGTTGTAAAGACTTATCTGGTTGTATATAAATCAGAGTGATATGGTTTAGATGTACTTGCCTAATTAATTTAGCATGACTTGTATTTTATTCTAAAAGACTTACAGGCGACAATCGCTGATACGAATGTGATAGTATTCGTATGGGGCATAGCTTGGGGATGCAGTTACGTACCCGACTCACCGTATCTTGGGAAGCGGGGCGTGACAATGATCAACACTCAAAAGGAACAAGATATGCACAAAGAGGGTATGATCACATATCTGTACTAAAATACTCCCCACCCCCGACTGGTATAGGGATCAAACCATGGTACACTATGGCACAGGAATCTCCAGGAAGATAGCGACTCTCCCCGAGAATCAGTGTCTGTACATGTACAAGATAAATAATGAAACAAGGCTTGCACAAGATACACTATATACCAAGGAATAATATCTCGTGACCAGATTCGGATATACCAATCCGTGTAACCATCGTGTCAAGGAAACATGGGTATCTATACTAGATACAACGAACATAGAGGATATCATAAATGAGAAACTATCTGAGAATATACTCGCCTGAAGTCCGGTGAATAGTCTCACAGGTGTCTGGTATGGTACATCGAAGAGCTAGATAGGGAATATAACATCAATACAAGGTTTCAAAAAAAAAGTTAAACTAGTCAACATCTAGGTCAAAGAGCCTTTTTTAAATCAAAATAGTCAAACTAGGTCAATTCTAAGTCAAACCGGTCAAACTTGGTCCAACTACCTATTTCTAGGTTGCATGAGCCTATCTCTATGATGTTGGGTTCATAAATTTTAAAACTAGGTCATACAAGCTAAATCGAGGATACTAAGATATTGTATCTCAGGATATGCAAACAAGAGATAAGAAATACCATATATGCATTGTAGAAGCGTGAAAAATACACCGGATGACTATACGCGGCATATCGGTGCAGAACAGCATAGGCAGAGGCCTTAAGAGCCATCAAGCGTGCAACAGAGCCTTTTCCGCTAGAGCAGAGCGTGAAACATAAAAGCTCAAAGGAGCATCCGCGTAAGGTAGTATGTCCAAGCCGCTTCAGCGTAAACAGGGTGCTTCATCGCCTCTAGGGCGTAAAACTCCTCCCCTTTCATACGTAGCATTGAGGTGTACAAAAGATGCTTCGTATTTCCCGAAGTGAACCTGTCAGATCCTGCAATGAACCTGTCAGAGCCTACAATGAACCTGACGTCTGGACTTCTGGCGAAGGGATACGGCTCGACTACCCAAGCGACGGCTATAATGATGGCACTGCACTGCCACCCAGGCTGTCAAATATCGCCATCCCCTTCGCGTAAACTACTTTTTCAAAGCACGAAGGGATACGCTGTCTTGTTTTACACAGGCAAAACGTGAGCTGTTTACGTTCTGCAGTAGACAAACTGCCTGCTACGCCAAAAGCTGCACTCCGTACGGGGTTCGAGGCACGTCTCTTCGCCTAATGCACAGAGCGGTGACAGTTTCTCGAGGCACGTCTCTGCGACTGATGCGCAGAAAGGGTTGCAGACCGTCAAAGAACACACCTCCATATTTAATGCACAGGATGATGGCAAATCTCGGCATTTAATGTAAGAGATTTGATTATATCTTCAAAAGCCGTAATTCCGGCTAAGACATCCACATCAGCACTGTGGCACGGTACGCAGCAGCTTCTACGCCCATCTAGCGTTTATGCTCATTTGGCTTCTACGCCTGCTTGGCCCCTGTGCCCCTTCGGCTTCTACGCCTGCTCGGCCCCTGTGCCCCTTCGGCTTCTATGCCTGTTCGGCCACTACGACCCTTTGGCTTCTATGCCTGTTCGGCCCCTATGACCCTTCAGCTTCTATGCCTGTTCGGCCTCTACGACCACTCGGCTTCTGTGCCTGTTCGGCCTCTATGACCACTCGGCTTCTACGCCTGTTCGGCTTCTATGCTGGTTTGATAACTATTTGGCTTCTACGCCATGGTGACAGACATTTAGCTTCTATGCCAACCTCTTCTACACAATGGATACCTACCTACGTGGCTTTTATGTCGTGATCTTCATAGCAATTGTACGCGTTATGTCCCTTAGTTGGACCCGCGTCACACGCTCATTCAAAAGATCATCTATACGCAGGCATTGGTTACTTTAACCGTTGTGTAAAAGGGTGCTGTACTTTCCACTCCTCGATTGTTACACCGACGGAGTGGTCACTGTCACTAAAACTCTATAAATAGAGACCTCTATCAATGAGAAACGAGGTCAAAAAATTGGTCAAGAAAACCAATATCAGATTCGAGGTCGAAAAACTCCAAACTTGAAGATCGAACCAGGTCGACAAAAATTGGAAGATCGAACCCGAAAGAAAGAGAGAGAGAGAGCACCCGGAGCTCAGGCAAAGAGTAGGGATCGACGACTTTGGCATCGTGCATCCACCCTCTCCTGCAACCTTCAAAGCTGCTTCCTGTCTTCTACGGTACTTCTTCAATATCGTGTGGTCCAAGGGCTAAAATGATCGACTGCAGATCAGACACCTATAGCAATATTTACCCAGATTAAATAAATTATACTCCCATATCCTCGTATAGGATCAAATTGTACAATTTTGTTTGTAAACCAAAGAAGGCGGGTTCCGTGTAAACCCCAAATTGAATACATCTTCATTCTTTCGTTTAATACCACAAATAAGATGGCGACTCTGCTGGGGACATCTTTCTCTTCTAACGAGGAAGCAATTGCTCAACACGATACGGTATCCGTGGGATCCGTGAAGAAGACACTGGTCGTCCAATTCGACCAGTCTTCCTACGAAGACATGCTTCGAACCGGGGGTAGCTCTCACTCTCTCTCCGTCCAAGACAACAGGAAGCTGCGCAAAGTGTGGATGCCCAAGACATCCTCTACCATTCTTGTGGACTCTCCGATCTCTCTGACCAATGAGGTGGTAGCACTGCTCCCTCCGTGCCCTGCACGTAAAACTCAGTCTCCCGCTACGTGCGGTACAGATGAAACTTCGGGCAAAGCCTCAGCACTGACCCAGAAGTATTCACTGCGCTCTACGCGTAGGAACCAGTCTCCCGCTACGCGCGGTACAGACAAAACTTTGGACAAAGCCTCAGCGCTAACCCAAAAGTATCCACTGTGCTCTACGCGCAGAAACCAGTCTCCCGCTACGCGCGGTACAGACCAAACTTCTGGTGATGCCTCAGCGCCAGGTTAGAAGTACAAATCACGCTCCAGACGTAAGACAATATCTGACCTCTATGAGGAACCAGATGAGCGCCGTGATTTCCGCGAGGGGAAGCCAACAGCAGAATACTCGACTCCTCGGCCTTTACGCCGGCGAAGGAGCAATCTGCCTACCCTCCGGATTATGCGGGAAGCCGACGGCAGGCTGAGGACCTCTTCAGCCTTACGCCACTCTGAGAGAATCTCCAATTTACGCCAGGCACAGTCCTTCATCGTAAAACAAACTCAGATTACGGAAAGGCATCCCCTCAGGGGATTATCCGCCACCCAAATGGCCAATCTGTTGTACACAGGTGGCACAGGGAAAACTGGGGTGCCCAATATCCGCACGCCCGCTGATGGAAGAAACAAGCCTTCATCTTCTTCCTCTACTCCTCCTGACCTGCGGGATTACCTAACCCAGAAACGCAAGAATGAGAGTCATAAACGGACTTTGGTTCCCCTGACAGTCAAACGCAGGAAAATCATATGGGAAGATACGTCAACATCTGATGTTGTCATAACAGGTGGACCACAGGAAGACTCCATCTTTATTATTCCACCAACCCATGACGATCAGCATCCGATAGTCTTCGGCAGCAGGTGAAACACCCCAATCGTGCAAGAGGAATCACGCAAGTCTGAATCTGGCAGAATACAAACCCACAGATACAGCCCACAACTATTAAAAATTATGCAGAACATGGGTTACGACTTAAAACTAAAACAAGGTCTCAACTATGGGAAAGGTAGGCGAACGCCGGTGCGTAGTGATTCTCACTATCGAGAAGCTCATTTCGGGTTGGGATATACTGCGTCTCTCAAGAGACCCAAAATTCCGAAATTCAGTCCTATACAACCAGAGGCAGTTCTTGATGTATCAGTTTCTGTGGCCAGAGACCACGGCATGTCCGGAGGTAACTTACCTCGACAGAACAAGGGGACGTCTAGGGTCGGGGGTAGAATCCCCTCAAGATCCGAAAATGATGCAACAGCAATGATCTCCCTGCAAGACCGTAAAATTCAGGCATCGAGAGCCCGAAGACAAAAAGGGACTTTTTTCTTCAACGAAGACGACATCGTTGAGATCTTTGATATATTAATGAAAGAGCGCAAGCTCCAGCTACCCAACATCAGATATCCTGAGAGGGCTGGCGACGTGGATCACCCAGATTATTGTCTCTTCCACCGATACACTCATCACCCCACAAAGGCGTGCTATGTACTAAAAAGGAAAATTCAGGAGACGATCGATGCCAAGGTCATCACTTTGAATCTGTGAACAAAGGGACGGTCCGTACCAATTGGATTCCCATTCTTTTCTTACATAAAGATTTGCTCCTTTCAAAAGTTTGTCATTTTCATATCACCCCTGAATAAAACTTTCGGCTACCGACTATCTTCTGATATAAGTTGCCCTCCACACTTGACATCCATACTTAACTCTGAAGTACGCCAGTGGTGTTAAGTCCATAAAAAACTGCCATGTCCATATCACCTCTGAGCAGACGTGTGCCTCCATCCCGATGGAAGTCACAATCATAAAGTTTGTCATATTCATATTACCTCTGAATAAACTTTCGACCGTCGGTTGTCATGTCCATATTACCTCTGATATCGATTGTCGTCTACACTTGACATCTGTACTTAACTCTAAAGTACGCTAGTGGTGTTAAGTCCACAAAAAACTGCCATGTCCATATCACCTCTGAGCAGATGTGTGCCTCCATCCCCGATGGAAGTCACAATCACAAAGTTTGTCATGTTCATATTACCTCTGAATAAACTTTTGACCGTCGGTTGTCATGTCCATATTATCTCTGATATCGATTGTCATCTACACTTGATATCCGTACTTAACTCTAAAGTACGCCAGTGGTGTTAAGTCCACAAAAAACTGCCATGTCCATATCACCTCTGAGCAGATGTGTGCCTCCATCCCCGATGGAAGTCACAATCACAAAGTTTGTCATGTTCATATTACCTCTGAATAAACTTTCGATCGTCGGTTGTCATGTCCATATTGCCTCTGATATCGATTATCGTCTACACTTGACATCCGTACTTAACTCTAAAGTATGCCAGTGGTATTAAGTCCACAAAAAACTGCCATATCCATATCACCTCTGAGCAGATGTGTGCCTCTATCCCCGATGGGAGTCACAATCACAAAGTTTGTCATATTCATATTACCTCTAAATAAACTTTCGACCGTCAATTACCATGTCATTCTCACCTCTGAGCAAGTATGTACCACTCACCGTTACGAGGTAGAACCCATAGCACAAAAATTCTTGGAAGCTATAAACTCCTACCGTCCGTATGTCTGGGAAGTAGCGTCATCATCCAACGTCGTCACAACATATGGACCCCATGAGGATTCTATCTTCATTATCCCGCCTACCTGCAGCAGTTAGCGTCCAATATTCTTCGGTCGCATGCACAATCAATCGACTAACCAGGAAGATCCTTTCGATGACGATACTGGGAAAATACAGATTCACCGATACAGCTCGCAGGCAATAAGGATCATGCAAAACATGGGCTACGACTTGAAGCGGAAGGCAGGCCTCAACTACGGAAGAGGCAGACGAACGCCGCCGCACGGCGACCCCCGCTATCAGCAAACCCGTTTCGGGTTAGGATATGCCACCTCCCTTACGACTTCTAAGTCAGACGAGTACATCTTTTCCTCCTCCCAGAACGGCTCATCGCCCCCCGACTCACCTGATGCTCTCGAACAAACACTATCAGTAAATATGGTGGTGACAGATCCCTCAGGAGCAGATGAACAGGATTCTGAGCCATTTGAGAATGACTCTTGGGCTCAACAAATGGATACGCAGTGGGAATTCCACTTCGAGCAAAGAGAACCTCCCACCAAAGACGAAGTTATCCAAATCGATGTTGGGGGTGAACTTTTGCCAAAGCCGATATTTATCAGTGACAATCTTCCCCCAGCTGAAAGGGAAGAAATCATACAGCTGATAAAGGAATACGTCGACGTCTTTGCATGGGATTATGGGGACATGCCGGGCCTTGACCCGAAGGTGGCTACTCATAAGCTCAATATATTGACCGACTCGAAGCCTATGAAGCAGCACCAACGTTGGTTCCGCCCGGACATGATGGACGCCATTGAAGCTGAAGTCAAGAAGCTGATAGCCTTTGGTTTCATCCGGGAAGAACAATATCCCGACTGGGTCGCCAATGTTGTTCTAATCATGAAGAAAAATGGAAAGGTACGTATCTGCATCGATTACCGAGATCTGAATACGGCCTGCCCCAAGGATGAATTCCCTCTTCCTATCACGGACATCATGATCGACAACACCTGCGGCTTTGAACGCATGTCTTTCATGGACGGATTCTCAGGATACAATCAGATCAAGATGCATCCTGAAGACGAGAAGCACACTGCCTTCCGTACCTCATTGGGGGTATATTGCTATACGGTCATGCCCTTCGGATTGAAGAACGCCGGGACTACATACCAACGGGCTATGAGTAACATATTCCATAAGCATTTACGCAAAACAATGGAATGTTACATGGACGACATAGCCGTCAAGAGCCGCCTCAAGGATGATCACATTCAAGACCTGAGGACGGTATTCGAGTTAATGCGCCAACATCAACTCAAGATGAACCCTACGAAGTCCTTCCTGGGTGTATCTAGTGGCAAATTCCTGGAGTTTGTCATTACCGCTAAAGGCATCTAGGTGGACCCTGACAAAGTCCAGGCAATCGTAGAAATACGACCGCCCCATAATCTGAAGGAACTCCGGGGATTTCAAGGCCGTCTGGCTTATATCCGGAGGTTCATATCCAACCTTTCGGGAAGATGTCAGCCCTTTTCGCATCTCATGAAGAAATGTGTATCCTTCGTATGGGACGAAACCTGTCAGCAAGCATTGGGGGATATCAAATGCTACCTCACCAGTTCGCCAGTTCTGGTGCCTCCCGTCATGGGAAGACCATTCTTGCTGTACGTTCGAGCGATGGATCATTCACTAGGAGCTCTTCTCGTACAGAAGAATGACATGGGTCATGAACAGGCTATCTACTACCTCAGCAGGATGATGGTCGGAGCCAAACACCGGTACAACCCAGTGGAGAAAGAATGCTTGGCTCTGATGTTCGCTATCCAAAAGACGCGGCACTACGTCACCGGCCAGACTATCCACATCATCTCCAGGATCAACCCTCTTCGAGTACTGATGAGCAAGCCGAGTGTTCTTAATTCTCGACTCGCAACTTGGGCGATGCTATTAACACCATATGACATGGTATACGTACCGCAGAAGTCCATCAAAGGCCAAGCGCTGGCCGACTTCCTAGCTGCTCATCCGATCCCGGAGGCCTCCAAATTATACGAAGACATTCCCGACGAAGTTGCAGAATGTAATTCCACAATGGAAGGTGACGCATGGCAGCTGTTCTTCGACGGCGCCTCCAGGACTGGTCCCCAGGGAAACGTGGTTTCAGGGGTAAGAATCGTCCTAGTCACTCCTGATAAACTCGTCATCTACCGGGCATATTCTCTTAACGAACCATGCTCCAACAATGTGGCAAAATACAACGCCCTGTTAATTGGACTCCAAGTCGCTAAAGAGCTGGGGGTCGAGTCCCTGGAAGCTTTCGGTGATTCTCTGCTTATCGTCAATCAAGTCCGAGGAATATATGAAGTCCGGAATCCAGACTTCATCTCCTATCACCAAGCAACGGTCGAGATAGCCATGACATTCAAAGGGTTCTTCCTAGAGCATGTACCTCGATCCCAGAATCTGGAAGCTGATGCCCTAGCCAGTCTAGCTGCGGATTTAGCAACTCCTATAAGAAGGCAGGATTTGGTAATCCTTCTTAACAGAGATTTATTCTGCATGAAGAACAACTTTCACATAGAACGCAGCTATCCTGTGAACACAGATCCCCCGGGAAGAGACTGGAGAAGTCCCTTCATAGATTTTGTCGCATACGAAATCTTGCCAGAGGACCCCAAAGAAGCAGTATCCGTCAAAAGATGATCATTACGCTTCTACTTCGATACATCTTCACAATGCCTATATCGTCGGACTTACGACGGACTGCTATTAAGATGTCTCTCAGGCGACGAAGCGCAGCAGATTATTCGAGAAGCTCACGACGGCGTATGCAGAGCGCATCAGCCCGGTCCTAAGCTACAGGATCGTGTCAGGAGAATGGGCTATTACTGGCCCACTATGATCACAGACGCGATCAGCTATGCAAGACAATGCAGAACCTGTCAGGTTCATGCAGACTTCATACATCAACCGTCTGAATATCTACATCCTACGGTTGCATCCTGGCCCTTTGAAGCATGGGGTATGAATATCATAGGTCCTATTCACCCATCTTCTTCCAGAGGCCACCAGTTCATACTGGCCAACACGGATTACTTCTCCAAATGGGCAGAGGCGATCCCTCTGGCTGAGGTAACGGCGTCTGACGTAATCAGCTTCATCAAGCATCACGTCATTTATCGCTTTGGGATTCTCCGAAGGATAATCCATGACAATGGGCCTCAGTTTATCAGCCAAGCGTTTTATCAATTTTGCGATAAAAATCGAATACGTAATATTGCCTCTATGACATATTATCCAGCTGCTAATGGTTTGGCGGAAGCTTTCAATAAAACCATTATCAAACTCCTGAAGAAGTTCGTTTCTTCGAACAAAAGAGACTAGAACGAAAAGCTGGGCGAATGTCTCTGGGCATACCGCATAATGGTACGGACACCGACAGGTTGTACCCCCTTTTCACTGGTCTACGGAAGCGAAGCAGTTCTTCCCATCGAAGTCCAGATCCCGTCGCTCAGGATAGCCGTGACTAATGAGCTGACCCAAGAAAATAATGACCAGTTAAGGCTTCAGGAGCTCGAAAGATTAGACGAGAAACGCCTCCAAGCTCAACAGCGCATCGCACTCTACCAAGCACGTATTTCCAGAGCTTTCAATCATAAAGTAAAGGAAAGAGTGTTCAAGGTCGGCGAGCTAGTCTTAGCCGTAAGAAGGCCAATGATTCTCACTCACAGGAGTAAAGGGAAATTTTAGCCCAAGTGGGAAGGCCCTTATGTGATCGAGACAACGTTCTCGAATGGCGCTTACAGGTTAGCCCAGCCTAATGGAGACCTATTAATGGCTCCTATCAACGGTAAATTCTTGAAGAGGTACTATGCTTAACCTCCTCTACCCCAGGGTAGAATATAGCGGGAATCCCAATTCTGACAAAACTACTTCCACAACGAAGCTAGTTAGGTCATATTCTATCATGTCCGTATGACCTCTGAATAGGTATATCCTGCTAGAAGTTTATCGAGAGTTTATCACGTCCATACTACCTCTGATATCACTCTCACTTAAACCTGTCATTTATATTCCGAAATGATGGGTCCACAAAGTCAGAAAAGATTCGCTTTATTTCCAAAAAGAGCAGAATTACATTAGGGAAGCTAAAAGCAAGAAAGGGTACATCATTGCGGGGGAGCAGTTAGATCACGAATCAGCTTCGCCAGTGCAGCTACCCTCTCGCCCCTGGAAACCAAGGCATCAGCGCGGGCCCATTCCAGCCGTGCCTCAGGATTGTTCGTAAAGGACAGTTTGGCCCTCGCCCGAAGAGAGCTAGCACGAGCAGCTTCTGCACGCTCCAGGTCCCGTCGCGCGGTGCTCAGTCGACCAGACGCTACGCCTAGACCTGCCAGCGACTGAGAAGCCCACTCCTCTGCCTGGGCGAGTTTCTTCTTCAACTTGCGGACCCTCGCTGCGTTCCCTTCGTGCTCGGATTGGCACTTCGTCTCGAGAGCAAGAGCCTCCTCCACGATGGCTTTTCTTTTATCCGTCTCCAGCTTACGGGCTTTGATAGAGTTATCCAAGCTCTCCAGCTGTTTGGTAAGCCACGCAGTCATGGAGTCGTATCTGGCCTGGACATCGGCTTCAAAACTGCCCCGAGTCAGCTGCAATTATTCGTTAATGGGTTGCTCCAACCCATTAACCATCTCCTCCAAGGCGTCAGCTACCCCGGAATTGCCGAACTCTCTGACGGCCCCAATCGAAAACTGGGAAGCCTTCTTCAGGCTCTCAAAATCCAGATTCTTCGCCAACACCATTGTTATCAGCGTGTTCAAATTGGCGTAGAAGGTGCCGGTATACAGCTCGGTCAGCGCAACCAGATCTGGTTGAACGCCAGGAGTGGCAGCAATATTGGCGAGTTCCCCTCCAAGGACGATTGCAGACGAGGTGGCCACAGCCGCCGCCTCGACAGGTGGTGCGACCGAAGAAGGTACGGCAATGACGGTCGAAGTCATCGCCATACTCACAAGAGGCGAGGTCACGATGACGGGTTCGTCCCCTTCTTGAGATGACGAAACCACTCCGGGCGAGCTGGCCCCCGAAGCCATTTCCTTCCCGAAGTGGAACGCTTCCGTATCATCATCAGGAGCCCGAGCAGAGCCAGAAGGCGTTTCAACGCTATACTCCCCACGGGCGCCATCCCCTGAGAAGAGGACAAGAAAGTTGACATCAATATGGTAGTAATCTTTCTAAGAGGAGACATAAAGATGACCTTTACCCATAGCCAACGGTATATATACCGCGTTTGCAGCCGATATAGCTATGTCACGCCTTAATGATGCAATACAAACTGTCATACCTGGAGAAGGAGGTGGGCCAACCGACATCGCCAGGAGCTCCACCAAGCCTCCGTCGAGACGTGTTCGAGGTTCGTCAGCTGGAACCTCGCTGGTCATGCTCACGGACGCAGCAGGAGTTTCCTCCATTGCTAGTCTAGAGGAAGATTCTCCTATTTGCCTCGGCCACGCGGGCGATTTCATTCAACTACCGGAGGCAGTGGCAGCAACGGCAGCCTCAAGCAGGAATTCTCCGACACCGCCAGCCGTAACTGAGGGTCCCTCTTCAACAGATGGGGAACCTCCAATCAAAGGGACATCCCCAACAGGAGAGGCAGCAGGTTCCTCTCTAGGAGCCTCAATATCGGGAATCCGGAGAGGGCGATCAGCTGTCTTCTTCTTCCTCTTGCGAGGGGAAGTTTGCTTCGAGACAGAAGCCCTTCGCTTCCCTGAGATCGCCAATGCCCCCGCAGGCGGAGGCACTTCACACCTCGGCACCGACACCAGAGGCTCATCCGGAATGGCGGACTCCTCGCCCTCGTCAGATGAAACCGAGGGGACTTCGATTCTTCCCTGGGGCTTGGAGAAGGCACCCTGAAGCTTCCAAGAATGTCAAAGTCGCGATGGAGGGTATTGATCGCCACGTAGAACTGAGCATACGAATAGAGGATACACAGCTCCGTGGAGAGGGTGGCGACCGGCACAATGAAGATTGCTCCCGTGCAGCCCATGATGAAGTACCGCCACCCCCTGGCTCCATCAATGAGTCCGCCCCGGGACATGAAGCTGGTGATGGCATTGCCCACGTGCAGCTGATCGTACCCAAACTGCCTCGCGAACCGACTGGGCAAGTAAGGCTCGAAGAAGCAATGATCCTCGCTTCTGTACAGCAAATGGGAGGGTCGAATGCAGACCAACAAATTAAAGGCTTCCGGGAAAAGATTGGTCTTTTCTTCGCCTAAATCCTCGAGCCTAATCCCTGACTGATTATGATGTACAGAAGGGACGGTGCAGAGAAGCTTCCAACAATGACCAAGGCTCAGCGCCAGCCGACAGTCCACGACTGTGGTCACATTCCAGAGGGAGCCCTTATAGTTCAGCAAGAAACTACCCCCCGGGCTGCTACCAGGACCGGGAGACATCACCCGGGGGTTGTGAAGAATTAACCATCCCATCAAGTACAGGTATGGTAATTCCACCCGGGGAAAACTCTCACGTCGAGCTTCATCGACGAGCAACCCGTCAGTCATGGCTCGCAGTCCAGCCTGTATACGGCACACCATGGCAGGAAGCAAGCCTAGCCTTGCCCCGAACACCAGACGGACGGTGGGCCACAGGATGTTCCGATGAATGCGGTCCGCGGATGCGGTGCCAGGCACCACTACTCGACGCAGCCATAAGGAGAGAAAGTCGGCCAGCTTGGCTTCCTCAGACAAAGGCCTGCGGCAGCGCCTCAAGTAACTATAGGCCTTAGTGCCTTCAGGGTACTTTCCTACCCCGTCATTGAGAAACTGGTCTGGAGCGTTGGCCTCCTCCATAAGGTCCTTAACGACCTCGGCACTGAGCACGGCCAAACAGTTCACGGGCTCATGCTTATCCCCCGAAACCTTCACCGACTTGACGGCCCTGGCCCAGTGGAAGAAGAGATAGGACATCCACTTAGTGGTGTGAGCCAAGTCAGAAGGCTCATTATAAAAGGTAGTGCACGCGAGGTAGTGACACATCAGCTCCTGATACACCTCCATAACCCGAGGATCCGAGCCCTCCAACTCCCGGTTGGTAGGAACATACTCTTCATACGGGGTATCCCCCATCGGCAGTCTCGAGATCGCTGCCATTTCGTGGAGGGCCAACCCCAACTCCCCCAGTGGAGTGGCGAAGGTCCCGGTGAGCGAAATATATCGCTCCATCAGCGCCAGAAAGAGGTTAGGGTTGGGAGGCAACCCAACGCTCGTCACGCTCACGACGGCATACAGTCCGATGATTTCCAGCTCTCGCCGAAAATGCCTCAAAGCCCAGTCAACTAGGCAGGACCATCGGAGATTTGTTGGGGTGATCCACCCATTGCACCGAGGATTCTCCTTGGGGTATACCCCCCCTCGTACCATGAAGTCATTACAGAAAGTTGGCAATTACACCGGCTGGATCACTGAACTGTCTTCACTCGGGACGCTGCCCGGGCACAGTCCCCTGAACAACGTCACAACGACAGTGGGGCGGCTGACGAACGACCCCCGGTCGGCTCCTTTCAGATGAAAGATCTTTCCCGGCTTCCCGTGAAGATCAGGAGTCAGCGTCCATGATATTCTCCTGCGATGTGTGGCATGGAGAAAGCCGAGATCGAATAATCTCTCGGTATCGTGGGCAGATACAAGACCACGCTCTCGGCAGGGAAAACCCAGGGTTCTCTCTTGGGCTTTGTCTGGGACTGCTTGTCTATCATGTCCCCAAAGAGGAAGGCCGGCTTGATGTACTGCTCCCTATCTACGTATGGTAGGGGCCCCCCGTTGATCATGCTCAGCAGCATTCGCTCGCCCTGAGCCGATATCAAGATATCCCTCCCTTCGGGATACTGGGGTCCGGAGATAGGAAATGTCACGTGCGACAGATCCTCCACGTAGTTCGAGTGCAGCATCCCAGCAGCGGATCCCATCACATCGGCCAGTGGAGACTCATGCAAGTCGACTACAAAAATGCAAGGAAAATAAGTCATTTACGAACCTTGCAACATAAAGACCAAGAAGCGACAGTCGGTGCTTTACGCCAAGGCTGTACAAAATTTGGTCATCCTATGCCAGGAGTCATATCCCGAAAGCGTAATTAGCGGTATACGGTCCGTGCTTTACGCCAAACTACTAAATTCTAGTTATTATGCCGGAGGTCCCGTCCAAAGCGTAAAACTAAAATTTTACAATATTCACCAAGTCTTCGACAACCAAAGCTTTTACGCTCATAACTACGAAGACATGGAGTTTTTATGCTGACACATTAGAAATATGGGCATAAAAGATAAAAACGTCTCCGTGCGTCATCTTCCTCAAAGAGGCTATCAGCACAGAAGAAGACCTAGCGCGGTCACGTTCAACGTGTGCAAAGAATTTTTCGTCGTTCTTTGTCATTTCCGATGGCTATACCTCTAAGACCGGGTGCGCTACTCGTCGGCAAGATCCTTCGCTCAGAAGAAAGTTCACATCGCCCGACCGAAGACTCTCTCGCCGGGGCAGAAGCACGAGAAGAAGAGCCTATGCTCTTTCCCTTGGTGGAGAAAGTTTGCTTCGGCGCCATTACTGGAAACCTGGAGTGCTCGGAGAAAGTACGAGGGGAAAAAACTTAAACAATCAAAGCTCTCTCTCGCAGAAGACGGATAAAAAGTTTCTCTCTCCAGAAGCTCGGGATATATATAGAGTTCGGGTCGACTCCTCGAATCCTCAGGCGGCTCCTCGAAACCCCAACCGAATCTCACAAATTAAATATTTGGTTATGATTGGGTACTACGTCAGCCCGCTACTCTCGAAAGACGGACAGTCAGCAAATTCGAAGATTTTTTTGTGCAAAAGCAGGTCAGCGGTTCCTATGCTAAGGAGCTTTCTACGCTCGACAGCAACAGATCTACGGTTTTACGCTCGCAAGCTACAAGTCTATGGTTTTACGTCCGGATGCCTTTGTGCTCAGTAGCTTTTATGCTCGAGAGGCTACAAACCTATGACTTTTTACGCTCAGCAGGTACCAAATCGATGATCTCACGCTCGGTAGCGCTTAGTTTACGCTCGGAGGCAGCAGATCCGCAACCTCTACGCTCGGAAGATTTCTTTCATTCACAGGCTACAAATCTACAGTTCTACGCTAAGGAGCTTTCTACGCCTGACAGCAACAGATCTACGGTTCTATGCTCGCAAGCTATCAGTCTATGGTTTTACGCCCGGATGCCTTTGTGCTCGGTAGCTTTTACGCTCGAGAGGCTACAAACCTACGACTTTACGCTCAGCAGCTCCAAATCGATGATCTCACGCTTGGTGGCTTTCCACTCTCAACAGGCCTACGAACTCAAGATTTTTAGCTCATCTACGCTACGGATATCTGACTTTCCGCATATCCGAACTCAAGGCGGTCGATTACAGGAGTTCACACAGAAGAGACTCCTTCTTGACCTCAATATATCCCAAGTACCCGAAGCATACAGGAGTTCAAACATTGAGAAATTACTCTTCTCGGGTCAATTGGAGGTTCATCCAGACTCCAGTCTGAATATCTCGTCTATCAAAAGATGGCAACTTAGTTAGACAGCCATTTCTCGACCCTGTTCCAAGGGATTTTTTGAGAAGTCATTCTTGAAGATGAAGTCTGAACAAAAATTTTGTTCATCAGAAGTTCAGAGCTCTACGCGGTTCCTCAGTCCTAGCAACAGGACAGTTCTAAAAATATTCAAAATACTCTACAGCGTTCTATGGACTATTCACTATGCGTAAAGGATAGGACCTAGCACTCTTTCTACAGAGTCGGCGTACAGAATCAGACGTGTCGAAGCTACACATATTCAGACTTTACAGCAACGTATGGCAAGATGATCATATGAAGAAGTAAGACGTTTTTATTAAAAGATTAAAGTCATGATTACATATGAGGGAAATCCCATCTCCAAGGGTTTTCTTTTCATCTTCATGATTACATATGAGGGAAACTCCATCTACAAAGGATTTCCCCATCATCGTCCGAAGATCACACCGAGAAGCCGCTCTGACAGGGTCTCGCGCTGGTGATGGTCTTCCTCTTCTTCCAAGAAGATGATCAGTGGCAGGAGGATACAAAACTGGGCAGATGACCCATCCTCCAAAAAGAAAGCAGGGTAACTCTGCTTTCCTACAGACCACCGCCGCTCTAGCCGGTCTATCTGCCTCTCGTCACCAGAAGTGACTGGAGAGGGCGCCACTTGCAAACAGCGTGGTGAAATACGATTCTTCGTCTTTTCTGAAGAACCACCACATAAAGTTGCTGATTATCCCGAGCAAGGGAGGCTAAGATATCCTTCCATGATCCATCGTTGCAGTGGACACTTGCTCGAAGATGCCGTCTTTTTCGGCTCCTTACACGCTGGAAGAACATGATCTCCTTCTTCCTCAAATCGACCCGGCGAACTCCGGCGATCATCTCTGCGTGGTGATAAAAATGTGGTGAGAACAGGCTAACTCCTCCAGCCTTTTTATAGGCGAAAAGGGGTCACACTGGTCCCCAATAAATCCGCCATAAAGTCAGCATCGACCATTTCAACGCTCAATTCAGAAACGTTTTGAGTCACGAGGTGCGGTTCATGCTTCATTCAAAGCGTTCCAACTTCCGAGGAATTTGAAAGCTTTGAAGGGGGTCTTGTAGAAGCATGAAAAATACACCGGATGACTATACGCGGTATATCGATGCAGAGCAGCATAGGCAGAGGCCTTAAGAGCCATCAAGCGTGCAACAGAGCCTTTTCCGCTAGAGCAGAGCGTGAAACAAAAAAGCTTAAAGGACCATCCGCGTAAGGCAGTACGTCCAAGCCGCTTCAGCGTAAACAGGGTGTTTCATCGCCTCCAGGGCATAAAACTTCTCCCCTTTCATACGCAGTATTGAGGTGTACAAAAGATGCTTCGTATTCCCCGAAGTGAACCTGTCAGATCCTACAATGAACCTGTCAGAGCCTGCAATGAACCTGACGTCTGGACTTCTGGCGAAGGGATACGGCTCGACTACCCAAGCGACGGCTATAATGATGGCACTACACTGCCACCCAGGCTGTCAAATACCGCCATCCCCTTCGCATAAACTGCTTTTTCAAAGCACAAAGGGATACGCTGCCTTGTTTTACAAAGGCAAAACGTGAGCTGTTTACGTTCTGCAGTAGACAAACCGCCTGCTACGCCAAAAGCTGCACTCCGTACGGGGTTTGAGGTACGTCTCTTCGCCTAATGCACAAAGCGGTGACAGTTTCTCGAGGCACGTCTCTGCGACTGATGCGCAGAAAGGGTTGCAGACCGTCAAAGAATACGCCTCCATATTTAATGCACAGGATGGTGCAAATCTCGGCATTTAATGCAAGAGATTTGATTATATCTTCAAAAGCCGTAATTCCGGCTAAGACGTCCACATCAGCACTGTGGCACGGTACGCAGCGGCTTCTACGCCCATCCAGCATTTGTGCTCATTCGGCTTCTACGCCTGCTCGGCCCCTGTGCCCCTTCGGCTTCTACGCCTGCTCGGCCCTTGTGCCCCTTCGGCTTCTATGCCTGTTCGGCCTCTACGACCCTTCGACTTCTATGCCTGTTCGGCCTCTACGACCACTCGGCTTCTGTGCCTGTTCGATATCTACTACCACTCGGCTTCTACGCCTGTTTGGCTTCTACGCCTGTTCGGCTTCTATGCTGGTTTGATAACTATTTGGCTTCTACGCCATGGTGACAGACATTTGGCTTCTATGCCAACCTCTTCTACACAATGATACCTACCTACGTGGCTTTTACGCCGTGATCTTCATAGCAATTGTACGCGTTATGTCCCTTAGTTGGACCCACATCACACGCTCATTCAAAAGATCATCTATACGCAGGCATTGGTCACTTTAACCGTTGTGTAAAAGGGTGCTGTACTTTCCACTCCTCAGTTGTTACACCGACGGAGTGGTCACTGTCACTAAAACTCTATAAATAGAGACCTCTATCAATGAGGAACGAGGTCAGAAAATTGGTCAAGAAAACCAATATCAGATCCGAGGTCGAAAAACTCCAAACTTGAAGATCGAACCAGGTCGACAAAAATTGGAAGATCGAACCCGAGAGAGAGAGAGAGAGAGAGAGAGAGAGCACCCGGAGCTCAGGCAAAGAGTAGGGATCGACGACTTTGGCATCGTGCATCCACCCTCTCCTGCAACCTTCGAAGCTGCTTCCTGTCTTCTACGGCAATTCTTCAACATCGTGTGGTCCAAGGGCTAAAGTGATCGACTGCAGATCAGACACCTATAGCAATATTTACCCAGATTAAATAAATTATACTCCCATATCCTCGTATAGGATCAAATTGTACAAGTTTATTTGTAAACCAAAGAAGGCGGGTTCCGTGTAAACCCCATATTGAATACATCTTCATTCTTTCGTTTAATACCACAAACATGCATATTCAAACGATAATATATATACTAATCCTAACTCCAAAAGCTATGTGGATACCTTGGCTTTGAACCAACTCGATATCGCACCACTAAACCCCCATCTTGATACCCAAACCCAATACCTTGAGTATCCTCAATACCTTGGCATTTACCTTGGTATCTCGAGGTAAATGTGATATCTAGTATATATCTAACTACCACTCAACTATATATACTAATACATGTATATATCAGTCCAATATAGTTTCAAGTATATACTGACATAAAAATTTAATACAACTACCATGCCATATTAACTATCCATACCACCAATACATAGACATATATATACATACATATATATAACTTAGAGATACATAAGAATATGTAATTAGATCTAACTTACTATATAATACATATATAGATAGCTTTATTATCTAGGTAATTAGCTAACTATATCCATACACATCTATTAATTACTATCAACTAACTATCTAACTATCAACTAACTATTAAACTAACTAAACTACTAACTTACCTAGCTCTTCAACTTGGTACCTTGTTGTTGATACTGAAGACTGCTGCTGCTACTGAATCCTACTGCTGTTGCTCGTATCTGCAGTTGTTGCTGCTAATGAATTTGTTGCTGCTGCTACTCTGCGAATCTGTTGCTGCTGCTCATATCTGCAGCTGCTTCTGCTAATGAATCCGCTGCTGCTGCTACGGTAGGTGCCCGACCCCCATTGCTCAATAATACACACACACACAAGCACAAATATATACATATATTTCTATACACTCTCACACTACAATGCATTTATAACTACATACCTTCATATATATATATATATATATATATATATATATATATATATATATATATATATATATATATATATATATATATATATATATATAACTATAACACATATACATATCCACTATCTCTATGATGTATATAAACATCAATACATAACAACACCTATCTATAGATATCAATGCACTAAATATATACATATGTAGGTATACTCACTTATATCTATATGTATCAATTATACATATATACACCCTCCTCTCTTGATACATATATACCAACACACATATGCACATATAGATACATCCCATACATATATACATAATCATAAACATTTATATATATATATATATATATATATATATATATATATATATATACACACACACACACACACACATATACAAATATATAGATATCTATATCCATAACATAACAATGTATACATATATATATGTTACCATTAGCCAAGAATAAAGAAAATTTGATCTAGAAATGCAACACAACAAACACGTGGAGTGCATCGCACCCATATCACACTAGATCGATGATACGCTTGCGACACGAGTCCACCACACAAACAAACATACCCCGAAGGAGACGAGCAAGTCTAATATATTATTTATGAACAATAAAAAGAGTCAAACATATATCTATGTGTCTGTGTCAAAATGTGATATGCACAAAGTTCCGTGTCGGAGGAAAAACTCCCAAATCAATACGTATCACCAATTTATTGGGATACGACCTATACGTACCCAATTGTGGACACGATACTAGCCAGAAACACACAAACCCATATCAATTGGATCTATAGGATCAATTGACAAACACAATAAGTGTCAATCTCGGAATTCTCCCAAAATTGATACAAAAAGTACCATAACTTTATCAATAGGCCTCATACGAACTCAATTCCAAATCCTATGGGTAGCCTATACATATGGGTTAATTTCTCATAGTTAATTCTTAAATTTAGAACCTAAATTAAGGAAAAAAAACTAAATTATACCTATTGGGAGATGGATTCCCAATGCAACCTCCAAATATGATGAAAATGGCCTCTAACTTGTAGATCCTTGCTCCTCTTTGTAGATCCTTGTTTTCTCTTTCTAGATCCTTGCTCTAGTAGCCTCTAATGGTAATTTAGGAAGGAATTGGAATAAAATTTGGTAGAAAATTGATGTAGGAATAAAAGAATTTGGTTGAGAAAAATTCTAGATCTAGATTTGAAATAAAAAAAGGAGAGAGAAACTTCCCCCCCTCTTTAAGTAGGCCGGCCCCCCTTGACCCTTCCTCAAGCTACTATGTAATGTCCATTATACCCCTTGGGGCCTCTCATGAAGAAATAATTAAGTAGAGAAGGTTCTAGTCTAATGGTTTAAATAAACTAATCATCCTCCTAATCAATAGGCTTCTAGTTGGGCTCAATTCTAACAATTAATACATATTGGTCCATGAGTCTAAACTAAACTAGTTAGGTCTACTAAAATAAGTCCAAAACAATAAACTAACACCTAACAATAATAAAATAATATAATAAATAATTATTTAACATGCACAATATTTAATTAATCATTAAATTACTAAAATACTCTTTTCTAGAAAATGTAGTAGTGACAAGTCTACCATCCTTAAAATAATTTCGTCCTCAAAATTCAAAGACGAAAACTACCCCCAAAAAATAACAGAATCGGACAAAAGAACAGAACATAACTAGGAAAGAACATATTAGAACATATCTCAAGGCACAAACAAATATGGATAACGCTCTCGTATTTCATCCTCTCTCTCCCAGGTAGACTCTCCCAGAGAGTGATACATCAATACGACGCGTACCAAAGGAATAGTCTGGTTCCTCAGCACCTTCTCTCTCTGATCCAGAATCTCAACTGGCTGCTCTGGAGAGCTAAGAGTAGGGCCGACCTCTATCTCCGAGTGATCCAACACGTGACTAGGATCCACCATGTACTGTCTCAACTACGACATGTGAAATATGTTGTGCACTCCCTCTAATACAGGTGGCAAGTCTAGTCTATAAGCAACTGCATCGGCCCTCTCTATAATAGTGAAAGGTCCGATGAATCGCAGACTAAGCTTTCTGCCTCCACCGAAATGAATCGTGCCTCATGTCGGAGAAATACTCGAAAATACAAAACCGCCCACCTAGAACAAAAAACCACCTTAAGAACTTGATCTATAACAAACAACCAATATCAAGCACAAAACAAAAATCTAAAACTATACTTCAAACTCCAAAGGTCTCCGATGGCTATCGGCCCAATGTCGTTGTCTGTCCTACGCCACTCGAATTCTGTCTCTGATTAACTAAAACTTCTCCACTACATCCACAACCATCTCTGACCCAAGAAAAACTCTCTCTCCAATATCATCCCATGACAAGGGAGTACGACATCTCCGACCGTACATTGCTTCAAATGGTGACATCTCTATACTAGCCTGGTTGTTGTTGTTGTAAGCAAACTCTACCAAATAGAGATTGTCCTCCCAAGATCTTCCAAAATCTATTACACAAGTGCGCAATATATCCTCGAGAGTCTGAATAGTCCTCTCTGACTTCCCATCTGTTTGGGGATGATATGTAGTACTAAACTTGAGTTGAGTGCCCAAAATCGACTACAAAGTCCTCCAGAAATGAGAAGTGAAATGACTATCCCAATCTGAGACTATGCTGACAGAAACTCCATGTATCCTGACGATCTGCCTCACATACATCTCTGCAAGCTTCTCCGTAGACAAACCCACCTTGAAAGGCAAAAAGTGGGCCGACTTGGTCAACTTGTCAACGATGACCCAAATCGCGTCTTTCCCTCCTGGAGATCATGGAAGTCCGAAAATAAAATACATAGTAATATGCTCCCACTTCCACTCTAGAATGGGTAATGTCTGAAGTAAATCTCCTGGCCTCTACCTCTCATCTTTATCCTGCTGGCACACTAAGCATCTGAATACAACCTGTGCCACTTCCCTCTTCATGCCATACCACCACATACTATCTCACATATCCCGATACATCTTGTTGGCACCTGGATGTATAGAATACTAAGAGAGATGCGCTTCATGCAATACCTCCTCACGCAGCTCCCCACTAGGCACACACAATCTAACTCCATGCCGCAAAGAACCATCCTCAGGAATGATAAAATTATCCTCCAATCCTGCTCTCACCTGAGCTCTGATGCTCCTCAGAGATACATCCTCATACTGTGCTGCCTTGATCCTGTCCATCAAATCTGAGTGTATCTGCAATCCCCACATCTGCATAGCAAAACTAGAAACTATTACCTCAATGCCCAAGCTCTCCAAGTCCTCCAACAAATATCGATCCTACGTCAAGAACATAGCTACCGGATACATGCTCAAGGCATCGACAACTACATTGGCTTTTCCAGTATGATACTGCAAAGATATGTCAAAATCCTTTATCAGTTCCAACCACCGACGATGTCTCATGTTCAACTACTTCTACGTGAAAACGTACTTCAAGCTTTTATAGTCTGTAAAGATCTCTACACGCTCTCGGTACAAATAGTGTTTCTACAACTTTAGGGCGAAGATGACTGCTGCCAACTCCAAATCATGGATAGGATAGTTCTTCTCATGAGAAAGTAATTGCCTGGATGCATAGGCAATAACTTTCCTATTCTGCTGAAGAACACAACCCAACCATTTTCCTGATGTATCACTATAAATAGTAAAACCTCCAGACCCTGATGGTAATGTCAAAATAGGATCAGACGTCAACCTCTTCTTCAATTCCTCAAAAGCAACTTGGAAATCCTCCGTCCAAACAAACTCTACATCCTTCCTGGTGAGTCTGGTCATCGGCTTGGCAATCCTTAAAAAATCTTGCACAAACTTCCTGTAGTAGCCTGCCAATTCCAAGAAACTCTTGATCTCTGCTACCGAACTCGGGATCTTCCAAGACTCCACTGTTGTGATCTTCTTCAGATCCACTGAAATACCATCACCAGTCACAACATGCCCCAAGAACTCTACCTTGTCCAAGAAGAACTCATACTTGGACAACTTCTCATATAGCTTCTTCTTCCTCAACACCTCCAATACAATCCGCAAATGCTCCTCTTGCTCTACTGGTGTCTTCGAGTATATGAGTATGTCGTCGATGAACACCACCACGAACTTGTCAAGGTACTGATGGAACACCTTATTCATCAAATTCATAAATACCACTGGGGCATTAGTCAACCCAAACGGCATCACAATAAACTCATACTAACCATACCGAGTTCTAAAAGCAGTCTTCGGTATGTCCTTCAGCTTCACTTTTACCTGGTGGGAGCCTGATCTCAAATCTACCTTAGAAAACACCTTGGCACCACTCAACTGATCGAACAAGTCATCAATTCGTGGCAAAGGGTACTTATTCTTGATAATGAGATTATTCAATATCTTATAATTAATGCACATACGTACTGATCCATCCTTCTTCGGTACAAACAATACCGGGGCTTCCCACGGTAAAGAACTCGATCTGATAAACCCCTTATCCTGCGATTCATCCACATCCTTCTTCAGCTCGACCAGCTTACTATTGTTTACTCTATAGACATGCTGCAAAATTGCTTCTGCACCTAGCACCAAGTCTATAGAGAATTCAACATCTTGATCTAGCGGCAATCCTGGTAATTCTTCAGGAAACATATCCAAGAATTCTGCTATTAATGAATGCGGCAACTCCTTGTCTTCCACCATAGCTCCACAAATAATGCCTTCTCCCTGCTCTGCAGCTCCTCTAGCAAACTCGAACTTTGGCTCTCCTGGCGGACCAAACAAAACTCTACCTCCTCTACAATCTATACTAACATGGTGCCTACTCAACCAATCTATCCCGAGTATAATATCGTAGCTCGAAAGTGGCGTTACAAGTAGACACGCACTCAACTCCCGACCTCCTAGAGTAACTCTTCGATCCTTGCAAATATTATTAACCAGGATAATGCCTCCCTCGGTCATGATCTTGCAAGTCCTAAGCAAAAACTCAGCTACCAAACCATGCTTCAGTGCAAAAGAAACAGATACAAAACTATGGAAAGCACCATTATCAAACAAAGCTAAAGCTGGAATGGAATCAAGAAGAATAGAACCTGCGATGATATCTCCGGTGGGATCATCCTCCTAGACTATCATATCAAACGCTCATCCCTGACGTGCACCTCCCTTCTGTTAATGCTGGATATAACGCTGCTGCTGGGTCAGAAACGGTCACATCGGCTGTACTGCAGGTGGTCTCACCTGTGTCCTCGGAGCTGAAGTTGCTCTCTGAACTGCACGACGAGGATTGGAAGGAGACTCTCTCAGCTGATGCCCTTCAGTACCACAATACAAACAAACTCCCAACCTTTTCCTGTAAACTTCCCAAATATGGCCGGGCTTCATACAGAAGTGGCAGGAAGCTTGTTGTGACTGCCTCTACTACTGTGGTACCTGGTGAAACGGTGCCCTAGCTGGAGTCTGGTGCTGTTGTGGCTGTTGAAAAGGCTTGGACTGGAAATAAGGATGCTTGGCAGATACTACACTGTTGTTGGCCCCTAGAAAAGAATCACGATCTCTATTGGGCTTCAAACCCAACTTCCGCTCAACCTTGCATGCCTCCGCAAGTATCTCCAAGTATGTCTGATAAAAGATGGAATGAGGATCTTCACTTTACAGTTTATACCCTCACGAAATCTAATAGCCTAAACCTCTGGCTCACTCACCAAATACTCTGCAAATTGGCTCAACCTGCCAAACTCCGTAGTGTATTCCTCTACAGATATACTCCCCTAAATGAGGCTCTCAAACTGCCTCCCCAAGTTTAGCCTGTCTGCCCGAGCGAAGAACTTCTTCTTGAAGAGGTCCTTGAACACCTCCCAAGACTGTCCTGCATTAACAAGAATTGGCTCATTCCTTAACCAAGTACGGGCGATGTCGAACAGTTGAAGTCCTACCGCCTCAACCTTCAAATCCTCAGAAAGACGGGACACCCTCATAAGACGCTCAATGTCCTTGAGCAAATCATCAGCATAGACGATGCCCTCCGTCCCTTTGAAGACCCTATGCTCCAGCTTTTTGAAGTCTTGAATATTGCCTGGCCAAAGCTGAGCAACCTAAGGAGCATCCTGCTACTGGACTGAAACTCCTCTCTCTACTACGGCACGAGCAAGTTGATAAGCACTCTTGATACCATGCCATAAGACATCGGTCTGCCTTTGATGTGCCTCAGACTGAGCCCTCTGCGCCTCCAATATCTCACAAAACCATGTGAACATCTGTGTCGCATCTGCTAGCACAGAAGGTGGAGGTGGAAGTCCCTCAGATATAGCCGACACAGTCCTCTGAGTAGGTGGTGGACCTCTGAAAGCAGTTGACACTCCAATCATCAGAGAAGTGACTAGTGCAGGCCTTCGGGATATCGCAGACCTCTCAGAAGCTGCTCTCCCCTGCTGCGAGCTAGTCTTAGGCGGCATCCTGAGACAAAGCGAAAGAAAGAATCAATATGGCACATGATGTAAGACACTCAAGGAAAGGACAGATTACAAGATCAATTATCAATATCAAGGAAGAATAGTTGAATGAATCAAAAGAAATTTTCCTAGATGTGATTGAGTATTCTCAGCCTATAGCCTATATCCTATATCCTGAAACAGGCTCGTAATAGCACTCAATTTAGAGTACCACTATGAATCGCACTAATTACGACCTCGAAGACCTGCATGGTCCACCACTAAAAATGTGTCACGACCTATACCCGATATAGGGATGTAAGTCGGGAATAACGCTCAGCCTACGCCGCAGAATCGGTGGTAGAACGTTGTTTGGGTAATCTATCTAGCAATTTAATGAGCCACCAAAAATATCAATATTCTCAATCACAGATCTAAGATGAAAATAAGCACGAATATGATAAAGAATAGAATAGTCACATACAACTCATGAGTCAAATAATCACATCAATGAGTCTGAAGAAATACTAAACAATAAGTTGGAGACAAATTCAGTACAAAGAATACTAAGAAGCTACAAGTCCTGGGTCATCTGTCTCAGTCGGGATGAGTCCCTCCTGAACCAGGATCTCTGACTCTAAGCCCACAATATCCTGAGGCCCGTAATGTATAGGGTACCATTCCTCAGTTTCATCTGGAAAAAAAAAATCCAGTCAGGAAAGGAGCAGAGTACATCTCTAACAGTAATTCTAATCAATGATATAAACTATGTAACAGTAAATAGATGTGAATATACAAGATGCACAATTGATACAAGAGATATACAATAAAGAAAATACTGTAAATAAATAATAGAATGAACAATATGACAATGAAAAAGAATACTAATGACTAAGTGTGTGAGTACTAGCTTTAACATGTGATCGGCTTAGGAACTTGCACAAGAGTAAAAGGCCTGGTTAATCATACGTACGGTGTATGATCAACACTCACAAGGAGCAAGACATGCATGAGGAGGGTATGATCATATATCTGCACTAAAATACTCTTCACACTCGACTGGTATAGGAGATCCAACCATGGTACGCTATGGCACAAAATTCTCCAGGAAGATAGCGACTCTCCTCGAGAATTAGTGTCTGTACATGTACAAGATAAACAATGAAACAAGTCTTGCACAAGATACACCATATACCAAGGAATAACATCTCATGATAAGATCCAGATATACCAATCCATGTAACCATCATGTCAAGAAAATATGGATATCTATACTAGATACAATAAACATAGAGGATATCATAAATGAGAAACTATCAGATAATGTACTCGCCTGAAGTCCGGTGAATAGTCTTATAGGTGTCTGGTACGGTGCCTCGAAGACCTAGATAGGAAATATAACATCAATACAAAGTTTCAGAAAAAAATAAGTTAAACTAGTCAACATCTAGGTCAAAGAGCCATTTCTAAGTCAAAATAGTCAAACTAGGTCAATTCTAAGTCAAATCGGTCAAACTTGGTCCAACTACCTATTTTTAGGTTGCATGAGCCTATCTCTATGATGTTGGGTTCATAAACTATGAAACTAGGTCATATAAGCTAAATCTAGGATACTAAGATACTATATCTCAGGATACGCAAACAAGAGATATGAATTATCATATATGCATATTCAAACGATAATATATATACTAATCCTAACTACCAAAAGCTATGTGGATACCTTGGCTTTGAACCAACTCGGTATCGTACCACTAAACCCCCATCTTGATACCCAAATCCAATACCTTGAGTATCATCAATACCTTGGCATTTACCTTGGAATCTCGAGGTAAATGTGATATCTAGTATATATCTAACTACCCCTCAACTATATATACTAATACATGTATATATTAGTCCAATATAGTTTTTAGTATATACTGACATAAAAATTTAATACTAACTACCATGCCATATTAACTATCCATACCACCAATACATAGACATATATATACATACATATATATATATAACTTAGAGATACATAAGAATATGTGATTAGATCTAACATACTATATAATACATACATATATATAGCTTTATTAACTAGGTAACTAGCTAACTATATCCATACATATCTATTTATAACTATCAACTAACTATATAACTATCAACTAACTATTAAACTAACTAAACTACCAACTTACCCAGCTCTTCAACTCGGTACCATGCTGCAGATACTGAAGACTGCTGCTGCTCATATCTACAGCTGCTGCAGCTAATGAATCCGCTGCTGCTACTGTAGGTGCCCGACCCCCCTTGCTTAACACTACACACACACACAAGCACAACTATATACATATATATTTATACACTCTCACACTATAATGCATTTATAACTACATACCTTCATATATATATATATATATATATATATATACACAAGAAATAGAAACCAATCCGTGTAACCATCGTGTCAAGGAAACATGGGTATCTATACTAGATACAACGAACATAGAGGATATCATAAATGAGAAACTATCTGAGAATATACTCGCCTGAAGTCCGGTGAATAGTCTCACAGGGGTCTGGTACGGTGCCTCGAAGATCTAGATAGGGAATATAACATCAATACAAGATTTCGGAAAAAAAAGTTAAACTAGTCAACATCTAGGTCAAAGAGCCCTTTTTAAGTCAAAACAGCAAACTAGGTCAATTCTAAGTCAAACCGGTCAAACTTGGTCAAACTACCTATTTCTAGGTTGCATGAGCCTATCTCTATGATGTTGGGTTCATAAATTATGAAACTAGGTCATACAAGCTAAATCGTTGATACTAAGATACTGTATCTCAGGATACGCAAACAAGAGATATAAAATACCATATATGCATATTCAAACGATAATATATATATATACTAATCCTAACTACCAAAAGCTATGTGGATACCTTGGCTTTGAACCAACTCGGTATCGCACCACTAAACTCCCATCTTGATACCCAAACCCAATACCTTGAGTATCCTCAATACCTTGGTATTTACCTTGGTATCTCGAGGTAAATGTGATATCTAGTATATATCTAACTACCCCTCAACTATATATACTATTACATGTATATATCAGTCCAATATAGTTTCTAGTATATATTGACATGAAAATTTAATACTAACTACCATGCCATATTAACTATCCATACCACCAATACATAGACATATATATACATACATATATATAACTTAGAGATACATAAGAATATGTGATTAGATCTAACTTACTATATAATACATACATAGATAGCTTTATTATCTAGGTAATTAGCTAACTATATCCATACACATCTATTAATAACTATCAACTAACTATTAAACTAACTAAAGTACTAACTTACCTAGCTCTTCAACTTGGTACGTTGCTGCTGATACTAAAGACTGCTACTGCTACTGAATCCTACTGCTGTTGCTCGTATCAGCAGTTGCTGCTGCTAATGAATCCGTTGCTGCTGCTACTCTGCGAATCTGCTGCTGCTGCTCGTATCTGCAGCTGCTGCTGCTAATGAATTCGCTGCTGCTGCTACGGTAGGTGCCCGATCACCATTGCTCAACACTACACACACACACAAGCACAAATATATACATATATATCTATACACTCTCATACTACAATGCATTTATAACTATATACCTTCATATATATATATATATATATATATATATATATATATATATATATATATATAACACATATACATATCCACTATCTCTATGATGTATATAAACATCAATACATAACAACACCTATGTATAGATATCAATACACTAAATATATACATATGTAGGTATATTCACTTATATCTATATGTATCAATTATACATATATACACCCTCCTCTCTTGATACATATATACCAACACACATATGCACATATAGATACATCCCATACATATATACATAATCATAAACATTCATATATATATATATATATATATATATACACACACACACACACATATGCATAAGGATACATAATACACTAGTATTTATACTTCTACATACATGTCTCCATACATATATATAGATATCTATATCCATAACATAATAATGTATACATATACATATGAATACATATGTTACCATTAGCCAAGAATAAAGGAAATTTGATCTAGAAATGTAACACAACATACACGTGGAGTGCATCGCACCCATATCACACTAGATCAATGATACGCTTGCGGCACGAGTCCACCACACAACCAAACTGTCACGACCCGCACCCGGTTTAGGGGCACGAATGCGTGGGTACGTCCAGCCTACGCCGCAGCATCGGCGGTAGAACGCTGTCTAGGTCGAGTACTATCTAACAATCTCACGCTAGTATCCAACTCCATAAGGAGACTCGGATGATACTATAAAATATCAACAACATACTCAATCACAACTACAGCACGAGAGGAATTTGAAGAAGTAAAAGAAAACAACACAAGTCTAAAGACAACATAATCATACCTGCAATCATTAACTTTCAATCCCCAAGTGTGTCGGAACCAGTCTACTAAGGTCACAGTCTGGAAAAATAATTTCCAGTCAGGAAGGAGCAAAGTACATCTCTAAATAGCAGTTCTATATAAATGACATAAACTATGTAGCAGTTCTAGATGGAAACATACCAGATGCATGTATAGGTACGAGAATGTATAAGAAAAGAAATATACTGGAAATACTGTAAGTAAATGCAGGAAGAAAAACAATATGTCAATGAGAAAGAAACCTATGACTAAGTGTGTGAGTACTAGCTTTAACATGTGATCGGCTTGGGACTAGTAAACTCATTACATGGGTTAGTAGGGCTAACCGATGTAACAGTGAGGAGGCATGTAAACTCATTACAGGGGTTAGTAGGGCTAACCGATGTAACAGTGAGGAGACATGTAAATGGTCAGGCCGCACCCGACGTGAGATGTGGGGTGAGCTATGGTGCATATAAAGTTGGGTATGATCACATATCTATACTAAAGTACTCCCCAAACCCCCGACTGATATAGTAGATCCAATCATGGTACGCTATGGCATAGGATTCCCTAGGAAGGTAGCAAATCTCCCCGGGAATCAGTGTCTGTACATGCACAAGATAACAAGGAAACAAGTCTCGTACAAGCTACACCATGAATAAGGAATAACATCTCATGACGAGATCCGTGTACACCAATCCGTGTAACCAGCGTGTCAAGGGCAATGGATATTTACACTAGATACAGTGAACATAGGAAATATCATAAATTAGAAACTAATCAGAGAATGTACTCGCCTTGGGTCCTTAGCTGGTAATTATTGATGTCCTGTTCCAGAGTATCCCCTGGGTAAACCAACAGTCCTATAAACATAACACAAGCAAAACCACATTTGCATCAGATGCTACACTAACACAGTCTAAAAATACTGGCCTCAGGGCCATGTCAGGCAGGGCACTAGCCAACTAGGATCATCTAGAATATTTACCAATTAATCATATTATCAATAAATAAATTAATACATATATATATAGTTAATCCAAAGTATACAAAATAGGTATAACTGTATGTACATAAGTGGAAGTATATATTATTTATGTTTAAGAAAAAATGTACATAACTCCCATTATAAGAATATATATTTTATACATATATATAAACTAATATACATGTACCAAAATACCTATTAACTTATATTATATATTTATAAATATAATATGCATACACACCAAAATAATACAATATTGTATACAGGTAATTATACCAAAATATGTTTTACAAGTACATACATATCAATACAGTTTTATATATCTACTATATATTTTTACATACCAAAAATATGTTTTATACATGTATATATATAGGTACACATATTTATACCAAAAATACATACATATATAATTAATTTAAATACATACTTATACCTATTCATTAGTTATACACATATATATATATACTCACACACTTTATATACATTACACTAATTCATACCCTATAAATCAACCATGCAGTGAAGGAGGGAAAGGAAAACTCACGGTGGTGGTGGCGGCCAGAATTCCAACAGCATGACTTGCATCATCACTGAGGTTACCAGATTTCAACTCGGAAACAGAGGGCAAGCATCCAATTGAGAGTGGTTTTGATGAAACAATCAAATGTGTTTTTGTAGGCAGAGTCCCCCATCAAAATGGAAGCCTTATATCTCTTGTGAAAAAGAAAGCCCATACAAGCTCCAGACATTGATGTTCCAAAAATAGCAAGTTCAGGACAAATAGGAAGAACAGCAATGGACATCCCTGTAAAAGCCAATGCAGAGACCCCTCCAACCAAGCCATCAAGTCCTTCAGCCCAATTTAATCCATTCCCAATGACAACAAAGCAAAATGTTGCAAGAGCTAGATAATATCTTCCCAAATAGACAAGACCATGTGGTGGAGCATATAAGTTAATAATGTCCTTTTGCTTGCACTTCCCCTTGCACTGTGGACACTTCCCAGAACTTTTTCTACCTCGTTGGAGCCATTTCTCTAAACAAGCTCTACCATACAAATGTCCACATGGTAAACAACAGACCCGGTGAGGCCCGTCGGAACAGCAGGGAAAAGGTCGGGTGGCGGCTTGGAGAAGGCTGGAGATGACGGCCGGGTCGGGGTCAGTCGAAGCGCCGGAGGGGAGTCGGCTGCTCGGTCGACTCGACGTGAGGGGGGAGTAGTGGTGGTGGTGATGAGTTGAAGGCGCCGGACTGTGCTCACGGGGAGGGCTCGTGAGGGAGATTCAGCCGACCGGAGTGTTGATGGGAAGGTCGGGGCTCGGCCGCCGGCTGACGGTTGGCGCAGTGGAGGTTGCATCCGCCGGAGGGAGTTGATGGCAGCAAGCCGGCGCGGGGAGCAGCGGACCGGGGTGTTGGAGTGCGGCTGTTGGCGACTGCAGCGGACCACTGTACGCCGGAGTCGAGGGCGGGGGAGAACGTGGCTCGAGCGGCGGAGTCGAGGTCAGCCGCCGGACGGGATACTGTGCACAGCCGGAGTAGAGTGGGATGGCCGGTCTTGATGAACAGTAGAGAGTTTATTTTCCCTCTCTCCCTTTAAAACTTAAAAAAGAAGAAGGAGGAGGAGAAGATGAAAGGAAGGAGAAGAAGAAAGAAAGAAGAAAAATGAAAAATGAAAAATGAAGGGGAGAAGAGTAGCTGCGGGTAGGGCTTGGGGAGGTGTGCTTCCCTAGAAAATTTTGGGATTAGGGTTTTCTAGGGATAAGTGTTAATGGGCTTTAAATAGGGTGATGCATGTGGGAAATCAAGGGTGAGGATGCACCCATAGAATGAGTGGTCCAGATTGGACATGGAGAATTTCTTCATGTGGGTGAGGGTGTTGACTAGTCAATGTTGGCCTCTCCATTGGTTTAGACAATTGGGTGTTGACACCAAAAATGCAGATTTGCAAATTAACCCCCTTAAATTTGGGTATTTGCACAAACGCATGAAATGATTAAAATTTGGCGGGCGATTCGGTGTCCGGTGTTTTGTAGGGTCAGGGGGCGCTGTAAGATCGGTATTGGCTCAATTAGCAGGGCGCTGGAATTAAATTGGGATTTTAAAATCAGATAAAAGGGTATCCTCAATTTAAATAGAAATAAAATGCAAGTTGTGTTCAACAATTAATTAGGAGTACTTGGGGTCAAAATCAGATCAAGTCATCAATACCAATATTGAAGAAGACTCAGAACAGAATATTATCCTAATTTGGGTCGCACGAAAAATAGGCCAAGATGGCCTCCAATTTTCGATTGGAACGCACAACGATACAAAATAGAAATTTTAAAATAAACGTCCACGACGATTTTTGTGCGGCTAGAAAATAATGTACAGAGAGCACAATTATGAGTTGCAAAAATAGCAGAATTGAAGGCGGGCATGTCTAGGGCAAGATTGTGAAATTTGTTGGAAGACAAAAGTTTGGATAGTGCTCCAAATATCGAAGCAAAGGCAATGCGCAAAAATATCAAATAAAATACAGTAGTTAATTTCAATCTCCAAATATTAAATTCTAAATAAAATAATAAAATCCAGAATTCTATAATTCGGACAGGGGTTCGTCTACTGGGCTTCTAGGTCTAGTCTGCTAGCTAAAATAAAATAATTAACACTGCATATAATTATATATTGAATTACACATCGCACAAAATTATTTAAATCAAATACACTATCATGCAATTAATTAATTATAACTACAATAATATTAAATATTGAAAAATTCGAAAATACCCCTGTTTTCAGAATGTGGTAGTGACACAAACGTACCCCCGAAGGAGACGAGCAAGTCTAATATATTATTTATGAACAATACAAAGAGTCAAACATATATCTACATGTCTGTGTCAAAATATGACATGCACAAAGTCCCGTGTCGAAGAAAAAACTCCCAAATCAACACGTATCACCAATTTGTTGAGATACGACCTACACATACCCAATTGTGGATACGATACTAGCCACAAACACACAAACATATGTCAATTGGATCTATAGGATCAATTGACAAATACAATAAGTGTCAATATCGGAATTCTCCCAAAATTGACACAAAAAGCACCATAACTTTATCAATAGGCCTCCTATGAACTCAATTCTAATTCCTATGGGTTGCCGATACATATGGGTTAATTTTTCATGGTTAATTCTCATATTTAGAACCTAAATTAAGGGGAAAAACTAAATCGTACATATTGGGAGATGGATTCCCAATACAACCTCCAAATGTGATAAAATTGGCCTCTAACTTGTAGATCATTGCTCCTCTTTGTAAATCCTTGCTTTCTCCTTCTAGATCCTTGCTTTAGTAGCCTCTATTGGTGATTTGGGAAGGAATTGGGATAAAATTTGGTAGGAAATTGATGTAGGAATGAAGGAATTTGGTTGAGAAAAATCTAGATCTAGATTTAAAATAAAAAGAGAAGAGAGAAACTTTTCCCCCTCTTTAAGTAGGTCGGCCCCCCTTGCCCCTTCCTCAAGCTACTATATAATGTCCATTATACCCCTTGGGGCCTCTCATGAAGAAATAATTAAGGAGGGAAGGTTCTAGTCTAATGGTTTAATTAAACTAATCCTCCTCCTAATCAATGGACTTCTAGTTGGGCTCAATTCTAACAATTAATACATGTTGGTCCATGAGTCTAAACTAAACTAGTTAGGTCTACTAACATAAGTCCAAAATAATAAACTAACACCTAACAATAATAAAATAATGTAATAAATAATTATTTAACATGCACAATATTTAATTAATTATAAAATTACTAAAATACTATTTTCTAGAAAATATGGTAGTGACACTACTCGTGTCCAATTGTGGACATGTATCTAGCACTTCAATCCCGATCTAAGTCTAATTAGACTAAAATAGTCTCATGACACACACTTAATGTTTTAATCCCATAATTCTTCCAAAATACATATAAAAACCTATGTAGAGACCATAATACATTGCCAAATCAACCCATGGTAGCCCTATGCCTTGGGGTGATTTCTAGTGGTCAAATGCATATTTTAGAAGCTACAATAAGAGGGAATTCATAATTTACCAATTGATAGATAGATTCCCAATGGAGAATGTAATGGACATGATCCAGACATAATTTCTCCACCAAAGTTCCTCCTTCTAGTACTCCATGCTTCTCCAAGCTCCAAATGTTTCTTGAGGAATAAAAATGAGAGAGAAATGGAGGTGAATTAATTAAAAGTTCAATGGAGGGAATGATGGGGAAATTGGAGTCTACTACAAATGGAAGGGAGTACTCAAGTGTGTTTGAGTAGGAGTAAGAGGGTGTGGAGTGAACAGTGTTCACTGTGAAGAGTCTCTGAGTGTTAAGTGGTTGACAGTGTAAGAAATGTGTGATATTTCAGCTGTGTGTGCGTTGCTCGAGCATTAGCTCAACAATAGTAGTATTATTTAGTTACAGTTGTGGGATAAACTAGTATGATCTAATTGATGTGGGTGTCACAGATATATAGGAGCAGCAGCAGATGTTAACTCAAAGGCTACCAGTGCACCTCAGGTGAACTACAAAGAGGGCAGCCACCTACATTTGCATTGTATGGGGATGATGGGTGATGCAGTGTAGTTAATATTTGTAAGTGATGACTGTGAAGGATAGAAGGAGGGGTCTTGTGTATCAATTTTTTGGAGACTGAAGAACTTATGTCTGACACAGTAGTGTGCATCAGTGTGAAACACTAAAAATAGTATCAGTGTACGCACTGAGATGTGTGTGTCTCACATCAAGGTTTAGTACAACAGTTTAACAAGCTATAGGGTATTGTTCCAGCATGATTAGGGTGTTACAAATTTGGTTCTTAGTTGTATTAGTTAGTTGAGGTACTGTGTTAGTGTCTATGAGGACAGGGAGTATCATTTAGTAATCTATATACCAGTTAGGAGTAGATTAGCTTAGTCAGATATTAGTATTAAGTTAGAAGTTTAAGGTTAAGTGGTATATCTCAATTAGTATTCAGTCATGTGTAGGTATAGTTTCAGTCAATAGCTTAGAGTGCCAGTAAGATGACGCCAGGTATGGACAATTGAACATGTGTTGTATGGTGAAAAGAGTAACAGCGTCAGTAAGAGTATTGTGCAGGTAAGTGTGGGGTATGTGTATGTTTGTGAGAATGTGGGTGATTAGTATTGATGGCAAGGAAGGTGGGTTATACAGTTAGTTATTATTAGGAGTTGGTTATGTTAGATATAGTTAGTGGAGGAGGGTTAAGGTATTAGTTAGCATAGTGTATATCTGTTAGTATATGTAACATGTTAAGTGAAGTTCGGAGTATTGTAGTATTAGTATTAGTATTAGTTAATGTCAGTGGTAACTATTGTTTATATATATATATATATATCAATTGATAATAGTTAAGATATTAGTATACTATAGAATAATACCTAGTATGAGCTAATATTGACTAGATAATCACCAACTTAGACCAATTGGCCTTAGTATGGGCCTAGAAGCATGTATTGATCATTTTAGTTCATTGTCACTTTATTATACCTATTTTAACATGTCATTCATATCTAGGTGTGTGTGACACTAGCTCGGACACCAAGTGACAGCTTTTTTTTGAACCAGAGGCGAGTACATCTCCAGTGGTTTCCTTATTTTGACTGTCTCTATGACTCTTGCTTTTAGTATTACTTTATTTGATTCCTGACACGATGGCATGCACGGATTGGTATGCGTGGATCCCCGTCATAAGATGTTCTTCTCCGTGATCACTTTTACTTTGTGATTAGTTGACTAGACCATGATCGGTATGCATGATATTACAGACCGCGTATAGTGATACCGTATCAGAACATGTCATAATTTGGATATGTATACTAGTCGAGGATTTGGGGAAGTATTAGTGGATATGTAATCATACCTTTCAGACCGTGATATATTTATATGATAGCCCATGATAGCTAGTGGACCATACAACACACGTGGTCATGCTAGTTTTTCTTTATGATTATAGACCGTGTTAGGCTCAAACCGATCACATATCTTGCTAATGTTTCAAGGCACAAGTTTAGGGTTTATTTTTTTATTTTAGTTCATTACTTGATGATTTCTTGCCCAGTTGCTCTTAATGTATTTCCATTATTTTTCTGATATCTCCTTGCCGTGCTTAGTTATATTCTAGATATTTTCCATCATTTATTGTCTTTACTATTGTTGTTTCATTATTTTTGTCAATTAATGAAATTGTTATTGGGTTGTACCATCCTAATTGGATATATTTTTTAGATGATTTATTAGAGAACTGGAATCCTACGCACTACGGACCGCGGAAGGGTGAGCCAGATGAGCCATTTGAGCCCGTAGAACCACTTGTTGTAGTACCAACAATTGTGGATGCTTAGACTTTCTATGAGTTGTATTTGACTAGTAGACTTCCATGGCATGTACTATTATTTGAGACTTATGTTGAGTTTGGATTTATTTTGGCTCTTGTATTACTTTTGCTTCTATTCCATTATCACGCCATTCTTCCTCTAGTTTGATTTTTGTGATTGAGTATTGATTATATTTATCATGTTATTGTATTATTCCTCCGTTGGGAGTTGAGATGGCATAACATGTACTTTATATCTTGTGTGAGATGTTAGATTATATTTTTGACTTACAATAGCGTTCTACTTTGTTCTTACGATATAGGATAGACGTGGTTCATCACTCGTGCCCTTATTTCGGGTGCTGGTCGTGATAGATCTAGACGAGTCCCTTAGCGCCGCATAGCTTTTCTACAGCATGACTAGAGGCAGGCTTCGAGGTCATATATTTTGGCACATGGACTCGGATTTTCCATGCTTCTATATCGCTCTGGTCAAAAATAGACACGGGACTCTCCTTATATGATCCAGGATATGGCTCGGGTCTGGAACATACCGACGCAATTGAGATACGTGAAAGACATCATGTACCTCATAAAGGGATGGTGAAAGAGCTATACGACATTATACGTCTCCAACTCACTCGAGAATATCGAACGGGCCTATATATCTGGGACTAAGCTTTTCCCATACTACAAATCTGATAACTCCACAGGTAGGCAAAATCCTCAAAAATATGGTCACCGACAGATAACTCAAGATGTGACAATGCTGATCTATCCAACGATATTGGTGATCCTGAGCCACTCTGAGATGATCTTTGATCTGCCTGATCACTCCAACCGGCTGAGCAATCATCTCTGGACCAAGCATCTGTCTCTCGCCAATGTCATCCCAAGCTAATGATGATCTGCATCACTTACCATATAAAGCCTCAAATGGTGCCATCTGAATGCTCGCCTGGAAACTGTTGTTATAGGAGAACTCTATTAAGTGCAAGTAATCCTCCCAAGATCTATCGAAGTCAAGTGTACAAGCTTGAAGCATATCCTCCAAAGTCTGAAAAGTATGCTCCGACTGTCCGTCTATCTACGGATGGTAGTCTAAATTTAACTTCAACCTAGTACCCAAACTCTATTGTAGGCTCTGTCATAAATGAGACGTGAACCACGAATCTCGATCGGAGACTATGCTAACTGGCACACCATGCAATCTGACTATCTGCCTCATATATATCTCAACTAGCTGCTCTATAGATTGGCCTACTCAAAAAGGAAGTTGATCCACTATAACCCATATAGCATCTCTGCTAGACGAGGATCTAGGAAGACCGGTCACAAAGTCCCACTTTTAGTCCAGAATTGGTAAAGGCTGAAGTAGTCTAGCCGATCTCTGATGCTCAGTCTTGACTTGCTGACAGACTAAACACTGATAAATGAACCGAGATATCTCCCTCTTCATACGATTCTACCAGAAGTGCTGACGAATATCCTGATACATCTTCGTCCCTCCTGGATACACTGAGTACTGAGAACTGTGGGCCACTGACATAATCTTCTACCGGATATCTTCTCTTGGCACATAAAGTCGACTCCCAAACCTGAGAGTCTTATCCTCATTAATGCTCAACTATGGTCTCCGTCCTGACTCACACTCTGCTCTAAGCTGCTGAAGTCTGACATCACCAGTCTGCTCTGCTCTGATCCTCTCAACTATTGAAGACTGAACCTATAGACTTGCCATAAAACTGATATCACCAGGTAATACTACCTCGATACCTATCTCCTACAGATCCTCCAAAACATGGTGCTACTTTGTCAAGAAGTAAGCTCCTCCTCTCCTGCTCAAGGCGTCTGCTACGATATTGGCCTTCCCTGGATGATGTAGAAGCATAAAATATGCTGGAGAATTGTCCGCATATTTATAGTTAAAACCCCCAACATACATAAAGTCCCTTCCTGCATAAAACAGAGCTTCAAGGTTGTTTGGCATAAAATAGGGCTTCAAAGTTGTCCGCATAAAGCAGAGCTTCAAGGTTGTTTGGCGTAAAATAGGGCCTCACACCTCTCTGCGTAAAACAGAGCTTCAAGGTTGTTTGGTGTAAAATAGGGCCTCAGACCTCTCTGCATAAAACAGAGCTTCAAGGCTATTTGGCGTAAAATAGAGCTTCAGAGCTGTCTACGTAAAACAGAGCTTCAAGGCTGTTTGGCGTAAAATAGGGCTTCAGAGCTGTCCGCGTAAAGCAGAGCTTCAAGGCAGGCTGTTCTGCGTAAAAGGTTGCTATACCTTCCTGCGTAAAGTTTAAAATACGTTGTTTTTTAATGCAGCGTAAAGTTGTACGAGGAACCCTTCGTATTCCTCGGATGAATTTGTCAGTCAAATCAGTAAACCTGACATCTGACAAAAGTACTGCACGGCTGTGATGATGATTTTGCACAGAGACCTAGGTTGTCATTTAGTGACATATTTTTGATTAAAGTCATTTTTACGCATTCAAGGGAAGGAAAATGGAGTCTTCAGAATACGCTGACTATTCTACATTGACAGAAATGAGTTTTTACGCTCAAGATAATACAAAATCAGATGCCACATCAAAAGTTATTTCTTGTACCGAGCTCGAAGCATATCTCTGCATTTAATGCACAAGATTGAGGCATATCTATGCATTTAATGCACGAGATTTTGTTCTATGTTCAAAATTTTGTCATGACTAAGAAAGCTAAGACTGAGACTAATACGCTCACATCACCATCCTTGTATTTTACGCCAACCAGGCTATTTTCAACTATAAGAGTACATCGTATGCTATTTTCTCAAAATATGCCAACTCGGCTATATTTGCAAAGGTACGTTGATAAGGCTACTTAGCCCATAATACGCTCAAGACCTCAGTCGTGAAGGATAATTATCTACTTTACGTTGGTTATCTATTACTCATGAATCATCAAGCTTTACGCAGGGGCAGTTACTTACGTGGCTTGTATGCCATGATCTTCGAGAAGTAGTTATACGCGTTACCTTATAAAGGGATACGTGTCATACGCAGATTCAGAAGATTATTAGAACGTAGGTAGCAGTTGTTATAACCGCAGCGTAAAGGAAGCAATCTTCTTCATAGTTTGGCATATTACGCCAACAAGACAGTCATTTGGCTTTTACGCCAACCAGACAGTTACCTACGTGGCTTGCATGCCATGATCTTCGAGAAGCAGTTATACGCGTTACCTTATAATGGGATACGTGTCATACGCAGATTCAGAAGATTATTTGAACATGGGTAGCAGTTATTGTAACCACAGCGTAAATGAGGCAATCTTCTTCACAGTTTGGCCTTTTACGCTAAGAAGACAGTTATTTGGCTTTTACGCCAACCAGGCAGTTATTTGATTGATCTCTATAAATAGAGACCCCTGGTCATAGGGTAAGGAACAAGGAAAAAGATAGAGGAGACAAAGGAGTTTTGGTTGATAACTTTGGCAACAGGAATTCGAACCTACTTGCAACTTTCCTTTGACTGGCTTTTGCCTTCAGTTCAGAGAAAATTTGAAGCTTCTTCTACAGCACTTCTTCATCATCGTATAGTCCAAGGAACAAAGTGATCGACCGCAGATCAGACTTCCATAGCAATACTCTCCAGAATTATTTTTATTGTACTTAACATCCTCGTATAGGATTAATTGTACTTTTCTCTTTTCTCGTTTGTAAGCAAAAGTTTCGTATAAACCTCTTTATTTATCTAAAACAAAATGGCGACTCTGTTGGGGATAAATTTTCTCCTCTGACGAGGAAGCAATTGCTCAACACGATGCTGTATCCATCGGATCGACGAAGAAGACTTTTGTCATCCAATTCGACCAATCTGTCTATGAAGATATGCTTCATGCAGGGGGTAGTTCTCATTCCTCCTCAATCCATAACAACAGGAAGCTGCGTAAAGTGTGGATGCCTAAGACGTCCTCTACCCTTCCTGCAAGTTCTTATTCACTGATCAACAAAGTTGTGATAACATAGCCAACATGCCCTGTGCGTAAAACTTTGTCTCCCGTCTATGACGTGGTAGGCAAAACTTCTGGCAATGCCATAGTGCCAATCCAGAAGTCTCAAACATGCCTTGCGCGTAAACCTTCCTCTCCCGTCTGTGACGTGGTAGACAATTTCTGGCAAGGCCTTAGTGCCAATTCGGAAATTTCAAACACGCCCCACGCGTAAAATTATATCTCCTGTCTATGATGAGGAAGATGTACCTTTTAATCACATCAAAGGAAAAAAAGTGACGAATCCTTCAACCTCTAGGATTTTACGCCCACAAGAGAATAAAGTTCCCACTTTATAGATTACGCGTGATGCTGAAAGCCGTTTGAGGACTTTCCCTGTTTTACGCGAACCTATGCTACGTCAGGATAGGTCTGTCCGCGTAAAGAAGACTCATTTCACGGGAAGATACGCTCCTCAGACAGATGATGGATCATATGCTACTCATATGGGTGGACTATTGTATTCCTATAGCAGAGAAAGGGTTATGGTTCCTAATCTACACATTCCTACTGATGTAAAAAGGCAGAATAAGCCTTCTTCTTCTTCTGGTAATCTCTCCGATTTGCGTAATTTCTTGATCCAAAAATGCAAAGACAGGAGATCTCCTAATATGTCTATTACACCCCCTAGAGAACATTGTGGTAATATTCATAAGGTTGTAATTAACTGTTGTTGTTCTAAAGCAAAACGGTCAGTGTTCGACTGATTGAACTATTCTGTGTTATTACAGAAAGAAGAACCAACATTTGCTTCAGTAAACATGGCTTCGCATATTCCTAGAGGAAGGTCGAGTTCAAGACGTCATCCCTCCAAAACTCCAAGCCAAAAGAGATTTGCCAGACTCATCGAGACTTTTGAAGAAGGTGTTTTTTGAAACACTCGCTCGAGGTCACGACAATCAGCTTCATATTCTTCAGATTCTGACACTGGGAATCGCCAGTTTTCTGAAACAGATGATGAAAGTATTGATTCAATCTCTACAGAGATCTATACTAATCCCTCGGTGGCATCTAGAGAAATGGGAGTTTATGTTGTTGGAGACGAACATGAAGAAGCTTCCCTATCAGTAAGTACTGAATAACGCATCACTGCATTGGAAACATCACTTAAGGAAATGCATACTGTCACTACCACTTTTCCATATAAGGGTATTTCTGTAATTTAGCTATTTTAAATAATTATGAATTTAAATTAATTGCTGAGTTTTGTAACTATTATATTATTATTAGGGATATTGATTGTAGGTCAACCCTAGAATGCATTAGGGCAAACCCTAATGACCAACCCTAAGTTGTAAACCCTATTCTAGCAAACCCTAGAATTTTTAAATTTAAGATGGAACCCTCAAAAGTCATAGACTGACTTAACCTTAGTCTATTAGGATTTACATGACTTAACATAAAGGTTTAGTCTAAAAGCTGTGCAAGGAAACCCTAGAACTAGGTTTATATATAAAGGAAACCTCCCATTCTTCATGTAGAAAGGAAACCCTAGCCTCCTTCTTAAAACCATCCCCTCACCTCAAGACTCAGAAGCAAACCCTAGGGATCCCATTCTTCTCCTCCAAAGCAAGGAAAATCAGGGAACTTGGCTCAAGGAAACTCGTGAAGGAAGAACTTTCATAGAAGAATCTCCCTGCAGGTAAAACCCTAGTTTCTATTCCTTTAATTCTGATTTTTAGATGTTCATGGCCATTAGGGAACCCCCTTTTCTGTGTAATTCGAATTCCAGGGTTTTGATTTGGTTTTGGTGACCCACATGGGGTTTTCCCCAATTATTAAGAACCCTAACCCTAGATTTGGTTGTAGACAGATTTTTTCCCCATTTTCATGTAGATATAAATTCGATTTTAGGGTTTACTTACCTAGGTATTCTAAATTCTGTATATTGATGTATGAATCTATATGTATAGATATGTATTGTGTGTTGGGGGCTTTCATCTGTACATTAGGTTTGGGGAAGAACAGGGTGCAGTCGGGTATATCAGTGTGGTTGGGTTTCATTGTGTATCGGGTATGATATTTGGGGAAAAGCTCTGTTCAGTCGGGTGGATTTCTGTGCATAGGGTTGTGGCTGTGCATAAAAGTGTGTGTGTGGGGGATAACTTGAGTTGAGAACTGTGTATATGTATATATGTGTTCTGAGTAGTAGAATGTGTGTGAGGTTTCTCAGCAGTTGTGTAGTGCAGGTGTGTAGATGAGGGGTCTCAGTGTGCAGAATTGTTTCTGTGTGTGTGGGTCCAGACTTGTGCAAATTGTGTCTGGGTGAAGTGCTCAGTTTTAACTGTGTTTGAGTATCCTAATTACCCTGTGTTCAAGTATGAGTGCATGAGTGTATTGGATTTGGGTGAGTTATTGTGCCTGTGTGAGAAGGAGGAGAGAGAGAGAGCAACTGGGATATCTGTGTGTATTTGTTCATGTGTAAACTGTGCAGATATTCAAGTGTGTGTGTATTAATTCTGTAGGAGAGGAGCAACTGTAATTTCCTGTGTGAGGTTGGGTTTATGTATCAGATTTGCATTCCTGTGTGTATATACTGTGAGTTATATGTGTAGCTGTGTATTAGTGTATAGGGAACCTGTGAGTTCCTATGTATCAGTAGATAGGTTTTCCCTGTGTTTAGGTGCAGTACCTATGTGTATGCAACCTATGTGTATCAGTCAGATATATCTTGTGTGTATTAGATAGGTAATACCTGGGTGTCAAGGTGAACAGTATGTATGGTGTAGATGTCAGTGAGTGTGGCTGTGATTTAGAATTCTGTGTGTACATGGATGTGTAATTCAGTGAGTAAGAAAGAGAGGTGTATAGCCAGGGTGTCCATATGTAATTAACTGTGTGTGTGTATAAGAGAACCTAGTGTATCATTATGAGCCTAGAGCCCAGTGCCTATGAGTGCAGAGTGTATCAGTATTTTAGGTGTTGCTGTACAGATATCAGCATGTGTGGAATGTAAGATATATATATCAGTGTATTGAATTGGAAGGGGGAAAACCTGTGTCAGTAAAACCAATGTGACAGTGTGCTAAAACCTGTGTGTTCAGTGAGCAGTATGGGGGTTATATGGCTGTGCTGTGTCACTAAACTGACTGTGTGTGTGTAGATGGGTAGCTGGGGAGTTCAGTACCTGGGAATTTCAGTGTGTTTATGTGTTTGTGTAGTAGTGTGGGTGTGTGTATCAGTAACTAGGGGGTGAGTGTCTGCTAGTGTGAGCATGCCTGTGTATTCCTGTCCAGTGTGTGAGTGTGCATTGTATCAGTGTATGTGTTAGTCTAGTTATGTGTATCTAGTAAGAGAGGGGTCTCTGAGTTAGTATCCTACACTTGCTTAAGGTAGGTGATTGCAGTAGCTAGTAGGATTGGGAGCAGTGAGGGGTTAAGTGTGTAGACTCAGGTGTATTAGTTAGTGTATAGTTATTAGTTAGTTTAGTTAGTAACATTAGTTAATATATTGTTACCAGTTAGTATAATATATAAAGGTATTAGTTAGTTATACTAAGTGGTAGTGATAGTTAGTTAAGGTAAGTTCTATATGATTGTAGATAAGTATAAGTACTAGCTATAACTGGATAGAGTAGGTATTAGTAAGGTTTTACTCAGAAACCTAGGTAATGGCCTAATATAGCTAAGATAAGCTAGTATTAGATAGTTAGTAACCTTTATAGACTAAATAACTTAGTATGGATCTAGTATGACTTAGTTAAGCTAGAATGACTTAGAATTGACCAGTAAACCTTAGACATGACCTAGAAACCTCGTTTTTTTAAATTGTTAAGCATGTTATTCTTTTAATTCATTAATTAACATTGAATTTCCATAAATAGGTCATTGTGATCCCATTTTGGACCTCGATCCTCACATTCTGCTCAGGACCACAGGCGAGTACATTCTCTGACAGTTTTCATGGTTGATTACTTCTATAAATTGTAGTGTATTTCATACTTGATTCCGACACTATGTATACACGGGTTAGCACCCTAGATCCCCATCACGAGGAGTCGTGGTTGGAATCCATCGTGCTAGCTGGGGGATGGGGAACTATTAGTAGATTGTGTGATCATATCCAAACATTATATGTACCATAGCTCACCCCACTTCTCACGTCGGGTGTGGCCTGACCACTTATATGCTCCATAGCTGTTATATATGATTAGCCTGACCATTATATGCACCATAGCTAACCATGCGGTTAGCCTGACCTAAAAGAATCATAGCTAATCATATATAACCAGCCTGATCCAGTCCCAAGCCGATCACATAATAAACTAATATTTCAAACACTTAGCCAGATGTTTTATCTTTATTCAGATTTACCTGTTCTAGCATTCACTATTTATTGCTCATTGCTAGATGCTTATTGTCTATTTCATTTCTTCAGTACTTCACATGTTCAGCTTTTATTTCCATCTTGTATCTCTTACACTGTTTATAGATTTTGTCAATTTAAATGAAACTGCTGTTAGTGCTTGTGCTTCGCTCCAATCCTGACTGGATAAACATTTTCAGAGAACCTGGAGGACTTTTGCCCTACTCATTACGGTCCAGGAATAGAGGAGGATTTCACCCCAGAAATCCCAGAGGAGGTGCCTATCTTAGAGGAGAACTTGCCTGCCCATACTTAGATTATTTTTCTGCATTTATTGTTTTAGACTGAGACTGAGACTGAGATGTATTTATTTTTATTTGTGACTTTGTGAGGTCATTTGGACCAGGATTTGAGTTAGATTTATTGTGGTTGGTTTTAAATAGAACTCTTTTCAATTCTCATCGTGCCATTATGTTTATAGTTGTGATTGAGTATATTATAGAAATGTGATTTATTTATCATTGTCCTCCGTACGGAGTTGAGACTATTGACAGGATATACTATGTTGTGACCAAGACAGCGTTCTACCGCCGATGCTGCGGCGTAGGCTGGACGTACCCACGACTCATGCCCAAATTCCGGGTGCGGGTCGTGACACGTTTTTAGTGGTGGCCCATGCAGGTCTAGTCTCCAGTCATAGTCTTAGACTGTTTTAGGAAATAGGAATTAGGCCGAGGCATACTCAATCACAATTAGGGAATTCTGATTCTTATGATACTATTCTTAATGATTAATTCCTTTAGAAATTTTCTGTCCTTCCTTGATATCATATCTATTGCCTTAATTGAATCTTTCGATCTGTCTCCAGGATGCCGCCAAGGAGATCCCAGAGACTCGGAGCAGCAGATTCAGAGAGGTCTGCCACCTCTCGCGCTGCCGGACAGACATCAGCAGCACCTCCTACATCTCCAGGACAGGTGGGAGTGTCTGCAGCATTCGGGGGTCCTCCACCACCAGTTCAGAGGGTCCCCACAGCTACGACGGCACCACCACCTCCACCACCAGCTCAGCATCCAGGAGGTGTGCCCGTCGATGGGGCACAGATGTTCGCCTTGATACAGGGCATGGTCGATGCCCAGAGGACGTCGGCAGAGGCCCAGAGAGTGCAGGCTGAGGCACATCAGGCCCAGACGGAGATGATGAGGGTGAACATGGAGAATGCTCACCAAGTGGCCCTCCAGGCTGTGGAGAGAGTCACTCAGCAGCAGCAACAACCTGGTCAGCAACAACAGAGGCCGGGCACCATTGTGGACTTCAAGAGGATGATGCCTCGGGAGTTCAAGGGGACAGAAGGGATACTCTACGCCGATGATTGGCTAGAGGACATCGAGAGGAACTTGCGTTTGGCGCAGATTCCAGAGGCGCTCCAGATCGAGGCCGCTGGCAGCCAGATGTTCGACATTGCCTTGACGTGGTTTCGCACGGAGCCGAGACTCTTGCGCGGGGGACTCACTTGGGAAGCTTTCAAGGAGCTCTTCAAAGAAAAGTTCTTTCCTGATGTCGCCCTAGGAGCTTTGGAGAGTCAATTCCATGACTTAGCCCAGGGGAGCTCGTCCGTCGATGAGTATGCCGCGGAGTTTAGCCGTCTGAGCCGTTTTGCACCATCGATGATTAGAGATCCGGGGGACAGGGCCCGGAAATTCAGAAAGGGGCTGACAAGAGAGATCAAGTCTCGCACGTCGGGACGTCGCACAGCTACCTATGAGGGCATATTGATGGATGCCCAAGTAGCCGAGGATGACTTGGACCTCAGACCCAAGAGGGGACGCGATGTTTCCGGAGGGGCAAACAGTAGTGCGGGGACAGGCAAGCGTCCACACTTTCAGCAGCAGCAGAGACCCTTTCAGCAGCAGCATCAGGCACCAGCCCGAGGGCAGGTCCAGCAGCAGCAACAGAGACAGAACCAGCCCGCCATCCAGTGTGCGTACTGCGGGAAGATGGGACATACTAGAGATATCTGCAGGCATAGATTGGGCTCATGTTTGTCCTGCGGATCGACGACACATCAGCTGAGGGATTGCCCTACCATTCGGACTCGTCCAGGTCAGGGTGGAGCAGCCGCCCAGAGAGGACCAGGCAGGGTACCTACCGTACCAGGAGGCCAACAACAGAGGGGACCACTTCCACCGCAAAATCAGAAGTTCGCCCAACATCAGCAGCAGAGAGGTGCACCCCAGGGGCGAGCGTACGCCATGGCAGTCGAGGAGATCGAGCCAGCAGGAGACTTGATCACAGGTTCGGTTCTTCTCGATTGTATTCCCGCATTTACCTTATTTGATTCTGGCGCTTCCCATAGTTTTGTGTCTGTATCATATGCACTTCGACATCATTTAGACACAGAACCATTAGCTAGGACTTGCAAGATCATGACTGGTGGAGGTATTATACTAGTCCGTGATCACTGCAAGGACCGGAGAGTATCAGTAGGAGGTCGAGAGTTGAGCGTGAGCTTACTTGTCATGCCACTTCCGGGGTACGATATTGTACTCGGGATGGACTGGTTGAGTAGGCATCATGCTACTATAGATTGTTATCGAGGCAGAGTATTGTTTAGACCACCAGGAGAGCCGGGATTTGAGGTCGTCAGAGGAACAGCGGAACAGAGCAGGAGCACATTTTGCGGAGCCAGGACGGAAGAAGAGGAGTTGCCACATCCTCTGATAGCGGAGTTCCTGGATGTATTTCCAGAAGAATTGCCAGGCTTGCCGCCCGACAGAGATGTTGAATTCTCTATAGACTTGGTTCCGGGAGCGGAGCCCATTTCACAACATGTCTATAGAGTCAACAACAGCGAGCTGGCAGAACTGAAGAAGCAAGTTGAGGAGCTGCAGGACAAAGGCTTCATCAAATCCAGTTCATCACCATGGGGAGCTCCGGTATTGTTCGTACCGAAGAAGGACGGCACGGTGCGTATGTGCATTGATTATAGAGCCTTGAACAATATCACTATCAAGAACAAGTACCCGCTGCCGAGGATAGATGATCTTTTCGACCAGTTGAGCGGGGCGAGGGTGTTTTCAAAGATTGATTTGAGGTCAGGCTATCACCAGGTGAAGGTGAAGAAAGAAGACACGCCGAAGACAGCTTTTCGGACCAGATACGGCCAGTTTGAGTTCATGGTAATGCCATTTGGTTTAACCAATGCACCGGCAGTATTCATGAACCTGATGAACAAGGTGTTCCACCAGTACCTTGACAAGTTCGTGGTGGTGTTCATCGACGATATTCTTGTGTATTCCAAGACCCCGGAGGAGCACGAAGAGCACCTGAGATTGGTCTTAGAGACTCTCAGGAGGGAGAAGCTGTACGGGAAACTCTCTAAGTGTGAATTCTTCCTTGACAAGGTTGAATTTCTTGGGCATGTGGTATCGGGTGACGGAATCTCGGTTAACCCACAGAAGATCGAGGCAGTGGAGTCATGGGCTACCCCCAGTTCGGTAGCTGAGATCAGGAGTTTCCTCGGGCTTGCAGGATACTACAGGAGGTTTGTACAAGACTTCTCCAAGATTGCAGCGCCGATGACCAGACTGACCAGGAAGGATGTGGATTTTGTGTGGACGGAGGAGTGCCAGGCTGCATTTGATGAACTAAAGAAGAGGTTGACAACAGCTCCAATTTTGACGTTGCCAGCAGGGACAGGTGGTTTCACCATCTACAGTGATGCTTCAGGGAAGGGTCTGGGATGTGTTCTTCAGCAGCACGGGAAGGTAATTGCTTATGCTTCCAGGCAGTTACGCCCTCATGAAAAGAATTATCCCACCCACGATTTAGAGTTGGCAGCAGTTATCTTCGCTCTAAAGCTGTGGAAACATTACCTGTACGGAGAGCGTGTGGAAATCTTCACAGACCACAAGAGCTTGAAGTACGTATTCACACAGAAGGAGCTGAACATGAGGCAGAGGAGGTGGTTGGAGTTGATGAAGGACTTCGACATCTCATTGCAGTACCATCCAGGGAAGGCTAACGTAGTCGCCGATGCCTTGAGCAGGTATCCGATGGCTATGTACTTGACGACAGATAGACATTTATTGGCTGATTTGGAGAGCTTGGAGATTGAAGTGTTAGTTCCCGGTGCTGAGATTCAGATGTGGGGATTACAGATACAGTCCGAACTGATGGACAGGATCAGAGCTGCGCAGTACGATGATGAGACCCTGAGGAGTATCAGAGCACAGGTTCAGATGGGATTGTCGGACGATTTCACTATCGCAGATGATGGTTCCTTACGGCACGGCACAAGGATATGTGTGCCTAGCGGGGAGCTGCGCGAGGAGGTTTTACAGGAGGCACACCGCTCTCAGTACTCGATGCATCCCGGTGCCAACAAGATGTATCGAGACTTGAGGGAGCACGTATGGTGGTATGGAATGAAGCGCGAGGTAGCACGCTTCGTATCTCGGTGTCTAGTGTGCCAGCAGGTAAAGGCAGACCGGCAGAGGCCAGGAGGTTTGCTTCAACCTTTACCGATTCCAGAATGGAAATGGGAGCACGTGACCATGGATTTCGTTTCAGGGCTTCCACGTTCTCCAGGAGGGAAGGACGCGATTTGGGTCATCGTGGACAGGTTGACCAAATCAGCCCATTTCTTACCTTTCAAGGTGGGCACGTCGACAGAGAAGCTAGCAGAGATGTACGTGCGTCAGATTGTTAGGCTTCATGGAGTTCCGGTGAGCATCGTCTCAGATCGGGATAGTCGTTTCACTTCCCACTTCTGGAGGAGTCTGCAGGCTAGCTTGGGCACTCAGCTCAAGTTCAGTACCGCATATCACCCCCAGACAGACGGGCAGTCTGAGAGGACTATTCAGACTCTCGAGGATATGCTACGTACTTGCGTTCTAGATCTCGGAGGTTCTTGGGAAGATCATCTGCACCTGGTAGAGTTCGCTTACAACAACAGCTACCAGGCCAGCATCGAGATGTCACCGTTTGAGGCTCTTTATGGACGGAGGTGTCGTACACCGCTATCGTGGGACGACGTTGGAGAGAGAGCCTTGCTAGGACCAGAAATGGTCGTGGATGCAGCGGAAAAGGTGAAACTCATCAGAGACAGACTGCGAGTGGCGCAGGACAGACAGCGGCATTGGGCCGACAGCCACCGTAGACCCCTTGAGTTTCAGGTATAGATTGTTATTTTCTGGTTTGTGTTGTTTGTTTAGACTGCGTGTTGAGACTGTTTGTTTTAGGTTGGCGATCTAGTTTTCCTACGGATTTCTCCGACGCGTGGAACGATTCGTTTTGGTAGAGGCGGAAAGCTTAGCCCACGCTACATCGGACCCTTCGGTATTCTGGCGAGGGTAGGTGCAGTGGCGTATAGACTGGACTTGCCGCCTGCTTTGGAGGGAGTGCATAATGTGTTTCACGTGTCGCAGCTGAGACGGTACGTGGCTGACCCTAGTCACGTACTTGATCACTCGGAGATTGAGGTTGGTCCGACGCTCAGCTACCCTGAGCAGCCCGTAGAGATCTTGGACCGTAGAGAGAAGGTGTTGCGGAACCAAACCATTCCTTTGGTTCGCGTAGCATGGAGACATCACTCTCCAGGGGAGTCGACCTGGGAGAGAGAGGACGAAATGCGCGAGCAATACCCGTATCTCTTCCAGACTTGAGGTATATTTTTTTCTGATTTCATTCTTGTTGTAGTTCAGTCCAATTTCGAGGACGAAATTTCTTTTAGGAGGGTAGACTTGTCACTACCACTTTTCCATATAAGGGTATTTCTGTAATTTAGCTATTTTAAATAATTATGAATTTAAATTAATTGCTGAGTTTTGTAACTATTATATTATTATTAGGGATATTGATTGTAGGTCAACCCTAGAATGCATTAGGGCAAACCCTAATGACCAACCCTAAGTTGTAAACCCTATTCTAGCAAACCCTAGAATTTTTAAATTTAAGATGGAACCCTCAAAAGTCATAGACTGACTTAACCTTAGTCTATTAGGATTTACATGACTTAACATAAAGGTTTAGTCTAAAAGCTGTGCAAGGAAACCCTAGAACTAGGTTTATATATAAAGGAAACCTCCCATTCTTCATGTAGAAAGGAAACCCTAGCCTCCTTCTTAAAACCATCCCCTCACCTCAAGACTCAGAAGCAAACCCTAGGGATCCCATTCTTCTCCTCCAAAGCAAGGAAAATCAGGGAACTTGGCTCAAGGAAACTCGTGAAGGAAGAACTTTCATAGAAGAATCTCCCTGCAGGTAAAACCCTAGTTTCTATTCCTTTAATTCTGATTTTTAGATGTTCATGGCCATTAGGGAACCCCCTTTTCTGTGTAATTCGAATTCCAGGGTTTTGATTTGGTTTTGGTGACCCACATGGGGTTTTCCCCAATTATTAAGAACCCTAACCCTAGATTTGGTTGTAGACAGATTTTTTCCCCATTTTCATGTAGATATAAATTCGATTTTAGGGTTTACTTACCTAGGTATTCTAAATTCTGTATATTGATGTATGAATCTATATGTATAGATATGTATTGTGTGTTGGGGGCTTTCATCTGTACATTAGGTTTGGGGAAGAACAGGGTGCAGTCGGGTATATCAGTGTGGTTGGGTTTCATTGTGTATCGGGTATGATATTTGGGGAAAAGCTCTGTTCAGTCGGGTGGATTTCTGTGCATAGGGTTGTGGCTGTGCATAAAAGTGTGTGTGTGGGGGATAACTTGAGTTGAGAACTGTGTATATGTATATATGTGTTCTGAGTAGTAGAATGTGTGTGAGGTTTCTCAGCAGTTGTGTAGTGCAGGTGTGTAGATGAGGGGTCTCAGTGTGCAGAATTGTTTCTGTGTGTGTGGGTCCAGACTTGTGCAAATTGTGTCTGGGTGAAGTGCTCAGTTTTAACTGTGTTTGAGTATCCTAATTACCCTGTGTTCAAGTATGAGTGCATGAGTGTATTGGATTTGGGTGAGTTATTGTGCCTGTGTGAGAAGGAGGAGAGAGAGAGAGCAACTGGGATATCTGTGTGTATTTGTTCATGTGTAAACTGTGCAGATATTCAAGTGTGTGTGTATTAATTCTGTAGGAGAGGAGCAACTGTAATTTCCTGTGTGAGGTTGGGTTTATGTATCAGATTTGCATTCCTGTGTGTATATACTGTGAGTTATATGTGTAGCTGTGTATTAGTGTATAGGGAACCTGTGAGTTCCTATGTATCAGTAGATAGGTTTTCCCTGTGTTTAGGTGCAGTACCTATGTGTATGCAACCTATGTGTATCAGTCAGATATATCTTGTGTGTATTAGATAGGTAATACCTGGGTGTCAAGGTGAACAGTATGTATGGTGTAGATGTCAGTGAGTGTGGCTGTGATTTAGAATTCTGTGTGTACATGGATGTGTAATTCAGTGAGTAAGAAAGAGAGGTGTATAGCCAGGGTGTCCATATGTAATTAACTGTGTGTGTGTATAAGAGAACCTAGTGTATCATTATGAGCCTAGAGCCCAGTGCCTGTGAGTGCAGAGTGTATCAGTATTTTAGGTGTTGCTGTACAGATATCAGCATGTGTGGAATGTAAGATATATATATCAGTGTATTGAATTGGAAGGGGGAAAACCTGTGTCAGTAAAACCAATGTGACAGTGTGCTAAAACCTGTGTGTTCAGTGAGCAGTATGGGGGTTATATGGCTGTGCTGTGTCACTAAACTGACTGTGTGTGTGTAGATGGGTAGCTGGGGAGTTCAGTACCTGGGAATTTCAGTGTGTTTATGTGTTTGTGTAGTAGTGTGGGTGTGTGTATCAGTAACTAGGGGGTGAGTGTCTGCTAGTGTGAGCATGCCTGTGTATTCCTGTCCAGTGTGTGAGTGTGCATTGTATCAGTGTATGTGTTAGTCTAGTTATGTGTATCTAGTAAGAGAGGGGTCTCTGAGTTAGTATCCTACACTTGCTTAAGGTAGGTGATTGCAGTAGCTAGTAGGATTGGGAGCAGTGAGGGGTTAAGTGTGTAGACTCAGGTGTATTAGTTAGTGTATAGTTATTAGTTAGTTTAGTTAGTAACATTAGTTAATATATTGTTACCAGTTAGTATAATATATAAAGGTATTAGTTAGTTATACTAAGTGGTAGTGATAGTTAGTTAAGGTAAGTTCTATATGATTGTAGATAAGTATAAGTACTAGCTATAACTGGATAGAGTAGGTATTAGTAAGGTTTTACTCAGAAACCTAGGTAATGGCCTAATATAGCTAAGATAAGCTAGTATTAGATAGTTAGTAACCTTTATAGACTAAATAACTTAGTATGGATCTAGTATGACTTAGTTAAGCTAGAATGACTTAGAATTGACCAGTAAACCTTAGACATGACCTAGAAACCTCGTTTTTTTAAATTGTTAAGCATGTTATTCTTTTAATTCATTAATTAACATTGAATTTCCATAAATAGGTCATTGTGATCCCATTTTGGACCTCGATCCTCACATTCTGCTCAGGACCACAGGCGAGTACATTCTCTGACAGTTTTCATGGTTGATTACTTCTATAAATTGTAGTGTATTTCATACTTGATTCCGACACTATGTATACACGGGTTAGCACCCTAGATCCCCATCACGAGGAGTCGTGGTTGGAATCCATCGTGCTAGCTGGGGGATGGGGAACTATTAGTAGATTGTGTGATCATATCCAAACATTATATGTACCATAGCTCACCCCACTTCTCACGTCGGGTGTGGCCTGACCACTTATATGCTCCATAGCTGTTATATATGATTAGCCTGACCATTATATGCACCATAGCTAACCATGCGGTTAGCCTGACCTAAAAGAATCATAGCTAATCATATATAACCAGCCTGATCCAGTCCCAAGCCGATCACATAATAAACTAATATTTCAAACACTTAGCCAGATGTTTTATCTTTATTCAGATTTACCTGTTCTAGCATTCACTATTTATTGCTCATTGCTAGATGCTTATTGTCTATTTCATTTCTTCAGTACTTCACATGTTCAGCTTTTATTTCCATCTTGTATCTCTTACACTGTTTATAGATTTTGTCAATTTAAATGAAACTGCTGTTAGTGCTTGTGCTTCGCTCCAATCCTGACTGGATAAACATTTTCAGAGAACCTGGAGGACTTTTGCCCTACTCATTACGGTCCAGGAATAGAGGAGGATTTCACCCCAGAAATCCCAGAGGAGGTGCCTATCTTAGAGGAGAACTTGCCTGCCCATACTTAGATTATTTTTCTGCATTTATTGTTTTAGACTGAGACTGAGACTGAGATGTATTTATTTTTATTTGTGACTTTGTGAGGTCATTTGGACCAGGATTTGAGTTAGATTTATTGTGGTTGGTTTTAAATAGAACTCTTTTCAATTCTCATCGTGCCATTATGTTTATAGTTGTGATTGAGTATATTATAGAAATGTGATTTATTTATCATTGTCCTCCGTACGGAGTTGAGACTATTGACAGGATATACTATGTTGTGACCAAGACAGCGTTCTACCGCCGATGCTGCGGCGTAGGCTGGACGTACCCACGACTCATGCCCAAATTCCGGGTGCGGGTCGTGACACATACCATGATGGAGAGTATGCACCAAATGATAGTGACTCAACATACAACTGCAAAAGCTCAAACACCTGTTCCTCCGACTCAACTACGTGTGGGGGTAGATATACCACCAGCCAATGCAAGCCAAGAGCCTGTTCAAAATCAAGAATCAGCTGCTCCTCAACCACTTAAACCGAAGAATGTATTACCTCCTGTTGGAGTTATAATACATCCAATCTCTCACCTTTCTGCTGTCCCTCTCCCATCTGAAGATCCAATACAAGCAATTTGGGAATTGAAAGCCCAATTTAATGCCTTGAAACATAAAAATTAGCTCAAAAAGTTGGGAATTAACCAACCATATCCAGCTGTCTGGGATAAGATCATTTTCCCACCAAAATATAAACCATGGGCTATGGTTTTGTTTAAGGGAAAGTCGTCGCCAAGCCAGTATATGAACTACTTCAACATGATGACGGTATTGTTGCAAGGAAATGATGCCCTTCCCACTCGAGTGTTTAAAGGCTGTCTGTTTGGAGTAGCTTACCAATGGTATCGTAGTCTACCTGACAACTATATTACTTTGTTTGAAGATTTCAAAGCTCTATTCTTCGCTCGATTCTACGAGGGAGGAATGGACATGTCTATGTCATCACTCATTGAAGTAAAGGAGAAGGAAAAAGAAAGCGTTCGTACTTTTATTGAACGCTTTCGTCATGCTACTTTACAGATGCCTCCGGGAGTTCCAGATTCAGCCTTGGTGGATATTTGCAGAAAGAATCTACTCCTACTAATCTCAGTATTCATGGGACCATATCAGTTCCATGATTGTCCCTCATTTATCATATCGGCAGTAGCCGTTGAAGATAATAGTCGGAAGGCTCGTAACAAAGGAATCATGATCTCTACCTCTGATAGAGGGAAGCGTTCATCCTCCAATAATGACAATACTCGTAGTTTAAAAGGAAAGGAGGCCCTGGCAATCAATACGTCCAGACAAAATACTCCGGTAACTACGTAGACGAATTCTGGAACTTCCAAACCTAAAGAAGAATATTCTTTTGACGATAATGATATTCCAAGCATATTTGATTGTCTATTCAAAAGTGGCAAGCTTACTCTACTAAAGATAAAGCGTCCAAATGAAGTCGGCAGTACAGATAATCTACTGTATTTTTTACAGATATATACATCACCCCACAAAGGCATGCTATGTACTGAAAAAGAAAATCCAGGAGTTGATCGACGCCAAAGCCATCACTTTGTATAATAACGAGAAGACGATCACTGCAAATATGATCTCACTCCAATTTGGCAATTTTCCCCCTCAAGAAGTACCGGATGGTATAGTACCTATTCCATAGGTAATGAGGGATATTGTTAATCTCCCTCCTACCAGGGGTTAAAATCAAGATTTAATGCCCCTGACTACCAAGAGTGGGGAGATCATGTGGGTTCACCATGATCTAGTATCAGAAATTGAGGAAGAAACTAAAGCTGCTAAAGCTAAGTCTAAAAAGAATTCAAGCTGTAAACCATGTCATATGGTTAAAATATCCCCAACAGACCAATCCTCAGGTCTATCTACATTTTCGGATATACCACAATCAACAAATCACTCCTCAGTAAAATTTTTGGGCATTGGTTCACATTTATATTATCTCTGAACTACGTCTCTCTACTTTTCCCAGCAGAGTGAATCTATCACCACAAGAAAACGGTCATGTCCACGTTACCTCTGTCCTGTTTTCTTTATCCCCACAGAGTCATATCTTACCATGTCCACATGATCACTGAGTAAGATATTTCTAGAACTTTTCCATGTCCACATTACCTCTGAGTAAAGTTCTTCTTTTCAACTTTCTACAAGCACATTCGCATAACCCCTGATAGTGCTAGTCGTCTAGCTTATATCAGTAGATTCATATCCAATCTCTCTGGGCGATGTCAACCTTTTTCTCGTCTAATAAGGAAAGACCATTTTTTGCTGTATGTTCGAGAAATGGATCATTCTTTAGGGGCTCTCCTCACACAGAAGAACAATGAGGGTCATAAATAGGCTATATACTATCTAAGCAGGATGATGGTCGGAGCAGAGCACAGGTAACCCAGTGGAAAAAGAATGCTTGGCCCTAATGTTTGTCATTCAGAAGATGCGACATTATGTGACAGGCCAAACAATTCATATCATATCCAGAATCAACCCACTTCGGGTATTGATGAATAAGCCAAGTATTCTTAATTCCTGACTCGCGACTTGGGCAATGCTATTGACACCGTATAATATGGTGTACGTCCCTTAGAAATCCGTGAAAGGTCAAGCTTTGGCTGATTTCTTAGCTGCCCATCCAATTCCAGAAACCTCCAAATTATATAATGACATTCCCGACGAAGTTGCAGAATGTAATTTGGCAATGGAAGGTGATACATGGCAGCTATTCTTTGATGGTGCTTCCAGAACTGGTCCCAAGGGAAACATGGTTTCAGGTATAGGGATTGTTCTGGTGACTCCTGATAAACTCGTCATTTATCGAGCATATTCTCTTAGTGAACCATGATCTAATAATGTGGCAAAGTATAATGCTCTATTAATTGGGCTTCAAGTTGCTAAAGAATTGGATGTTGAATACTTGGAAGCTTTTGGTGATTCTCAGCTGATCGTCAATCAGGTCAGAGAAATATATGAAGTCCGCAATCCAGATCTTATTCCTTATCACCGAACAACAGTCGAGATAGCAATGTCTTTTAAAGGATTCTTCTTAGAACATATTCCTCGATCTCAAAATTTGGAAGCTGATGCTCTGGCCAGTCTAGCTGCAGATCTAGCTATTCCTATAAGAAGGCAAAATTCGGTGATCCTTCTTAACAGAGATTTGTTTTGTGTAAAAATAATTTTTACATAGAACGCAGCTACGTTATAAACATGGTTCCTCCTGAGAGAGATTGGAGAAGTCCCTTTATAGATTTTGTGTCATATGGAATCTTACCAGAGGATCCTAAAGAAGCAGCATCTATCAAAAGACGGTCGCTACGTTTCTATTTTGATGCTTCTTCACAAATTTTGTATCGCCGAACATATGATGGACTATTGTTACGATGTCTCTCTGGTGATGATGCAAGGCGGGTTATCCGAGAAGCTTATGATGGAGTATGTGGAGCATATCAACCAGGTCCTAAGTTACAGGATCGTATCAGGAGGATGGGCTACTACTGGCCTACTATGATTGCAGATGCCGTGGAATATGCAAGAAAATGCAAAGCCTATCAGGTTCATGCAGATTTTATATATCAACCTTCTGAATATTTACATCCTACTATCTCATCATGGCCCTTTGAAGCATGGGGTATGGATATCATTGGTCCTATTCATCCTTCATCTTCTAGAGGACATCGGTTTATATTAGCTATCACTGATTATTTCTCCAAATGGGCAGAGGAAATTCCTCTTGCTGAGGTAAAGACATTCAATGTGATCAGCTTTATTAAGCATCATATAATTTATCACTTTGGGATACCCCGAAGGATAATTCATGACAATGGGCCTCAATTCATCAGTCAAGCATTTCACCGATTTTGTGATAAAAATCAGATACAAAATGTGGCCTCAACGGCATATAATCCTGCTACAAATAGTTTGGCAGAAGCCTTCAACAAAACCATTATCAAACTCTTGAAGAAATTTGTCTCTTCAAACAAAAAAGATTAGAACGAGAAATTGGGGGAATGTATGTGGGCATACCGCACAACGGTACGAACACCAACGAGTTGTACTCCATTTTCATTAGTTTACGGGTGTGAAGCACTTCTCCCTTTTGAAATTCAAATTCCATCACTCAGAATAGCAGTAGCTAATGAGCTGACTAAGGAAAATAATGATCGTTTAAGACATCAAGAACTAGAAGGGTTAGACGAAAGACGCCTTCAAGCTTAACAGCGCATTGAGTTCTACCAAGCACGCATCTCCAGAGCTTTTAATCAAAAAGTGAAAGAAAAAGTGTTCAAAGTTGGTGAGCTAGTTTTAGCTGTGAAGCGGCCAATAATCTTTAGACATAAAAGTAAGGGGAAATTCTAGCCCAAATGGGAAGGCCCTTATGTGATTGAAACAACATTTTCAAATGGCGCTTACAGATTAGCCAAGCCTAATAGAGATTTGATAATGGCTCCTATCAATGGCAAATTCTTGAAGAAGTATTATGCTTGATCTCCCTTGCTCAATAGAGTATGATGAAGATTACATTCTGATGATACTATGTGCAAAGATTAGTTGAATCATATTCTATCATGTTCATATTACCTCTGAACAGATATGTTTAACTAATTTGAAACTTTAAAACCTATCATGCCCATATTACCTCTGATAGTGTTTTGTATACAAATTTAGTTGGATCATATTCTATCATGTTCATATGACCTCTGAATAGATATATTCAGCAAAACTAGTTACCGAAAGTATAGCATGTCCATATTACCTCTGATATCACTTTTATCTTAGCCTATCATTTATATTCTAATAATAAGTAATGGGTCCACAGAGTTAGAAAATGTGTCTTCATTATCTCTGAGAATTACAAATTACATGGTAAAGAAGGAGCAAAAAAGTACATATTCCTTCATTGTGGAGGAGCAGTTAAATCATGGATTTGTTGTGCTAAAGCAGCCATCATTTCATTCTTGGAGTTTAAAATTTTGGTGCGAGCCAGTTCCAGTCTTGCTTTGTCATTACTCAAGAGAGATAGTTCAAACAGAGAATTAACAAAACTTGCATGGATGACACCCACATGTGTCAAGTTCTGTTGAGCCGTATTCACTTGGCCCTCCAATACATCATGAACTAGTGATGCTTTGAGAAGCCTCTCCTTTGTTTGAGCAAGTTCAGCTTCCAGTTCTTGAATCCTCACTTCATATCCCTCACATTCGGCACGGCACTGAGCTAGCTGAGGAATACTCTCCACCAATACTACTTGCTCTTTCTCCATCTCTTGTTGCTGTTCCTGAATGGATTTATTTAAGATTTCTGCCTTTCGAGCAAATTCTGAAGTTAGTGAGTCATACTCAGCCTGAACCAAGTCATTGATGCTGCCTCTGGATAATTGCAAATATTCGTTAATGGATTTTTCTAAACTATTAATAACTTGCTATAGCGCATTAGCTCTGTCAGCGTCATTAAAATTTTTAATTTACGCTATAGTGAGCATGGAAGACGTCTTCAAAGCATCAAAGCCTAGATTCTTCTCTAGCACCATGGAGATTAATTCTTTTAAAGTGAGGTAGAATATGCTAGTATATTGTTCAACTAGCATAGCAAGGCTCGAATGGAAGCTGGGAGTGGCCGCAATATCAGTAAATCTTCTTCCTGGAATGACTGCAGAAGATGTTGCCACAGTCGTTGCTTCAACATATGGCACAACAAAAGAAGAGACACCAACAACAGTTTAAGTTGTTGGCATGCTCGATGAAGGTGGGAGTATATCTGAGAATGTCGCAGTTTCAAGGCACACTTCTTCGACAGTGGTCACAGCCGTTTCAGTAGCTGGATCCGCAACGAAAGCAGAGGTTGTTTCAGCTCCGCCTTTTCTAGAAATGTCTTCGCCTGAAAATAAGATAAGAGAAAGTTAGTATCAATTTGATGTTAAATTTTCCCGAAAAAAGCGTAAAGGCAACATTTACCTATGGTCGATGGTATGTATATTGCATCTGCAGCCTGTATAGCTAAATCATTTCTTAATGATGCTAAACAAGTTATCATACCTGGAGAGGAAGGTACACCAACTGACGCTTGAGGGTCGTCATCCCAGTCATTACCCAAATCTACTCGAGGTTCATCAGGTGGAATCTCACTTGAAATATTTAAAGATGAAGGAGGGGATAGTCCCATTATTTGTCTTTTAAACGATGAAAAAGGTATAGCAATTATTAGAGAACTCGGCCTCGAAGGCGATAGAGAAGCATCACCAGTAACGGTGGTAGATGCAATTGCGGCAGCAGTCATTGGCAAAGAATCTCCAGCACTTTCGGCTATGACTGTAGACGCTCCTTCTTTAAAAGGCGAAGGATGATGAGGGGATATAGAATCCCTAATCACAGAATCATCCCTAACAGGGGAAACAATAGGTACACTTCTGGAAGAGACCCCCTTGGTGGAAGTCTTTTTAGGACCTTTAGTGGTTTGATTCTTCTTACGAGGGGAAGGCTCTTTCTGAGTAGAAGCCTTTCTTTTATTAAAAATTATGAGAGGCTCTGCTGGTGGAGCTGTTATGCCTCTTGGTAATATCAATAAATAATCATCTGCCCCAGTAGTCTCATCACCTTCATCAGAGGAGAGAGATGGTATCTCCTCTCTTCCAGTGGATTTATGGGAGGGTATTCTGAAACTTCCATATACATCAAAATCATGATGGAAAGTATTAATAGACACATAAAATTGTGCGTATGAATGAAGAACGCAATTCCATGGAGAAAGAAGTCGTAGGTACAGCAAAGGTTGCTTCAGTACAACCCATGATGAAATAACGCCATCCTCTAGCTCCATCAATAAGCCCACCTTTGAATTTAAAGCTGGTGATGGGATTTCCCACGTGCAACTGATCATATCCAAATTGCCTGGCGAAACGGCTAGGCAGATAAGGTTCCAGGTAGTAGTGATCCTCACTTCTATACAGCAGGTGTGAAGGTCTAATACAGACCAACCAGTAAAAAGCTTCAGGAGAAAGAATAGACTTTTCATGACCTATATCATGAAGTTTAGTCCCCTGCTGATTAATATGTACAGGGGGAACGATACAGAAAAATTTCCAACTATGAGCAAAATTTAGTGCTAGTCGACAATCTATGACGCTAGTCACATTCCAAGAAGAATTCTTGTAATTCAACAGAAAGTTATTGTCCGAACCACTGGCCGATCCGGGAGACATCACTCTGGTTTTATAAAGGATTAACCATCCCATCATATATAAGAATGGTAATTCAACTCTGGGATATCCTTCGCGCTGAGTGGTATTGGCCAGCAGTCCATCAGTAATAGCCCTCAGGCCAGCTTGTATCCTGCATACCATGGCAGGGAGTAGGCCCAATCTGGCTCCAAATACCAAACACACTGCAGGCCATAGGGTGTTGCGATGAATACGATCTGCAGACGCAACCAGGCACCACCATCGGCGTAGCCAAATAGAAAGAAAGCCATCCAGTTGAGCTTCTTTTGACAAAAGCTTTCGACAATGCCTCATATAATTGTAGGCTTTGGTCCCTGCAGGATAACTATATATATCTTTATTAAGAACACAATCTGGAGCTTCTGCATCTTCAATAAGATCATATATTGTGTTGGCATTAAGAATACTCAAAGGGTTCAAAGGTTTGTCTTTGCCTTCAACAACTTTTTCCTGCTTGGCATTTCTAGCCTGATGGAAGAAAAGGTAAGATACCCATTTGTTAATATGAGCTAAATCAGAAAGCTCTCTATAAAAAGTGGTGCATGCAAGATTGTGGCTCATCAATTCTTGGTATACAGCCACTGCCCGATGGTTGGTATCCTTCAACTCTCTATTGGTGGAAACGTATTCTTCATAGGGATTGTCTCCCATTGGTAGTTTTGAGATATCTGCCATCTCATGAAGTGCTAGGCCCAACTCACCTATTGGAGTGGCGAAAGTCCCAGTAAATGAGTTATATCGTTCCATCAAAGCTAAGAATAAATTTGTGTTGATAGGCAGTCCAACACTAGTAGCACTAACAGCATCATATAAGTTGATACTTTCTAGCTCCATTTGAAAGTGCTTCAGGGCCCATGCAGTTAATCTGGCCCATCGAAGATTGTGGGGGTTAAGCCATTCACTAGTGCGAGGGTTAACTTTGGGATATACTCCTCCCTGCCCCCATGAAGTCATTGCAGAAAGTTGCTATTTGAAACGGCTGGATCAAAGAAGAGTCTTCACTAGGGACACTGCCTGGTAGTAAACCTCTGAAGGGCACAATAGGACCTGAGGGACTACTTACGAAGGATCCTCGGTCTAATTTTTTCTTATAGAAGATCTTTCCTGGCTGGCCATGAAGATCAGGATTCAGATTCCATGCCATCCTTCTGGGATGTGTGGCATGGAAGAATGCAGAGATGGGGTAGTCTCTGAACATCTTTGGCAGATACATAACAGTGCCCTCAACAGAAAATACCCATTCTTCCTTCTTGGGCTTTGTTTGGGATTGCTTATCAATAGCATCTCCAAATAAAAAAGATGGTTTCTTATACTCGATTATATCTATGTATGTCAAGGGTTCCCCGTTGATCATAGTTAGCAACATTCTTTCTCCTTGGGCCAAGATCAGAATTCCCCTTTATTTAGGATACTCATTTTCGGAGATGGGGAAAGTTACATGGGACAAGTCCTCCAAATAGTTGGAATTTAATATTCCAGCAGCATAACCTATTACTTCAGCTATAAGGGGGATCTGTAGGTCCACTACAAAAAAGCAAAAGAATAAGTCAGTTTTATGCTGGAATTTACTTTCAGTGCGTAAAACGTGAGGTGAGTAAGAAAATTTGCAGTATACGCCAAATTTAACAGTTTGAGTTTTTACGCCAGATTGCAAAAGATAGAGTTTTACGCTGACACATTAAAATGTGGGCGTATTGATAAATCATCTATGTGCATCATCTTCCTCGAAGAGACTCTCAGCACAAAAGATAACCTTGCACATACACGTATAACGTGTACGAAGGGTTTTTATTTCTTGAAGTTTTACCTGTGATGTCCGGTGCACAGCTAGACAGCGGAGCACTTCGTTCAGAACGAGGCTCGCTTGGCCTAGGAGGAGTCACTCGTGCTTGAGCAGATGAGCGAGATGATGAAGCAGCTTGCTTTCCTTTCATGGTGGAGGTCTGTTTTGGTGCCATGGCAGAAAAGAAAGGTTTTTCAGAAAGATATGAAGGGTTTTTAGAAAAAGATGAAGGGTTTTTCTCTCTCATGACCTAGGCCTATTTATAGAGTTCAAATTACTCTTTGAATCCTTAATCAAATCCGATCTTATCGTAGTCAGTTATAATTTGGGACCACGTTAGTAGATAATTTGAAAATGAAGACAGATAGTCATGCTGCGTAAAGGATCTATCAGATGCTATAGATCTATGATTTTACTCGCAGAGCAAGGATCTATGATTTTACGCTCAGAGCAAAGATCTATGATTTTACGCTCAGATGCTAAGGATCTATGATTTTACGCTCAGAGCAAAGATCTATGATTTTACGCTCAGATGCTACGGATCTATAATTTTACGCTCAGATGCTACAGATATATGAATTTATGCGCAGAGCAAGGATCTATGATTTTATGCTCAGATGTTACGGATCTATAATTTTACGCACAAAACAAAAATCTTAAATTACGCAGGACAGATCAGTTAGCAGAATACGCGTATATATTGATAATCTGAGTTTTACGCTCGAGAAAGCCAGTTACAAGAGTTTACACAGAAAATGCTCTTTTATTTTAAGAATCAGTATTTTTTTGATTCCATATTGTTTACAAACATTGCAAGGGCCTGAAATACGCAAATATCAACGTTTGTAAACAGACGACGAGTATTCAGTAAACTTCTCTTCTTCTTCAGTTGAGAGGACTTCATCAGACGAAGGGCCAAAGAGTTTCCTGAAAATGTCTATCTTCATTGGAGATGACTCTTCTTCCTTGGCCATTGGTAATTCATTCGAAGTTTAGCCAGGATCTTTTACATCTAGTTCAAGGATGGCCTGTTCGGCGGACATTTCTTGCCCTGTCCCGAGAATCTTTCGAGAAGCTATTTTTTGAAGATGATGTTCTGAACAGATGTTCTTCGTATTTATAAAGGAGAAATGAAAGTTCAGAATTCTATGTGACTCCTCGTTAAAACAGCATGATAATTGGATTTTCAAGATAATTTAATGCTAAAGAGTTTTTACGCATCTTCCTTTATGCGTAAAAGTTGGAACGTAACTGGATGCATATTTATCAGAGTCTGCGTAAAAATTACTCAAGCATGTCGAAGCTGCGTATTACCAGACTTCCTCACAGCAACATGGCAAATCAATAGTGCATAAAAGAAGACAAGTCTATTAATCATGATTACATATGATGGAAATCCATTTTACAAAGGATTTTTCATTAATATTCAAGATCAAGATTACATATGATGGGAATCTATTATGCTAGATTCTCATCTGATGGAGATCTTCATTTCTTCTTCTACAACACTTCTTCGGCTCCTATACGCCGGGTGCCAAGAAAATGGTCAATGGAGGGAGGATACAAAACTGGGCCTGTTTAAATTATTCAAGCCCACCCCCCATACATCATCGGCGGCCATGCTTAGAATTGTGATTGGGATTCATACCCAACACAATACTGGAAGACACGGCCGAGCTGCACCCCAGGATCCAGCTTCATAATAGGGGGAAATACAGCTAGCAAGCTGTATGGTCTAATATGACCCTTCCTCTCTCTTTGACGAATTGCCATATAAAATCGTTGATTACCTCGAGCAAAGGAATCTATGATATCCCTCCATGGTCCATCATTGCAGAGAATATTTGCTCGAAGACGTCTCTTTTTACGGCTAATTACATGCTGGGAGAGCATAATCTTCTTCTTTCTCAGTTCAGCCAAATGAATCTCAGCAGTCATCTTTTTGGTGAAGGAAGTATGGAAAAACAAGTTCATTTTCTTGCCCTTATATAGGCAGAAGAGAACATACAAATTCCAACGACTCCTTAAATATAGCCAAAAAATTAGCCTTGAAGAACGAGTCAAGTTTGACCCTTTTATGCTTCATTCAAAGTATTTTAAATTGCGAGGAATTTGAAAACTTTGAAGGGGGTCTTGTAGAAGCATGAAATATGCTGGAAAATTGTCGTTTAGTGACATCTGACAAAAGTGCTACACGGCTGTGATGATAATTTTGCACAGAGACCCAGGTTGTCATTTAGTGACATATTTTTGATACAAGTCATTTTTACACATTCAAACGAAGAAAATAGAGTCTTCAGAATACGCTGCCTATTCTACATTGACATAAATGAGTTTTTACGCTCAAGACAAGACAAAATCAGACGCTACGTCAAAATCTGTTTCTTGTACAGAGCTCAAAGCATATCTTTGCATTTAATGCACGAGATTGAGGCATATCTCTATATTTAATGCACGAGATTTTATTCTATGTTCAAAAATTTGTCATGACTGGGAAAACTAAGACTGAGACTAATACGCTCATATCACCATTCTTGCATTTTACGCCAACCAAGCTATTTTCAACTATAGGAGTACGCCGTATGCTATCTCCTCAAAATATGCTAACTCGACTATATTTGCAAAGGTACGTTGATAAAGCTACTTAGCCCAGAATACGCTCAAGACCTCAGTTGTGAAGGATAATTGGCTATTTTACGCTGGTTATCTATTACTCATAAATTATCAAGCTTTACGCAGGGGCAGTTACCTACATGGCTTGCATGCCATGATCTTCGAGAAGCAGTTATACACGTTACCTTATAAAGGGATACGTGTCATACGCAGATTCAGAAGATTATTGGAACGTAGGTAGCAGTTGTTATAACTGTCACGCCCCGATTTCGGCTATTCGATAATCGTCCCCCGGGCGTGATGCCGTGCACACGTAGGGCGCGCGTGCACAAGGCCTTAGGCATAAGAATATTCTTTAGAACAATGCAACAGAGTGGACATATAAGATAACACAAGGTTGAGGCATAGAAAAGTTTCTCTTTTATTCATAATGAACATCTTTTTATATTGCTTGACTCAAAAGTATAAAATGCCCACGGGCTTACAGACTTGGACGCAAAATGAGATAGCCGATCCATACATTATGTCCCTTATACATAGATTCAAAAACACAAAATCCACCTTGGGTGCGAGTAAGCACCATCGCCTTAGCGATATTCAGCAACGGAGATAGTGAAAGGCTTCTTCGCTTGAGCCTCCAAAAGTCTTGGCCACGAACCGCCAAGGATCCCAAAAGTTCGGAGTGAGCTTCAGTTCCTCGCCGCGTCGCCTTGCGCCGGGGAACCTGCTACAACGAGGGTCAGTACTTCGGAAAGTACTGGTGAAGGCTAGCTGCTCAACTTTACCAAGCTCAAGAGATATGATCTAATGAGTATGCTACAATTATTTTCTTAGGTGGGTTTCTATTCTTGCCTAGTTCCGATTTCATTTAGCAGATATGCAAGAACAAAATAACATAACTTCGCATGCCACCGTTCGGTGACTTTACCTGTCCCGTCTGAACCACCTGTACAACTTACCATAGCCTTCCCTGTCACGAAGACATAGTTAGTCTGCACAGTTTAAATGTACACAACATCTTTTGGTTGGACGGGGGATGGATCGGCTGACATTCCGCCTCAGGTAGCTAGCCTTTGGCGGACGCACGGACCCATCCAAGCGCTAGGACTACACTAGCAAATGTTCTACCCAGGTCGAAGCGGTCCCGGTGCCCCGGCGACCGTTCGTAGAACGTTACCCCTTGTATACAAGTTTGTCCAATACCAACCCACCAAACCCATAGTTAACGCCTAAGAATTTAAAGAAACGGCATGTACGGAACCGCTTTACTGTGCTACCATAATCGACCAACAAGTTATATGCAATAACATTTAGCAGTTTAAAGAAGAATAACTTGTGCTATAAATAAGTGCCGATCAATTATTGTACCCAACGAACGTGCATGCATCAATCAATTTATGCAAGGTTCTGAATGACAAGCAATGAATGTTCCAAGCCTACTTTTTATCTTTTCATTCAACTTTATATATATTTGGTATCGTTTGAATGAATGCACGACTGAGTCAATCTTTATTATGAACGGAGCCCTTGGAAAGAAGGTGCTTATCGAAATAGAGCCACTCACAAGTTTGTTGAATAGGAAGAAGAAGGAGAGGTCCCTAAGACTCCGCTCGCGCGTCGTCTACACGATCACCTGCACGCACCAACGGATGATCAATACCTCCTGCTTCGGTCTCCAAGGGTCGATACGAAATGCGAAATCCTAAGAACGAAAGCAATGAAATCCATTGAAACCGTTCAAGAAAACGCAAGTCATAAAACCAACAAGAAAGCATCCAAGCGGCACGAAAACGGACAAGAAACCAACGCAACGGAAAGGCCCCTCTCGACTCTGCCGCCGAGTACATCCTCGAGGCACAGTCCGTTGTATATGGGACCTGATTCCGAAGAAACCAATCCATAATGAGGAAAGGATCTTAATTCAATCTGTCCCGTTCGGACGGTCGTAAGTATTCCTTGGCCGCGCTCCCCGAATAGGGGGAACGGGGCATTACATCATAACCATCCAAAAGAAAGTTTCGTCCCGAAACTTAGGAATAGAACCTACCCCTAAGGAATAATGAGGGGAACCTTTCCCTCATATCAGCTTCAAGTTCCCAGGTCGACTCCTCGACCGAATGGTTCCGCCACAGGACGCGCACTAGCGAGACGGTTCGGTTCCGCAACTGCTTCTCTTTACGATCCAAAACTTGGACAGGCTCTGCTGCGTACGACAAGTCCGCTTGCAGATTCAACTGACCCAAGTCGACTATGTGGTTCGGGTCGTGTACAAACTTTCTCAGCTGTGAAACGTGAAAAATATTGTGTACTTCTGATAGGGCAGGCGGCAAAGCAACTTGGTAGGCGACCGGAGTAACCCGTTTGAGAATTTCAAACGGTCCAACAAATCTTGGACTTAACTTTCCTTTTACTCCGAATCGCATAACTTCGCGCATAGGCGAGACTTTCAAGAACACATGGTCCCCTTCAAAGAATTCAAGGGGGCAACGTCGAGCATCGGCATAACTCTTTTGTCGGCTTTGTGCTGTCTTCAACCGTTCACGAATCAACCGAACTTTTTGTACGATTTGTTCAACCAGCTCTGGCCCTAGGATTTGCCGTTCTCCGACTTCGTCCCAGCAGATTGGTGACCTACACTTCCGCCCATACAAAGCCTCGTACGGAGCCATCTCGATGCTGGACTGATAACTATTGTTATATGCAAATTCCGCCAGCGGCAGGTAGACGTCCCAACTTGACTTCGAATCGATCACGCAGAGGCGCAACATGTCTTCTAGTATCTGATTCACTCGTTCCGTCTGACCATCGGTTTGGGGATGATAGGCTGAGCTAAACTTCAACTTGGTCCCCATCGCCAGCTGAAGGCTCTCCCAGAAACGCGAGATGAATCGCCCGTCCCGATCTGATACTATAGAAACTGGCACTCCATGCAGCCGGACTATCTCGTCAAGGTAGGTCTGGGCGAGGCGATCGGCACTCCAAGTACTTTTGATGGCAAGGAAGTGTGCAGACTTGGTTAACCGGTCGACGATAACCCAGATCGCGTCGTTCCCCCGTTGCGTCCTTGGCAGGCCAACAATGAAATCCATGCAGATGTGCTCCCACTTCCATTCCGGGATAGCAAGATTTTGCATCTCTCCGCCCGGCCTCTGATGCTCTGCTTTCACCCTTTGACAGGTTATGCATTGGGACACAAAGAGTGCAACATCTTTCTTCATGCCTTGCCACCAGAAGGTCGTTCGGAGGTTTTTATACATCTTCGTGCTCCCGGGATGGATCATATAGGCTGCGTAATGAGCTTCCGCAAGGATCTCCTTTCTAAGTTCTGAATCATCGGAGACGTATAGCCTTTCTCTCACCCGCAATGCCCCATTTTCATCAACTGCAAAGTCCTTCGCCTTCCCCGCTAGAATCTGCTCGTGCATTTTCTTTAGGAAAGGGTCGTCTTTCTGAGTAGATGTGACCCGCTCTATTAGGTTGGGTACGAATCGCATTTGAGCGACCCGCGCGCCACGATATCGAATTCGGAGTTCGATGCCCATCTCTTCTAAGTCCCTTCGTAACCTGCGATCGACTGACAGAGATCCAACGAAGATCCGACTCAAAGCATCCGCTACAACGTTCCCTTTTCCAGGTGTGTAGTCTTTCGTCAAGTCGTAATCTTTTATCAATTCTAGCCAACGGCGCTGACGAAGGTTGAGGTCCGTCTGGGTGAATAGGTACTTCAAGCTCTTGTGATCAGTATAAATTCGGCAAGGCACTCCATAAAGGTAGTGTCGCCACAATTTCAGGGCAAAGACAATTGCCGCTAACTCCAGGTCGTGTGTAGGATAATTTTTCTCGTGCTTCTTCAGTTGCCTGGAGGCATAGGCTATCACTCGATCTCGCTGCATAAGTACACACCCCAAACCTTGCCCGGACGCGTCGCTAAATATTTGGAATCCCGAGATCTCGTCTGGTAATGCAAGTAACGGGGCAGAGGTGAGGCGATGCTTTAACTCTTTAAACGAAGCTTCGCAGTCGGCGGACCACTCAAACGCGACTCCCTTTTGTGTGAGGCGAGTCAGAGGTAATGCAAGTTTGGAAAAATCCTTCACGAACCGTCTGTAGTAGCCCGCTAGCCCGAGGAAGCTTCGAATCTCGCTAACGGATGCAGGTCGCTTCCACTCGACAATGGCCTCCACCTTCTTCGGATCGACTGAGATGCCTCCCGCAGAAATGATGTGCCCGAGGAAAGATACACTACTTAGCCAGAATTCACACTTACTCAGCTTAGCATATAGCTGGTTGTCCCGAAGAGTTTGTAGCACGGTCCGCAAGTGCTCTGCATGTTCTTCCTCACTCTTCGAATACACCAAGATATCATCGATGAATACTACTACAAACTTATCGAGGTAGGGCCGGAACACAAGGTTCATCAAACTCATAAAGGCAGCGGGGGCATTGGTTAGTCCGAACGGCATCACCAGGAACTCATAATGGCCATAGCGAGTTCGAAAAGCTGACTTTGGCACATCGTCTTGCTTGATCTTTAGTTGGTGATAGCCCGAACGGAGATCAATTTTAGAGAATACCGTGGCAGCCTGCAACTGATCGAAAAGATCGTCTATTCTTGGAAGAGGATACTGGTTACGAATGGTTGCTTTATTCAATTCTCGATAGTCGATGCAGAGCCGCAACGAGCCATCCTTTTTCTTCACGAATAGTACTGGGGCACCCCACGGAGATACACTAGGCCGAATGTATCCTCGATCTAGCAAGTCTTGCAACTGTACTTTAAGCTCTTTCAATTCTGCCGGGGCCATTCGATACGGTGTCTTAGAAATTGGTCGAGTTTCTGGGAACGTGTCTATAGTAAACTCTGTCTCTCGATCGGGCGGCATGCCTGGCAACTCGTCGAGGAACACATCAGGAAAATCCGCCACAACGGGGATAGACTCAACGTTTGCGCAATCTTGCCGAGTGTCTCGAACGGACGCTAAGTACCCTTCGCAGCCGGAGTGAATCATCCGTCGAGCAGACATTGCTGAGATCACCATACAGGCATTCGACGCTTTCGACTCAGGACTGCACGTGAAGCAAAACTCGGTCTCGCCGGGCAAACGAAACACGACTTCCTTTTTCGCACAGTCGATTGTAGCTGAACAAGCGCCGAGCCAATCCATCCCCAGAATAAGATCGTAGTCCCTTATGTCTAGAACTATCGCATCTAATGACAATCTCCGTCCCCCGATACAAATGTTACCTTCACGACAGACTAAGCGAGCCGATAGATCTACTCCCGAAGGAGTGCTAACACTTAGGTTTAAGCCTAGCGGTGTCATAGGGAATGTGTGTTCGGCGGCAAAATTTGCCGAAATGAAGCTATGTGTTGCACCAGAATCAAACAATACTCGAGCAGGTACATTATTAAAAAGTAATATACCTGACACCGTCGTGTTCGACGCGAGTGCCTCGTCCCGAGTCAAGGCATAGACTCGGCCCTGAGCGTTTTGCGGTGCCTGGTTTGCTCGTTGAGTTTGCCCCTGACCCTGAGGCTCTTGGTTTTGTTGATGCTGCTGCTCTTGCCCGCTAGCACGACAGTTCACTGCCATGTGGCCCTGACGACCGCACTTAAAGCATGAACCATTGAACACCCGACAGTTCCGTGCGATGTGTCCTGTACGATTGCATCGGTGGCAGACGGCTTCGTTACCCCTTCCCGGGTTTGCTCCCTGTTTACCGCCGTTATTGGGGCGCTTCTGCGCGTTGTTTCCTCCTGTGTTGGCATGACGCTTGTGATTGTTATTTTGCACAGCGCCGGTGCGAACTGGAGGATACTGCGACTCAAGGGACAGTGCATGATTCAAGGACTCCCGCATGGTACGATATTGAGTCACTACGACGTGAGCACGGATAGAAGGTCGTAGTCCGAGCTCGAACTTTCTTGCACGACTTTCGGCATCGGCGAGCTGAGACTTGGCAAATTTTGCAAGTCGGTTGAATTCTGAAGCGTATTGACGTACCGTCATGTCCCCCTGCTTCAGTAGGGCAAACTCGTCTTCCTTTTCGCGACGGACGGCGGGTGGAAGGTATTCCTCCACGAAGGCCTTGCGAAACACGGACCAGGAGATAGCCGTTGTGCCACCTTCACTCAAAATAGCTTGCTTGTGCACATCCCACCAATCATGTGCATTTTGTCGGAGCTGAAGCTGGGCACACGCCACCTTCTTGGTCTCGTCTAGGCACAGCGCTTTGAAGTGGTCCTCCAGCTCGACCAGCCAGTCCATCGCTAAGGAAGGGTCCTCGGTGCCTTTAAACGTAGCACGGCACATCTTCTTGAATTCTGATATCGACACGATCGACCCATTCTCGCCTGAGGGTAAGGTACCCTGAGAATTCTGCGGTCCGGTGGCTTCAGCAACTATAGGCACGGTTGCGGGGGCGAATGCAGAATGATTGTTGGCGACCATATTCGTCACCATTGTTTGCAGACTATTTATCTGCTTCTGCTGTGTATCCGCCTGAAGTCGCTGCGCCACGAATTGAGCTTCAATCCATGACTCAAACTGACTCTGCCGTAGTTCAGCTTGTTTCTGTTGCGTCTCCATCAAACGCATCATTCGTTCGAACGGATCGGCAGAGGGTGCGGCAGCTGGACTCCCAGAGCTGCCCGAGGTGCCTGAACTACTCGCTTGCACTTGTGCCACCATCTGCGCTTGTGCACCCGGCTCGGAAGTCGTTCCTTGAAAGGAAAGTAACTTGTATTAGTCTCAAGGTATATTATGGACTCACTGTATGGAACGTATCTCATTTTGGCCAAGCGATTTCAAGGGTCTACTCGAAAGGAACAAGGTCCTCTTTATAAACTTTCTTGTGAGATCAAAGGATCTGAAGCATGCTCTCATACCAATATGTCACGCCCCGATTTCGGCTATTCGATAATCGTCCCCCGGGCGTGATGCCGTTCACGCGTAGGGCGCGCGTGCACAAGGCCTTAGGCATAAGAATATTCTTTAGAACAATGCAACAGAGTGGACATATAAGATAATACAAGGTTGAGGCATAGAAAAGTTTCTCTTTTATTCATAATGAACATCTTTTTACATTGCTTGACTCAAAAGTATAAAATGCCCACGGGCTTACAGACTTGGACGCAAAATGAGATAGCCGATCCATACATTATGTCCCTTATACATAGATTCAAAAACACAAAATCCACCTTGGGTGCGAGTAAGCACCATCGCCTTAGCGATATTCAGCAACGGAGATAGTGAAAGGCTTCTTCGCTTGAGCCTCCAAAAGTCTTGGCCACGAACCGCCAAGGATCCCAAAAGTTCGGAGTGAGCTTCAGTTCCTCGCCGCGTCGCCTTGCGCCGGGGAACCTGCTACAACGAGGGTCAGTACTTCGGAAAGTACTGGTGAAGGCTAGCTGCTCAACTTTACCAAGCTCAAGAGATATGATCTAATGAGTATGCTACAATTATTTTCTTAGGTGGGTTTCTATTCTTGCCTAGTTCCGATTTCATTTAGCAGATATGCAAGAACAAAATAACATAACTTCGCATGCCACCGTTCGGTGACTTTACCTGTCCCGTCTGAACCACCTGTACAACTTACCATAGCCTTCCCTGTCACGAAGACATAGTTAGTCTGCACAGTTTAAATGTACACAACATCTTTTGGTTGGACGGGGGATGGATCGGCTGACATTCTGCCTCAGGTAGCTAGCCTTTGGCGGACGCACGGACCCATCCAAGCGCTAGGACTACACTAGCAAATGTTCTACCCAGGTCGAAGCGGTCCCGGTGCCCCGGCGACCGTTCGTAGAATGTTACCCCTTGTATACAAGTTTGTCCAATACCAACCCACCAAACCCATAGTTAACGCCTAAGAATTTAAAGAAACGGCATGTACGGAACCGCTTTACTGTGCTACCATAATCGACCAACAAGTTATATGCAATAACATTTAGCAGTTTAAAGAAGAATAACTTGTGCTATAAATAAGTGCCGATCAATTATTGTACCCAACGAACGTGCATGCATCAATCAATTTATGCAAGGTTCTGAATGACAAGCAATGAATGTTCCAAGCCTACTTTTTATCTTTTCATTCAACTTTATATATATTTGGTATCGTTTGAATGAATGCACGACTGAGTCAATCTTTATTATGAACGGAGCCCTTGGAAAGAAGGTGCTTATCGAAATAGAGCCACTCACAAGTTTGTTGAATAGGAAGAAGAAGGAGAGGTCCCTAAGACTCCGCTCGCGCGTCGTCTACACGATCACCTGCACGCACCAACGGATGATCAATACCTCCTGCTTCAGTCTCCAAGGGTCGATACGAAATGCGAAATCCTAAGAACGAAAGCAATGAAATCCATTGAAACCGTTCAAGAAAACGCAAGTCATAAAACCAACAAGAAAGCATCCAAGCGGCACGAAAACGGACAAGAAACCAACGCAACGGAAAGGCCCTTCTCGACTCTGCCGCCGAGTCCATCCTCGAGGCACAGTCCGTTGTATATGGGACCTGATTCCGAAGAAACCAATCCATAACGAGGAAAGGATCTTAATTCAATCTGTCCCGTTCGGACGGTCGTAAGTATTCCTTGGCCGCGCTCCCCGAATAGGGGGAACGGGGCATTACAATAACCGCAGCGTAAAGGAAGCAATCTTCTTCACAGTTTGGCCTGTTACGCCAACAAGACAGTCATTTGGCTTTTATGCCAACCAGGTAGTTACCTACGTGGCTTGCATGCCATGAACTTCGAGAAGCAGTTATACGCATTACCTTATAATGGGATACGTGTCATACGCAGATTCAGAAGATTATTTGAATGTGGGTAGCAGTTATTATAACCGCAGCGTAAATGAGGCAGTCTTCTTCACAGTTTGGCCTTTTGCGCCAACAAGACAGTTATTTGGCTTTTACGCCAACCAGGCAGTTATTTGATTGATCTCTATAAATAGAGACCCCTGGTCATATGGTAAGGAACAAGGAAAAAGATAGAGGAGACAAAGGAGTTTTGGCTGACAACTTTGGCAACAGGAATTCGAACCTACTTGTAACTTTCCTTTGACTGGCTTTTGCCTTCAGTTCAGAGAAAATTTGAAGCTTCTTCTATAGCACTTCTTCATCATCGTGTAGTCCAAGGAACAAAGTGATCGACCACATATCATACTTCTATAGCAATACTCCCCAAAATCATTTTTATTGTACTTAACATCCTCGTATAGGATTTATTATACTTTTCTCTTTTCTCGTTTGTAAGCAAAAGTTTCGTATAAACCTCTTTGTTTATCTCAAACAGATTATACTGAAGGTCAAGATTATAGTCCGACAATATCTCGAGCCACCTCCTCTTATGCTTGCTGAGTTCCTTCTATGTGAATACATACCTCAAGCTCTGATGATCTGTGAAAATCTTCACTTGATCACCATATAAGTAATACCTCCAGAGCTTAAGTGCAAATGCTACTGCTTCCAACTCAAGATCATGAGTCTGATAACTCTTCTCATGGTCTCGAAGCTGCCGTGATGCATAAGCTATCACTCTACCATACTGCATAAGGACACACCGTAGTCCTACTCCTAAAGCATCATAAAATACTTAGAACACACATGGTCCCACTAGAAGTGTCATAATATGATCCGAAATCAAACTCCGCTTGAGCTTCTCGAAAGAAATCTGACAAGCATCTGACCACTCAAAGCGCATATCCTTATACGTCAGTCGTGTCAAGGGTACGGAGATACTAGCAAAGTCTGCCACAAACCTTCTATAATAGCCTGCTAGACCCAAAAAATTGCATATATTTGAAGCTGTACGGGGTACTAGCCAACTCTCAATAGCCTCCAATCAAGCAAGAACTCACACTTGCTGAACTTCGCATACAACTGTTACTCTGAAAGGATCTGAAGAACTACGCGAAGATATTGCTCATGCTCTTCCTTACTCCGACTATAGACCAAGATATCATCAATAAACACTATCACAAACTGGTCTAAGTAAGGGATGAAGATGCTATTCATGAGAGACATAAATATAGCTGGTGCTTTGGTCACTCCAAATGGCATAACTAGGAACTCTCAATGACCATATCTAGATTTGAACGCCGTATTGGGTATATCCTGCTCTCTAACTCTGATCTGATGATACCCAGACTGCAAATCAATCTTAGAAAATATAGTTTTCCCACTGTGCTGATCAAATAAGTCAGCTATCATGGGCAAGGGATACTTGTTCTTAATGGTTGCCGCATTTAGTGATCTATAATCAATAACTAAACGCGATGAACTATCCTTCTTTTTAACAAGAAGTAACAAGGCTTCCCAAGACGATGCACTAGGTCTAATGAATCCCTTGGCTCTCAACTCCTCAATCATCCGGTATAAGATCTCTAACTCAGATGGGGGACATCCTATAAAATCTCTGATATTGGCTCTGCTCCCGGGATTAAATCAATATAGAACTCCATATCTCTAACTGGTTGTACACCTGATAGCTCATCAGAAAATACGTTAGGAAACTCATAAACTACCCTAGGAAACTGTGCCTCCTCATCCTCCGCCATCATTAGTCTAACCTCCGATAACTCTACTGTACCTCTCAAGAATGAGAACCCCTCCCTATCAGGTACACGAAAGATAACCTTACCACTATGGCAATCTATCATTGCGTGTCTCACACTCAACCAATCCATCCCAAGAACGACATCATAATCGCTCATAGGAAACTCTATCAGCCTCGCGAGAAACTCTCTCATGCACACTATAACTCTACACGAGGGATATACTTTATTTACTCCCACGAGACCATTACCAGTAAGTATATTCAACCTTATAGGTAAGGACTCAAACTTCAATCCAACTTGTATCGTAAAGCGTGCAGATATAAATAAATATGATGCACCAGAATCAAATAAGGTTGAAGTTGAATAAAAGTGAAAGAGAATGGTACCTGCTACCACCTCTCCTGCTGCCAAAGCCTCCTCCATCGATATCAAGAAGGCTTGACCCTGCACTCTGGGTGCTGGTCCCCTCTGCTGGTAACCTCTAGGTCTCGCCTGTGCCTGGACCTGCGCATACTGATACGACCTCTGCTGGAATACCTGAGCCTGTGGAGGCAAAGGCCTCTGAACCTGCTGTTGCTTCCCTGTACTGTGACGCTACTGGACAAACTGCTGCCTGGGCTGATGATGATCCATATTGGTTTCTCCTAGGATATGCTCCGACCATGTGGTTTGATGTCCCACACACCAAGCATAATCCCTGTGCCCTACGGCACTCTGATACTATATGCCCAAGTTTTTCGTAATAGAAACAACTATGGGAAGAAGAAAAAAATAATTGCTTCTATTGAGGGAATGTTTGGGAAGACTGCTGAGATAATGATGTCCTTTTCGAGGATCCAATCGTCAGGGCTCGAACTGCTGGAGCTGGTGATGATGACTGGGATTTTGATCCTCCTATAATATTGAGCCTCTTCTGGTTCCCAACTCGATCGGTAATCCTCTATGATGTATCCTCATATTTCATGGTTGCCCATATCATAGCGTCAAAGGTCTGAAACCCATGCTGCTCCACCGCCAAGATAGTCTCTAAATGGAGTCCATGTTGGAACCTCCCCGCCCTCTCCAACTCGGTCGCTACCAAAGTGGGAGTAAACCGACTAAGTCTCACAAACTCCATCGCATAACCCTCGACGGTCCTGCCCTCCTGCCTGAGGTTATTAAACCTCTGCTGAAACTCATAATGTGCCACCATATCAAAATATCTTGCCTGAAATCTCTCAGCAAAAATTGTCCATGGAATTGGTGCTGTGAGAGAACCCTCTTGTGCTGTCCACCGGTCATGAGCCAAGTCCAACAATTGTAGCCTCACTACTGCTACACACTCTCTAGCCAGAGTCCCTTCTGCCTCTAAGATGGCCTCAGGGTCCTGCAACCAAGTATCGGACGAAATCGTATCTTATGTACCATTGAAGTACAGAGGACTGAGACGTTTGAAGTTGGTTACAGAATTATGGATCTGAGAACCACCTCGCTCCAACGTTGTTTGGATCGACTGAGTGAGTACATCACTCTGGTGCTGCTGGGTAGTCATGAAACCTCGAAGAACATCCATCAGGGCTTGGGCAACACCCTATGGCTACTCGGGCTGAACTGGATGCACATGTGTTGCATGCTAGTCCGTTAGTGCCAGTCGATCTGCATCAGGATCTACTCTAGACTCTACCCCTGAATGCTAAGGTCGACCTCCTGGAATACGTTAGGTTCCCGAATTGTGTCCCTCCTTGAGCTGCACTCGATCCATCTGACCGATAGTAACAGGAACAGTGCCCCTAAAAGTTAAGAACACAAGAGTCAAACGAAGAACAATGATAGATCAACGCGAAAAGCAGACAACAGATTAAAGATCAGGGATAGAGGAAATAACTAGGGATCAAAGGGAATAGTTTAGGATTGAGATATTTAGCAACAGCAATAACCCCTACATATCTGTAAAAACCAGATCAAATCTGTTCAGACAGGCATAATCCGCTCAGACAGACCTGCATGGGCCACCACTAAATTATGTCACGCCCAATACCAGAATACAGGATAGCAAGACTGACAAGGCCATCTACGTATAATTAGAGCACTTTAATACTCTGCATATATGGTGAAGCTGTAAGACATGAGGGGTCACTACTACAACCATCTGTCATGCCTAGGTCCAACAAACCCTAGTGTCTCAATCACAAGAATAATAGAAAAAATAACAAGACGTAAGATCAGTTGAAATATAATAGTAAAGCATCCCAAACTATAATATACAGATGATCATGATGCTAGTAAACACAGAATAAATAAACTAGCTAGAATCTGAGTCATACATGATCAACCCTAGGATATGTCAATCATGCTATTACCCATAGGCTAACTGATCAAACCAAAATATGATCTAAATACGTTTTGAGTGGCTAAACGCCAACAAAAATAGAATATACATCAGAGTGGGGAAGTAATAAAATCCACTCAAGCGGTCTGGTGCTCCTGGTGGCCACCATCCTCAGGAAAGTACGAAAGATCCTCTGGTGCTGCTACTGGATCTGGCCATACAAAACCAATGGGGTCAGACCCCAAAATAGCAAGTACAACAAAGGAAGCCAATCTAGGAACTTAAACCAACAAAACAAGTAATACAAATACTGAAGTAAAGACTGAATGTAAAATATCTCTGGATAATAAAGAAAATATTGTAAACCTACAATAAGACATATCCTGAACTGATAATCAATAGGGTAACAAGTACAAAAAATAAAAGTGTGATCATGTAAAGCCTAGACTATCCATCATCCATAAATCACGGCAAATCATATATGTATCGCTTGATACTTTAACTAACTAGGGTTATCACAATCCTAATTACTAATAATTATAATACAACGCGATGCTAGAGTTCCTTCTGATCGCATGCCCCTGCAGTCCGTCCGGGATATCCATATGCACAAGCCAGTACCGGATAATCCTCAAGATACTTCGTAATATAAACCACTGAATACTCCTTAAGATAACTGTATGAATAATCGGGACTGCATGCAATCTAAAAAAAATCTCTAGTCATGTACTAAGTGAATCTCTAGTTATAAATCCCTAGCAGTTTTTTGTATGAATCTGGGTATGACATTCCGCAGAATCTATCATAGACATGACAAGTTCTAATAGTAATATAAACAAGTTTAATATATATTGCGAAAACGGACTCATGTAGGCCATGACAACAACCAAGCCACGTAAAACCAAGTGAAGCCAGGTAAAGCCAAGTGAAGCCATGTCAATCCAGATAAAGCCAGGTAAAGCAAAGTAAAGCTATGTCAATCTAGGTGAAGCCAAGTGAAACCATGTACAACCATATGAAGCCATGTCCATCTAGATAAAACCAAGTAAAATCAAGTCAAGCCATGTCCGATGAAGCTATGTAAAGTCATGCCAAATCAAGTCCAGTCAATTATGTCATCACGTATAGCCGGAGAAAGCCAGGTAAAATCGAGTAAAGCCAAGTCAAGTCAAGTCATCTGAAGTCATGTAAGTTTATGTCCAAATATGGTCAAGTCATCACGAATCTAAGCAAAAGCCATAAGTATCATAAAAAAATCACAAAAAATCAAGAATTCCTAAAGAAAGTGCACGATCGGTATACCGTCAGTACAGTCCATTACACCGTCGGTATACCGGTCCAAAGATAGAAAAAATACAATAAGTTCTATATTCCAATAGATCTGTATGCCGTCGGTAAATTATAGTATACCGTCGGTATGCCATTCCAAGTAGGCAAGAAAGTTACTGAAAAATAAAGTTCCACAAATTGGTATACCGTCGATATACTATAGTATACTGTCAGTATGCCGGCCAAGACAAATATCCTGAAGTCGGTCAATAACTGTGGACAGGATCGGTATACTGTAGTACACCATCGGTATACAGATAGGGTTCACTGGAAATATCTAGAAATCAAGTCAGTCAAAATCGGTATACCGTCGGTATACTGTAGTATACCGTCGGTATGCCGGTTTCCAAGGATAAACATGGTTAAAGTCAAGTCAAGTCTGATTTCCAGAATCTAAATCAATTCCCAAAAATATTCAAAACCAAGTCTAACAGGGAGTCAAATCTAGTGGTAAGTCTCATATCACAATATGGACTAAATCTTACGGTCACAACTCCAGTACCATTTTCGTTATCGAGTTACCAAAAGGGACGGGAGAAGATTCTATCATAAATCAAAATCGAGACGGTCACTAGGCTAGAAATTATGATATAAACAAGTATAGTAAAGCAAGTCTAAGCGAAAAAGAAACAACCAAGCTCTAGGAAGTAAAATAACAGAAACTAAAAGAAGTTCATAAAATCGGCAAGGTGTACTTGCCAAAAGCGAGCTCCCAGCCTAAACCTTCTAGTCCACCACCATAAAGGAGTTCAGAAACCATACTCCAGGTTGCAAGACCACGCTCCAATCTAGAGAGAAAATGAAGAAGAGAAGAGAGAGAAAGAGAGAAATAAATAAATAAAATAAATCAAGTACTATTATAGAGAAATATCTTGAAAAAATCTTAAAAAGTGAAACAAATATCTATCGGGCAGTGTACCATCGGTATATTGTAGTATACCGTATACCAGTCAGGTAGTAAATTTTTAATTTTAAGAATTTTTGGGCTTCCTCGAGATCCAATAAAATACAATAACTAGCACAAAATACGTATCCGCATAAAATACGAATATTGTGAGACAAGTCTCATAATTATCATAAAACTTATGAATCTATCTTGGAAAATATTCTTGACACTCTTCCTACTTTACCAACTTATGTTGCTTCGGTCACAACCGAACCTGCTCCGTCGAAGCCTATTACGACAGAGAAAGGGAAGCAAAAGGAAATACGCTTTAACAAATTCCTGAAAAAGAATGTACCCCAATGACTTGAAAAGTCCTACAATTTTGATATATTGGCACAACTGGCCAATATCCCAGCCCGACTTTCCATATTCGAGTTACTTTATTTGTCGAAGAAGACTCATAAAACTTTGAGCGAAGCTCTGATACATGCATACTCATGCTTAGCTCAACTCAAGGCTCCTGATGAAGATCCATTAGCATGTCCTCAATGCCACAGCGTGATCGAAAAGATTTCTAATATCACCTTCACACAAGATAACATGCTATTCAAGCATAATCAATATGACAGACCTCTGTATTATACCAGTTATATCGGATCTATTAAGGTGAACCGGATTCACATTGACCATGGTTCTTCACTCACACATTCCTAAAAGCCTACTGAGAGTATTAAAGATACCAATGCACAACATGTATGCTACTAACACTACCATTCTAGGCTTCAATGATGAAAGAAGTAAACAGCTGAAAAAGATACGCCTAAAAATTTAGATAGGCGATCTACATACTGAAGTCACATGTTATGTGATTGACTCTGACATATCCTACAATATTTTACTGAGACGGCCATAGATACACGAGCATAAAATTGTACCCTCCATCCTACATCAATGCTTCAAATATATGAACAATAGGAGAGAGGTCAAAACAAAGATAGCTAACCTTAACCCATTTAAAGGTGTCGAAGCCTATTTGGCTGACTTTGCACTCTATACACCAGAGAATATTTGTCACTACCATATTTTTTAGGAAAATATATTTTAGTCATTTTATAATTAATTAAATATTGTACATGTAAATAATTATTTATTATATTATTTAATTATTGTTAGATATTAGTATATTATTTTGGACTTGTGTTAGTGGACCTAACTAGTTTAGTTTAGACTCATGGATCAAATATTTATGATTAGTTAGAATTGATCCCATTAGAAGCCCATTACAAACCATTAGACTAGAACCTTACCTCCTTAATTATTTTTTCATGAGAGGCCCCAAGGGGTATAATGGACATTACATAGTAGTTTGAGGAAGGGGCAAAGGGGGCCGACCTTTATAAAGAGGGAGGAAAAGTTTCTCTCTCCTTTTTTTCATTTCAAAACTAGATCTAGAATTTCTCTCAACCAAATTACTTCATTCCCGCATCAATTTCCTACCAAATTTTATCCCAATTTCTTCCTAAATCACCATTGGAGACTATTAGAACAATGATCTAGAAGAAGGAAGCAAAGATCTACAAAGAGGAGCAAGGATCTACAAGTTTGAGGTCAATTTCATCAAATTTGGAGGTTGTATTGGAAATTCATCTCCCAATAGGTACAATTTAGTTTTTTTCCCTTAAATTAGGTTCTAAATGTCAGAATTAACTATGAAAAATCAACCCATATGCATAGGCTACCCATAGGATTTGGAATTGAGTTCATAAGAGGCCTATTGAGAAAGTTATGGTACTTTTTGTGTCAATTTAGGAAGAATTTCGAGATTGATACTTGTTGTATTTGTCAATTGGTCCTATAGATCAATTTGGCATATATTTGTGTGTTTGTGGCTAGTATCGTGTCCACAATTGGGTACGTATAGGTCGTATCCCAACAAATTGGTGATACGTGTTGATTTGAGGGTTTTCCCTCCGACACGGGACTTTGTGCATGTCATATTTTGACACGGACACGTAGATATGTGTTTGACTCTTCGTATTATTCATAAATAATATATTAGACTTGCTCGTGTCCTGGGGGTATGTTTGGTTGTGTGGTGGACTCGTGTCACAAGCGTATCATAGATCTAGTGTGATACAGATGCGATGCACTCCACGTGTTTATTGTATTTTATTTCTAGATCCAATTTCTATTTGTTCTTAGCTATAATAGTTGATGTATTCATATGCATTTATATATATATATATATATATATATATATATATATATTGGTATAGATGAGAGAGGGTATACATTTATATATAGTTTTGATATTTATTGATATACATATGTATGTGTGTTGTTGTGTGTGTGTGTGTGTGTGTGTGTGTGTGTGTGTGTGTGTGTGCAATAAAGGGGGGAATGAAGCTCGATAGAAGCAGCATTTCAGAATGCAACAGCGCCTGCAGCAGCTTGCCACAGCAGTAGCAGCAGCTTCCCAAAGCAACAGCAACAGCTTCCCACAGCAGTAGCGGCTTATAGAAGCAGCTGCAGCAGCAGCAGCAACTTCCAGCAGTAGTAGCAGCATCTTTCAGCAGCAGTAGCTGCAGCTTGCAGAAGCAGTTACAGTAGCAGTAGCATTTTCGAGAAGTAGTATCAATGAGGGGAGATCAATTGGTAAGTGTTAGGATGTAGCTAGATATTTAGTAAGTTAAATATTGTTAGCTAATAGTTATTGCTAGTTAATTAGCTAGTAGTTAGTTAGTATCTACCTCTTATGGATATCTCTAAGTTATATAGATATATATGTATGTGCGTATATATGTATATATGTTTATGTATTAGTTGTATTGATAACATGAGAGTTAGTACTTAAATTCATATGGGTAAATACTAGTAGTTGATATTAGAGTATACTAGAAATTATATTGGGATGTAGTTATATACTAGATATAACGTTAACCTTGAGATACCAAGGTAAATGCCAATGTATTTAGGATACACAAGGTATATGGATTTGGGTACCAAGATGAGTGTTTAATGGTGCGATACCGAGTTGGTTCAAATCCAAGGTATCCACATAGCTTTTGGTAGTTATAATTTATATATATAATATTGTTTGAATATGCATATATGACTATTTCATATCTCTTGTTTGCGTATCCTGAAATACGGTATCTTAGTATCCTAGATTTAGCTTGTATGACCTAGTTTCATTGTTTATGAACCCAGAATCTTTGAGATAGACTCATGCAACCTAAAAATAGGTAGTTTGACCAAGTTTGACCGGTTTGACTTAGAGTTGACCTAGTTTGACTATTTTGACTTAGAAATGGCTCTTTGACCTAGAAGTTGACTAGTTTAACTTATTTTTATTCTAAAATCTTATATTGATATTGTATTCCCTATCTAGGTCTTCGAGGCACCGTTCCAGACATCTGTGAGACTATTCACCAAACTACAGGCGAGTATATTCTCTAATAGTTTCTCATTTATGATATCATCTATAATCATTGTATCTAGTGTAGATATCCATAATTTTTTGACACGATGGTTACACGGATTGGTATATTCAGATCTCGTCATGAGATATTATTTCTTTGTATATATGGTGTATCTTGTGCAAGCCTTGTTTTATTGTTCTTCTTGTACAAGTACAGACACTGATTCTCGGGGAGACTAGCTATCTTCTTAGAGAATCCCTTGCCATAGTGTACTATGGTTGGATCTACTATACCAGTCGGGGTTGGGGAGTATATAGTGTAGATATGTGATCATACTCTCCTTGTATCAATTCTTGTTCATTGATTTGTGTTAATCATACACTGCACGTATGATTAGCCAGGCCATATGTCTTGTATCAAGTTCCCAAGCCGATCACATGTTAAAGTTGGTACTCACTCAATCAGTCATTAGTAATTTTGTTGTAACCTCTCTATCCTAAAATTCTAGCTTAAATATTGTTTTTAGGTTAATTTGGGACTAGTGGACTTTTTCTATAATTTTTGGTTAATTAAAACCTAGTAACACTAAATTCCTAGGACTTGCAAGAACTTATTTTAGGGTCAAACATAATTAAAAATATCCCAAACTTTTATTTTAGGTTCTAAATAATCAAATATATTTTCTCTAATTTTTTGGAAATTTTTGGATTACTTTTAGCATTTATTTTGAGTTAATTATGAAAAACTAAATTTAAAAACTAATTTCTAGAAAAAGAAATTTCTAATTAAACCAACCCGCCCAGTCAGCAGCCAGCGTGGCCCAGTCAGCGGGACCATCTGTCAGCAAGAGAGGGCGAGGGTGGGGGCGAGTGGAGTTGGTCCGAGCCAAGCCGAGATGAGCCGAGCCGAGTCCTAACCCGACTTAGACTCAGTCGAGCCAAACTGGCTTGAACGCTGGCCGTTGGATCCGAGCGGATAATAGCGGATGGACGCCACATGGCATGCCTTTAGCCATGGCTGCTCCCTCTCTTCTATATATATACAGTGTTTAGTTTATAAGTTCTAGGATTTTCTTTTAGCCGATTTTAGGGAATTGTCATCTAGGGTTTCCTTCATATTCCAGAAGCCATTACTCATAGCTCCGGACTCCAAACGCGGCCCAGTTTCTTGCATTAGAACTGTATTGAGGTTAGTTTTCTGAATATATAAATTGTTTAACAAAATTATGAATATTAAATTCTGGAAAATTCGTAGAGCACAGCATGTCCGAAAATAGACGTGTCTCGGTATTTTTGCGATTTTGGGAGAACCAGGAATCAAAATCATGAACCGTTTGAAGTTTCGGAAAGCTAATGTCGAGATCATTGACATATGTATTTTCCAGGAATTAATACGAAATATTTCAATGCTGTTATTTCTGTAGAACTTTTAGGTTAGAAATTAACCACCATTGCATAATACATTTTTGGTATGTGCAATAATTTCCAAACGAAATTGAATTCGGACAAGCCATAAATTCTATCATATTTTTGATACTGAAATCTATAGGAAATTATGCATGAAAGTTGAGTTTGTGTCGATTGACATTTTGGTCAATAGATCGCCTCGATTTGCGTGCCATGAGTCTCTAGTTGATAAAACTTAGTTCTTTGGACAAAATTTAGGAATTGACTTAAAAATTAGAATAATAAAATTAAAATAGGAATTTGGAGTAATTATTCCAGAATTAAATAAATTAAAATAAATTATCTTTTGACATGGTAAATTTGTAATACATAGGCTATTTGGACTGTGACTTGGATTCTGATTCATACCAGCTAAGGACCGCAGGCGAGTACATTTTCGTGATTACTTTTAGTGCTTGATAGTCTCTATAATGCATGTTTAGTATTGATTATTTGATTCTTGACACTTGCTACACGGATTAGTATAATAGATTCTTATTATGAGATACGTGATTGTTCTGGATTATTGTTATTTTTTTGTGGCTGGTTTGGAATCCATGTGTACTTGTGGGGAGGAAAAATACTTAGTGGACGTATGAACTACCATTTCTATCCCATGGTCATTCTGGAATAATAGTAACCATGCACGACACGTGTGGTTTGTCGGATATTACCCCCTAGTCGTTTATATGTCAACAAGGTATTTTAAATCCCATAGAGTAGTTGTTCCCATCTATTCTTCCATACATTATAGTTATTTCTTTTATGGCTTAGAGATATTGTAATATATATTTGCCATGACAGGACTTCAGCATTGGTTATTCTAGTTGCCTTATTATGAGTTCAGTTTGTTGCTATCATATATTCCTTACTATTTATTGTCTTATAGCTTCTACCATGTATTGGAACTATTTTTACTATGATGTACTCGTTCCTTTCTTGATTGGATAAATATTTTAGGTGACTAGAATGATGATGCAATCCCTACACATTATGGACCGTATGCTAGCGACATAATAGAGCCTGATCTTGCCCTTCTAGAGGATCAAGAAGAGTTAGTAGCTCAGATACCGTCTGCAATAGAGTAGTTTAGTAGTAGTTGATTTTGTTAGTTATTTTGGACCAGATTGTTCTTCGGCAATTTAATATTGTACTTTGGATATTTAGTTTTTGGAGAAATTCTTTGAACCCACATCAAGACTATTATTTTATTATCATCTTGGTCTATTTATTTAAACTAGCGCATGTGATTGAGTTTAGTGTGGAGATGTATATATGTTGTGAGTTATAGATTATACTTGTGGCTTATTATACAGTGTTCTACCGCCGATGCTATGGCGTAGGCTGGGCGTACTCATGACTCATGCCCAAATCCAGGGTGCGGGTCGTGACACGTTTTTAGTGGTGGCCCATACAGATCAGGTTTAGCACAAAGTTGTGAACTCATAGTGGTACTCAAGTTAGATGTACGACTGTGAGCCTGCCATAGGATATACATACTAGGAATAGAAAAATACTCAATCACAACTAGGGATCCCATATACTCAACTTTCTAACCCTTACTATTTCCTTTCGTGCAATTGAATCTCTTCCATAGTTGATTGTCCTTCTTGAATACTTCCTTATCTTGTGCCATATCAACTTTATTCTTGTTGCTTTTAACCTTTCAGAATGCCACCCAAGACTAGAGCACGCGGTTCCAGAGCCAATGGTACTCTCCCCACACCACCCGCATCGTATAGCTTTATATCCGTATCCTTTGTGCTTAAGCATAGTTTAGTAATAGAACCCTTGAGTAGGAGTTGCAAGATCACGACTGGTGGAGGCACTATCCTAGTCAATGATACTTGTAAGGGGCATCGTGTTACCTTGGGAGGCCATAATTTGGATGCTAGTTTACTCGTAATGCCACTTTCGAGTTTTGACATTGTTCTTGGAATAGATTGGTTGAGTATGCACCATGCTAGCATAGACTGTCGTAGAGGATGTGTACTATTCCGCCCTATAGGAGAGCCAAAATTTGAGTTTATTATGGGAGGAGTTGAGAAGAGTGATGGAATTATTTGTGGAGCCATGGCAGCAGAGAAGGACTTGCCACACCCTATTATTGCAGAATTTCTAGACGTATTTTTCGAGGAGCTACCAGGATTGCCACCGGACAGAGATCTTGAATTTTCTATAGACTTAGTGCCTGGAGAAGAGCCGGTATCACAGCAAGTCTACCGGATCAACAACAGCGAGCTAGCAGAACTAAAAAAGTAGGTTGATGATTTGCTAGACAAGGGTTTTATTAGATCTTGTTCCTCGCCTTGGGGAGCCCCGGTCTTATTTGTACCAAAGAAAGATGGGTCAGTACGAATGTGCATTGATTACAGGGCTCTGAACAACCTCACCATCAAAAACAAATACCCGCTACCATGAATAGATGATCTTTTCAATCAGTAGAGCGGTGCAAGGGTATTTTTAAAAATTGATTTGAGGTCTGGCTATCATCAGTTAAAGGTAAAGAAGGAAGATATTCCGAAAACTGTATTTTGGACAAGATACGTCCAATATGAGTTTATGGTAATGCCATTTGGGTTGACTAATGTCTCGGCAATCTTTATGAACTTGATGAACAAAGTGTTCCACCAGTACCTTGACAAGTTTGTAGTAGTATTCATAGATGATATTTTTGTCTATTCGAAGACACCGAAAGAGCATAAGAAGCATTTAAGGATTGTGCTAGAGACCCTTCAGAAGGAGAAGCTCTATGGAAAACTCTCAAAATGTGAGTTCTTCCTGGATAAGGTAGAGTTTCTTGGGCATGTGGTGACTGGAGATAGGATATCAGTGGATCCAAAGAAGATTACTACTGCAGAGTCTAGGACCACTCCGAGTTTTGTTGCAGAGATCAGAAGCTTCTTAGGATTGGCCGGATATTACAGGAAATTTGTAAAGGTTTTTTCTTGGATCACAGAGCCGTTGACTAGACTCACTCGGAAGGATGTACAGTTCTGGTGGACCAAAGAATGCCAGGCTGTATTTAATTAGCTAAAGAAGAGATTGACCACAGCGCCTATTTTGACGGTGCCATCGGGGACAGGTGGATTTGTAGCAATGCTTCGGGGAAGGGCTTGGGATGTGTTCTAGAGTAGAACAAGAAGAAGGTGGCATATGCTTCTAGACAATTCCAGCCACATGAGAGAAACTATCCCACTCACGACTTAGAATTAGTAGCATAATTTTTGCTCTAAAGCTGTGGAAACATTATCTGTACGAAGAGCATGTGGAAATACACTGACCATAAAAGCTTGAAGTATGTCTTTACGCAGAAAGAGCTGAATATGAGGCAGCGCCGGTGGCTAGAACTGATGAAGGATTTTGATATTTCACTGCAGTATCATCCAGGAAAGGCTAACATAGTTGCCGATGCCTTGAGCAGATATCCAGTAGCGATTTACTTGACAATGAATTGTCACTTATTAGCAGAATTGGATAGCCTGGGCATCGAGGTTATTATTCCAAGAGTGGAAACGCAGATGATGGGCATACAGATTCAGTCAGGGTTGATGGAGAAGATCCGAGAGACACAGTACCAGGATGAGGGTCTGTGAAGCCTCAGAGCTCAGGTGCAGGCAGGATTGATGGATGACTTCTCTATTGCTGAAGATGGTTCATTAAGGCACGGGACTAGGTTATGTGTGCCTAGTAGGGACCTGCAGGAAAAGATCATGCAGGAGGCTCATCGTTCTCAGTATTATATACATTCGGGAGCTAACAAGATGTATTAGGACCTAAGAGAACACGTGTGGTAGTATGGGAAGAAGCGGAAGGTAGCATATTTTGTCTTCAGATATTTAGTTTGCCAGCAGGTCAAAGCCGAGAGGCAAAGACTAGAAGGATTGCTACAGCCCCTACCAATTCCTGAGTGGAAATGGGGACATATCACGATATATTTTGTTTCCGGACTTCCACGCATACCAGGAGGAAAGGACGCTATTTGGGTCATTGTTGATAGGCTGACCAAATCAGCCCACTTTTTGCCTTTCAAAACTAGGATTGTCTACGGAGAAGCTCGCCGATTTATATGTGAGACAGATGGTCAGGCTGCATGGAGTTCCAATAAGCATCATGTCCGATCGGGATAGTAGATTTATGTCCCACTTTTGGAGGAGTTTGCAGGCTAGCTTGGGTACCCAACTCAAATTTAGCAAGGCTTACCACCCTCAGATAGATGGACAGTCAGAGAGGACTATTCAGACGCTCGAGGATATGCTTCGGACATGTGTACTAGATTTTGGTGGCTCGTAGGAGGATCATCTTTACCTGGTAGAGTTTGTATACAATAATAGTTACCAGGCTAGTATCGAGATGTCTTCTTTTGAGGCTTTGTACGGTAGGAGTGTCAAACTCCATTATCTTGGGATGATATAGGAGAGAGAGTACTTTTAGGACCAGAGATGATAGTTGATGCTGCAGAAAAAGTGAAGAAGATTAGAGAGAGACTTCGTGTGGCTCAGGACAGGCAGAAGCAGTGGGCTGATAGCCACACGATATCGCTAGAGTTTGAGGTATCGATTCGTTTATTTAAATATCTATTACGTTCTTAGAATATGCGTTAAGTTCCTATTTTGGCATAGGTTGGCGACTTAGTATTCTTGATGATCTCTCCGACATGTGGAACGATTCGTTTCGGTGGAGGTGGAAAGCTTAGTCCAAGATTCATCGAACTTTCAATATTCTGGAGAAGGTCGGAGTAGTAGCTTATCGACCAGCCTTACCGCCTACATTGGAAGGAGTACACAACGTGTTCCATGTGTTCTAGCTAAGACGATACGTGGCAGATCCTAGCCATGTATTAGATCATTTGGAGCTTGAGGTTGGACCAAGCCTCCGTTATCCGGAGCAGGCAGTAGGGATCCTAGACCACAGAGATAAAGTGCTTCGTAACCAAGTAATTCCCTTGGTTCACGTCGCTTGGAGGCATCATTCTCCCGATGAATCCACTTAGGAGCGGGAAGAGGAGATGCGAAAGCGTTACCCCTATCTTTTTACACCATAAGGTAATTTTTTTTTTGTATTTATTCTGCCATAAATTTTGAGGACAATTTTTTTTAGGAGGGTAGACTTGTAACCTCCGTATCCTGAAATTCTAGCTTAAATATTGTTTTAGGTTAATTTGGGACTAGTGGACTTTTTCCAAAAAAAGTTGGTTAATTAAAAACTAGTAACACTAAATTCCTAGGACTTACAAGAATTTATTTTAGGGTCAAGCATAATTAAAAATATATCAAACTTTTATTTTAGGTTCTAAATAATCAAATACATTTTTTAGAATTTTCTGGAAATTTTTGGATTACTTTTAGCATTTATTTTGAGTTAATTATGAAAAACTGAATTTAAAAACTAATTTCCAGAAAAAGAAAATCCTAATTAAATCAACCCGCCCAGTCAGCAGCCAGCCTGACCCGCGTATCAGCCAGCGTGGCCCAGTCAGCAGGCCCAGCTGTCAGCGAGGGTGGGGGCGAGTGGAGTCGGTCCGAGCCAAGTCGAGCTGAGCCGAGCCGAGTCCTAACCCTACTCGGACTCAGCCGAGCCAAACCGGCTTGAACGCTGGCCGTTAGATCCGAGCGAGTAGCAGTGGATGGACGCCATGTGGCATGCCTTTAGCTGCGGCTGCTCCCTCTCTCCTGTATATATACAGTGTTTAGTTTATAAATTCTAGGGTTTTCTTTTAGCCGATTTTAGGGAACTGTCATCTAGGATTTCCTTTATTTTCCAGAAGCCATTACTCATAGCTCCGGACTTCAAATGTGGCCCAGTTTCTTGCATTATAACTATATTGAGGTTAATTTTCTGAATATATAAATTGTTTCACGAAATTATGAGTATTAAATTCTAGAAAATTCGTAGAGCATAGCATATCCGAAAATAGACGCATCTCGGTGTTTTCGCGATTCCGGGAGAACCAGGAATCAGAATCATGAACCGTTTAAAGTTTCGGAAAGCTAATGTCGATATAATTGACATGTTTTTCCCGAGAACTAATACAAAATATTTTAGTGCTATTAATTCTGTAGAACTTCTAGGTTAGAAATTAACCACCGTTGTACAATACGTTTTTGGTATGTGCAATAATTCCCAAACAAAGTTGAATCCGGATGAGCCATAAATTCCAACATGTTTTTGATGCTAAAATATACAAGAAATCATGCATAAAAGTCAAATTTATGTCGGTTGACTTTTTGGTCAACAGATCGCCTCGATTTGCATACCATGAGTCTCGAGTTGATAAAATTTAGTTCTTTGGACAAAATTTAGGAATTGACCTAAAAATCAGAATAAATAGATTAAAACAGCAATTTGGAGTAATTATTCCAGAATTAAATAAATTAAAATAAATTATCTTTTGATATGATAAATTTGTAATACATAGGCTATTTGGACTGTGACTTGGATTCTGATTCATACCAGCTAAGGACCATAGGCGAGTACATTTTCATGATTACTTTCAGTGCTTGATAGTCTCTATAATGCATGTTTAGTATTGATTATTTGATTCTTGATACTTGCTACACGGATTAGTATGATAGATTCTTATTATGAGATACGTGACTGTTGTGGATTATTGTTATTTCTTCGTGACTGCTTTAGAATCCATGTGTACTTGTAGGGAGGGGAAATACTTAGTGGACGTGTTAACTACCCTTTCTATCCCATCGTCTTTCTGGAATAATAGCAGGCATGCATGACACGTGTGGTTTGCCGGATATTACCCCCTAGTCGTTCACATGTCAACAAGGTATTTCAAGTCACATAGAGTAGTTGTTCCCATCTATTCTTCCATACATTACAGTTATTTCTTTTGTCGCTTGGAGATATTGTACAATATGTTTGCCATGACAGGATTTTAGCATTGGTTATTCTAGTTGCCTTATTGTGAGTTCAGTTTGTTGCTATCATATATTCCTTACTATTTATTGTCTTATAGCTTCTACCATGTGTTGGAACTGTTTTCACTATGATGTACTCATTCTTTTCCTGACTGGATAAATATTTTAGGTGACTACAATGAGGATGCAATCCCTACACATTATTGTACTTTGGATATTTAGTTTTTGGGGAAATTCCTTGAACCCGCGTCAAGACTATTATTTCATTATCATCTTGGTGTATTCATTTAAACTAGTGCCTATGATTGAGTATAGTGTAGAGATGTATATATGTTGTGAGTTGTAGATTATACTTGTGGCTTATTGTACAACGTTCTACCGCCGATACTGCGGTGTAGGCTAGGCGTACTCATGACTCATGCCCAAATCCAGGATGCGGGTCGTGACACTTATTTATTGTCATATTGTTTATTCTTGTATTTATTTCTAGTATTTTCTTTATTGTATCTCTTGTATCTATTGTTGCATCTTGTATATTCATATCTATTTACTGTTACATAGTTTATATCATTGATTAGAACTGTTGTTAGAGATGTACTCTGCTATTTTCCTGACTAGATATATTTTTTTCAGATGACACGGAGGAGTGTTACCTTACTCATTACGGGCCTTAGGATATTGTGGGCTTAGAGTCAGAGACCCTGGCTCAGGAGGGACTCATCCCGATTGAGACAGATAACCCAGGATTTGTAGCTTCTTAGTCATTCTTTTGTACTGGATTTGTCTCCAACTGATTGTTTAGTATTTCTTCAGACTCATTGATGTTATTATTTGACTCATGAGTTATATGTGACTATTCTATTCTTTTATCATATTCGTGCTTATTTTCCATCTTAAATCTGTGATTGAGTATATTGATATTGTTGGTGGCTCATTATTTTGTTAGATAGATTACCCAAATAGCGTTCTACCACCGATTCTGTGGCATAGGCTGGGCGTTGTTCCCGACTTGTACCCTTACATCGGGTGCGGGTCGTGACACATTTTTAGTGGTGGCCCATGCAGGTCTTCGAGGTCGCAATTAGTGTGATTCGTAATGGTGCTCTGAATTGAGTACTATTATGAGCCTGTTTCAGGATATAGGATATAGGATATAGGCTATAGGCCGAGAATACTCAATCACATCTAGGAAAATTCTTTTGATTCATTCAACTAGTATTCCTTTATATTGATACTTGATCTTTTAATCTGTCCTTCCTTTGAGTGTCTTACATCATGTGCCATATTGATTCTTTCTTTCACTTTGTCTCAGGATGTCGCCTAAGACTAAATCGAAGCAGGGGAGAGCAGCTTCTGAGAGGTCTGTGATGTCCCGAGGGCTTGCACCAGTCACTTCTCCGATGATTGGAGTGTCAGCTGCTTTCAGAGGTCCATCACCTACTCAGAGGACTGTGCCAGCTGTATCTGAGGGACTTTCACCTCCACCTTCTATGCCAGCAGATGCGACACAGATGTTCTCACTGTTTCGCAATATGTTGGAGGCATAGAGGGCTCAGTTTGAGGCACGCCAGTGATAGACCGACGTCTTACGGCAGGGCATCGAGAGTTCTCATTATCTTGCTCGTGCCGTAGTAGAGAGAGGAGTTCCGATCCAGCAGCAGGTTGCTCCTTAGGTTGCTCAGCTTCAGCTAGGCAACATTCAGGACTTTAAGAAGCTGGAGCCTAGGGTCTTCAAGGGGACGGAGGGCATCGTCTATGCTGATGATTGGCTCGAGGACATTAAACATCTTATGAGGATGTCCCATCTTTCCGAGGATCTGAAGGTTGAGGCGGTAGGACTTCAACTGTTCGACGTCGCCCACACTTGGTTCAGGAATAAGCCAATTCTTGTTGACGCGGGACAGTCTTGGGAGGTTTTTAAGGACCTCTTCAATAAGAAGTTCTTTGCTCGGGTAGACAAGTTGGACTTGGGGAGGCAGTTTGAAAGCCTCATTCAGGGGAGCATGTCTGTGGAGGAATACGGTGCAGAATTTGGCCGGATGAGCCAATTTGTAGAGTATTTGGTGAGAGAGCTAGAGGTTCGGGCTATTCGTTTTTGTGAGGGTCTAAACTAGGAAGTGAAGATCCTCATTCAGTCTTTTTATGAGACATACTCTGAGATACTTACGAAGGCACGCAAGGTTGAGCGGGAGTTGGGTTTGAAGCCCAAGAGAGATCGTGATTCTTTTATAGGGGCCAACAGCAGTGCAGTATCTGCCAAACATTCTCATTTCTAGTCTAGGCCTTTTTAGCAGCTGCAGCAGCACCAGACTCCAGCTAGGGCATTATTTCACCAGGCACCACAGTAGAAGAGACAATTACATCAAGCTTCCTGCCACTACTACAAGAAGTTCGGCCACATCTGGGAAGTTTGCAGGAGGAGGCTGGGAGTTTGTTTGTATTGTGGTACCGAAGGGCATCAGATGAGAGAGTGTCCTTTCAATCCTCATCCTACAGTTCAGGGAGCAGCTTCAGCTCCGAGGGCACAGGCGAGGCCACCTGTAGTACAGCCGAAGGGACCGCCGCTTCCGGCCCAGCAACAGCGTTATGTCCAGCATCAGCATTAAGAAGGTGCACATCAGGGACGAGCGTTCACTACAACTATCGAGGAGGACGAGCCCACCGGAGATGTCATCACAGGTTCTATTCTTCTTGATTCTATTCCAGCTTTAGTTTTGTTTGATAGTGGTGCTTCTCATAGTTTTGTATCTGTTTCTTTTGCTCTAATGCATGGTTTGGAAGCGGAGTCTTTGCTTAGGACTTGCAAGATCATGACCGGGGGAGGCATTATCCTGGTTAATGATATTTGCAAGGATCGAAGAGTTACTCTGGGAGGCCGGGAGTTGAGTACGTATCTACTTGTAATACCACTTCCGAGCTACGATATTGTACTCGGGATGGATTGGTTGAGTAGGTACCGTGCTATTATAGATTATAGAGGAGGTAAAGTTTTGTTTGGTCCGCCAGGAGAGCCAAAGTTCGAGTTTGCTAGAGGAGCTGCAGAGCATAGAGGAGGTATTATTTGTGGAGCTATGATAGAAGATGAGGATTTGTTGCTTTCATTGATAGCAGAGTTCTTGGAGGTGTTTCCTGAGGAATTGCCAGGATTGCCGCCAGATCGAGATATTGAATTCTCTATAGACTTGGTGCCAAGTGCAGAACCAATTTCACAGCATGTCTATAGAGTAAACAACAGCGAGCTGGTCGAGCTGAAGAAGCAGGTGGATGAATTATAGAATAAGGGGTTTATTAGATCGAGTTCTTCACCATAGGAAGCCCCGGTATTGTTTGTACCGAAGAATGATGGATCAGTGCGCATGTGTATTGATTATAGGATATTGAATAATCTCACTATCAAGAATAAATACCCTTTGCCACGGATTGATGACTTGTTCGATCAGTTGAGTGGTGCCAAGGTGTTTTCTAAGATAGACTTGAGATCAGGCTACCACCAAGTGAAAGTGAAGCTGGAGGACATACAGAAGATTGCTTTTAGAACTCGGTATGGTCAGTATGAGTTTATGGTGATGTCGTTTGGGTTGACTAATGCCCCAATGGTATTTATAAACTTGATGAACAAGGTGTTCCATCAGTACCTTGACAAGTTCGTGGTAGTGTTCATCGATGACATACTCATGTACTCGAAGACACCGGAGGAGCACGAGGAGCATTTACGGATTGTGTTGGAGGTGCTGAGGAAGGAGAAGCTGTATGGAAAGCTATCCAAGTGTGAGTTCTTCCTGGACAAGGTGGAGTTCTTAGGGCATGTTATGACTGGTGATGGTATTTCAGTGGATCTGAAGAAGATCGCAGTAGTGGGTCTTGGAAGACCCCGAGTTCGGTAGCAGAGATCAGGAGTTTCTTGGGATTGGCAGGCTACTACAGAAAGTTTGTGCAAGATTTTTCGAGGATTGCCGAGCCAATGACCCGACTCACCAAGAAGGATGTAGAGTTTGTTTGGACGGAGGATTGCCAAGTTACTTTTAAGGAATTGAAGAAGAGGTTGACATCTGCTCATATTTTGACGTTGCCATCAGGGTCTGGAGGTTTTACTATTTATAGTGATGCATTGGGAAAAGGTTTGGGTTATGTTCTTCAGCAGAATGGGAAAGTGATTGCCTATGCATCCAGGCAATTGCGTCCTCATGAGAAGAACTATGCTACCCATGATTTGGAGTTGGCAGCAGTCATCTTTGCCCTGAATTTGTAGAAACACTATTTGTACGGAGAGCGTGTGGAGATCTTCACAGACCACAAGAGCTTAAAGTATATTTTCACGCAGAAGGAGTTGAATATGAGGCAGCATCGATGGTCAGAACTGATGAAGGATTTTGACATATATTTGCAATATCATCCTAGAAAAGCTAATGTAGTTGTCGATGCCTTGAGAAGGTATCCGGTAGCTATATTCTTGACGCAGGATCGATATTTATTGGAGGACTTGGAGAGCTTGGGCATCGAGGTGATAGTTTCTGGTTTTACTATAAAGATGTGGGGATTACAAATACATTCAGAATTGATGGACAAGATTAAGGTAGCCCAGTATCAGGATGTATCTCTGAGGAGCATCAGAGCTCAGGTGAGAGTAGGATTGGAGGATGATTTTACCATTGTCGAAGATGGTTCTTTGTGGCATAGTGTTAGATTGTGTGTGCCTAGTGGGGAGCTGCGTGAGGAGGTATTGCAGAAAGTATATCGCTCTCAGTATTCCATACATCCAGGTGCCAACAAGATATATCGAGATATGCGAGAGAGTGTGTGGTGGTATGGCATGAAGAGAGAAATGGCACAGTTTGTATCCAGATGCTTAGTGTGCCAGCAAGTGAAAGCCGAGAGGCAGAGTCCAGGAGGTTTACTTCAGCCATTACCCATTCCAGAGGGGAAGTGGGAGCACATTACTATGGATTTTGTGTCGGACTTCCATGATCTCCAAGAGGGAAAGACGCGATTTGTGTCATCGTTGACAGGTTGACCAAGTCGGTCCACTTTTTGTCTTTCAAGGTGGGTTTGTCTACGGAGAAGCTGGCAGAGATGTATGTGAGGTAGATCGTCAGGATACATAGAGTTCCCGTCAGCATAGTCTCGGATCGGGATAATCGTTTCACTTCTCATTTCTGGAGGAGTTTGTAGGCGAGTTTGGGCACTCAGCTCAAGTTTAGTACTGTATATCATCCCCAGACAGATGGGCAGTCAGAGAGGACTATTCAGACTCTTGAGGATATGCTATACACTTGTGTACTAGATTTTGGGGGTTCTTTGGAGGACCATCTCCATTTGGTAGAGTTTGCTTACAATAACAGCTACCAGACTAGTATAGAGATGTCACCATTTGAGGCTCTGTACGGTCGGAGATGTCATACTCCCTTGTCATAGAAAGATATTGGAGAAAGAGTTTTGCTTGGGCCAGAGATGGTTGTGGATGCAACAGAGAAGGTTAAACTGATCAGAGACTGACTTCGAGTGGCGCAGGACAGACAACGGCATTAGGCCGATAGCCACCGGAGACCTTTGGAGTTTGAGGTATAGTTTTAGATTTTGTTTTATGCTTGTTATTAGTTGTTTGTTATAGTTAAGTTCTTAAGGTGGTATTTTGTTCTAGGTGGGTGGTTTGATGTTTTCGAGGATTTTTTCGACACGAGGCACGATTCGCTTTGGTGGAGGCGGGAAGCTTAGTCCGTGATTCATCGAACCTTTCACTATTCTAGAGAGGGTCGGTGCAGTTCCTTATAGACTAGACTTGCCACCTGCACTGGAGGGAGTGCACAATGTGTTTCACGTGTCACAGTTGAGACGATACATGGCAGATTCTAGTTACGTATTGGATCACTCGGAGATAAAGGTAGGCCCTACTCTTAGCTATCCAGAGCAGCTAGTTGAGATTCTGGATCAGAGAGAGAAGGTGCTGAGGAACCAGACTATTCCTTTGGTATGCATCGCATGGAGGCATCACTCTCCGGGGGAGTCTACCTGGGAGAGAGGATGAAATACGAGAGCGTTATCCATATTTGTTTGTGTCTTGAGGTATATTCTTTCCTAGTTCTGTTATGTTCTTTTGTTCTGTTATTTTGTTCTGTTCTATTATTTTCTGGGGGAAGTTTTCGTCTTTGAATTTTGAGGACGAAATATTTTAAGGAAGGTAGACTTGTCACTACCATATTTTCTAGGAAAGAATATTTTAGTCATTTCAAAATTAATTAAATATTGTGCATGTGAATAATTATTTATTATATTATTTAATTATTGTCAGATATTAGTATATTATTTTGGATTTATGTTAGTGGACCTAACTAATTTACTTTAGACTCATGGACCAAATATTTATAATTAGTTAGAATTGAGCCCATTAGAAGCCCATTGATTAGAAGGAGGATTAATTTAATTAAACCATTAGACTAGAACCTTCCCTCCTTAATTATTTCTTTATGAGAGGCCCCAAGGGGTATAATGGATATTACATAGTAGATTGAGAAAGAGGCAAGGGGGGCGGCCTTTATAAAGAGGGAAGGAAAGTTTCTCTCTCCTCTTTTCATTTCAAAACTATATCTAGAATTTTCTTCAACCAAATTCCTTTATTCCCACATCAAATCTCTACCAAATTTTATCCCAATTCCTTCCCAAATTACCATTGGAGATTAGTAGAGCAAGAATCTAGAAGGATAAAGCAAGGATCTATAAAGAGGAGCAATGATCTACAAGTTGGAGGCAAATTTAATCAAATTTGGAGGTTGCATTGGGAATCCATCTCCTAATAGGTTATAATTTAGTTTTTTTCCTTAAATTAGGTTCTAAATCTGAGAATTAACCATGAGAAATCAACGTTTATGCATAGGCTACCCATAGGATTTGGAATTGAGTTCATAGGAGGCCTATTGAGAAAGTTATGGTACTTTTTGTGTCAATTTTGGGGAAATTTCGAGATTGACACTTGTTGTGTTTGTCAATTGGTCCTATAGATCAACTTGGCATATGTTTATGTATTTGTGGCTAGTGTCGTGTCCATAATTGGATACATGTTGGTCGTATCCCAATACATTGGTGATACGTGTTTATTTTAGGGGTTTTCCTCCGACACGGGGCTTTGTGTATGTCATATTTTTACACGGACACGTAGATATATGTTTGACTCTTTATATTATTCATAAATAATATATTAGACTTGCTCGTGTCCTTCGGAGTACGTTTGGTTGTGTGGTGGACTCGTGTCGCAAGCCTATCATAGATCTAATGTGATACGGATGCGATGCACTCCACGTGTTTGTTGCATTTCATTTCTAGATCTAATTTCTATTTGTTCTTAGCTATTATAGTAGATGTATTCATATGCATTTATATATATAATGTTATGTATACGCATATATTTAGATGTGCTAGTGTATCATTTATTTATATACCTATGTATTATATATATATGTAGTTATGTTTCTATATATATAATAGCTATTGATAAGTTATATTATATATATATATATATATACCTATATGTTATATATATATATATATATATATATATATATATATATATATATATATATATATATATATATATATATATATATATATATGTGTGTGTGTGAGTATATATATATTGGTATAGATGAGAGAGGGTATATATATATATAGTTTGATATATATATATATATGATATACATATGTATGTGTGTTGTTGTTGTGTGTGTGTGCAATAGAGGGGGGGAATGAAGCTCGATAGCAGCAGCATTTCAGAATGCAACAACTTAAACAGCAGCTTGTCGAAGGAGCTTGCCAAAGCAGCAGCTTCCAACAGCAGCAACTTATAGAAGCAGCTGTAGTAGTAGCAGCAGCCGCAGCTTCCAGCAGTAGTAGCCGCAGCTTGCAGAAGCAGTTGCAGTAGCAACAGCATTTTCGAGAAGCAGTATCAGTGAGGGGAGATCAGTTGGTAAGTGTTAGGATGTAGCTAGATATTTAGTAAGTTAAATATTGTTAGCTAATAGTTATTGCTAGTTAATTAGCTAGTAGTTAGTTAGTATCTACCTCTTATGGATATCTCTAAGTTATATATATATATATATATGTATGTGTGTATATATGTATATATGTCTATGTATTAGTTATATTGATAACATGAGAGTTAGTACTTAAATTCATATGGGTAAATACTAGTAGTTGATATTAGAGTATACTAAAAATTATATTAGGATGTAGTTATATACTAGATATCACGTTTACCTTGAGATACCAAGGTAAATGCCAAGGTATTGAGGATACACAAGGTATTTGGGTTTGGGTACCAAGATGAGTGTTTAATGGTGCGATACCGAGTTGGTTCAAATTCAAGGTATCCACATAGCTTTTGGTAGTTTAGAATTATATATATAATATTGTTTGAATATGTATATATGACTATTTCATATCTCTTATTTGCGTATCTTGAGACACGGTATCTTAGTATCCTAGATTTAGCTTGTATGGCCTAGTTTCATAGTTTATGAACCCAATATCTTTAAGATAGACTCATGCAACCTAGAAATAGGTAGTTTGACTAAGTTTGACCAGTTTGACATAGAGTTGACCTAGTTTGACTAGTTTGACTTAAAATGGCTCTTTGACCTAAAAGTTGACTAGTTTAACTTATTTTATTCTAAAATCTTGTATTGATGTTGTATTCCCTATCTAGGTCTTCGAGACACCATACCAGACATCTGTGAGACTATTCACCGAACTTCAGGCGAGTATATTCTCTGATAGTTTTTCATTTATGATATCCTATATGATCGTTGTATCTAGTGTAGATATCCATAATTTTTTGATATGATGGTTACATGGATTGGTATATCCGGATCTCGTCATGAGATGTTATTCCTTGGTATATATGGTGTATCTTGTGCAAGTCTTATTTTATTGTTCTTCTTGTACATGTATAGATACTGATTCTCGGGAGATTAGCTATCTTCTTAGAGAATCCCGTGCCATAGCGTACTATGGTTGGATCCACTATACCAGTCGGGGTTGGGGAGTATGTAGTGTAGATATGTGATCATACCCTCTTTGTATCAAGTCTTGTTCATTGAATAGTGTTAATCATACATCGCACGTATGATTAGCCAAGCCATATATCTTATTTTAAGTTCCCAAGTCGATCATATGTTAAAGCTGATACTCACTCACTTAGTCATTAGTATTTTTGTTCATTGTCATATTGTTCATTCTTGTATTTATTTCCAGTATTTCCTTTATTGTATATCTCTTGTATCTATTGTTGCATCTTGTATATTCACATCTATTTATCGTTACATAGTTTACATCATTGATTAGAACTGCTGTTAGAGATGTACTCTGCTCTTTTCCTGACTGGATATTTTTTTTCAGATGACACAGAGGAGTGGTACCGTACTCATTACGGGCCTCAGGATATTGTGGGCTTAGAGTCAGAGACCCTGGCTCAGGAGGGACTCATTCCGACTGAGACAGATGACCCGGGACTTGTAGCTTCTTAGTCATTCTTTTGTATTGGATTTGTCTCCAGCTGATTGTTTAGTATTTCTTCAAACTCATTAATCTAATTACTTGACTCATGATTTGTATATGACTATTCTATTCTTATATCATATTTGTGCTCATTTTCTATCTTAGATCTATGATTGAGTATATTAATATTGTTGGTGGCTCATTATATTGTTAGATAGATTACCCAAACAATATTCTACTGTCGATTCTGCGGCATAGGCTGGGCGTTGTTCCCGACTTGTACCCTTACACCGCGTGCGGGTCATGACAATATTAAAGAAGAAGCTAATCAAGCTAGTGATGATGCTAAAAATACCCTAAAAGAAGAGCCTTTGATAATCCGAGTCAAGGGACGTACTACTCGTCCAACTCCTTCGAAGCCTCTCGGCATCAACCAGCACAAGTCACCTCCGTTGGTCATCAACCTTCAATGCAATAAACATTCAACACTGGAGAATGAGCCCCTTATTATTAACCTTTGATGTAACAAGCAACATCAGTGAATCAACCCCTATCATCAATCTTGCCAAGCCTCCTATAAAGGCTAGAGATTCTGCTGACTATGTGGAAGATAAAGAAATCTTATATTTCAAGAATAAAGAAGACACTACTTTGCACTACGTTGATGTTGAACCATTTGATAAAAAATTCTTAGAGGCTCTTCATCTCTACCAACCTCTGTCCATACCCGTGGAATCTCCATTTCAATATAGTTCATTATATGAACTATATGATGATGCATATCTTTTAGTACCAGCAAGATAGGACAAGCAACGTCAGATAATTTTTGGCAAATTTAGAAATAAAAAAGGCATACAGACTAATAATTCTGATAAAGATGTTGGAAAGATACAACCGTATTATTACAGTCAACCAGCCAAGAACATTATGCAAGGGATAGGCCACAACTTAAAATTTGGTTTGGGACTAAATTATGGAAAAGGCAGACGGACTCCTATACGTCACTTATCTCCAAAAGGCAAGTCAGAAACATACTACCAGCGAACTGGTCATGGTTTGGGATATGCTACACCACCAACAAGTCCTGAAAGTTCAGAATCGGAAGAAGAGACGCATTCTCATTGCTCTAATTCATCATTATAGGATTCTAATAAAAGCATGGATGACGTATTCAAACATGATTTCTCTGTAAATATGGTATCATCTGTCCCAGATGATAAAGACATTGAACTATTGGAACCAATCAAGAACGATCCATGGGCACAACAAATGGATACTCAATGGGAGCTCCGATTTAAACAACGTGAACCACCTACAGAGAATAAAATAGTCCAAATTGATGTAGGAGAAGAATCTTTCCTAAGACCAATATTTATTAGAAAGAGTCTTCCTGAAGAAGATCAACACACTTTACTCCAATTACTAAAGGAGTATAACGATGTCTTCGCCTGGAGTTACGAGGATATGCTTGGCCTAGATCCTCAAATAGCTACACACAAGCTCAATATTCTTTTGAATGCTAATCCGGTAAAATAGCAGCAACAGTGATTCCATCCGGATATGATGGATGCAATTTATGCAGAAGTCAAGAAACTTATAGCATGTGGCTTCGTTCGAGAATAGAAACATCCCGACTGGGTATCCAATGTTGTTCCAGTCATAAAAATGGAAAGGTTCGGGTCTGCGTAGATTATCGAGATCTGAACTTGGTCTGTCTAAAAGATAAAAAATTCTTCCCATCACAGATGTCATGATCAATAATACATACAGATTTGAACGTATTTCCTTCATGGATGGATTCTCTGGATACAATCAAATTAAGATGTCACCTGATGACGAAAAATATACCTCTTTTCATATACTATTAGGAGTTTACTATTATAGAGTCATGCCCTTCGACTTGAAGAATGTGGTGCAACGTATCAACGAGCCATGAGTATAATTTTCCAAAAGCATTTACGGAAAATAGTAGAATGCTACGTTAATGATATTGTTGTCAAGAGTCGTCTTAAAGATGACCACCTTTAAGATTTGAAGATTATGTTCGAATAGATGTGCCACCACCAATTAAAGATGGTCCTTTCTAGGAGTCTCCAATGGCAAGTTCCTCATATTTTTTTATAACTTCCGATGGTATTCACATTGACCTCGATAAATCAAAGCTATCCTTGAAATGTAGCCTCCATATAATCTCAAAGAACTTTGTGGTCTGTAAGACCGTCTGGCATACATTAGGAGATTCATCTCCAATCTCTAGGGAGATGCCGACCCTTCACTCAGTTAATAAATAAAGGCATATCCTTTGTCTGGAACGGAGCATGTCAATAAGTATTTGACGATATCAAACGATATTTAACAAATCTATCAGGTTTGGTATCTCCGATCATAGGAAAACTCTTTTTGTTGTATGTTCGAGCAATGGATCACTCCCTAGGAGCCCTTCTTGGATAGAAGAGTAATGAAGGCCATGAACATGCGATCTATTATCTCATTCGCATGATAGTCGACGCTGAACATCGATATAATCTGGTGGAAAAAGAATGTCTCGCATTAATGTTTGCTATTCAGAAGACATGATATTACGTGTCAGGTCAAACCATTTATGTCATATCCAGAGTAAATTATCTCCAGATATTGATGACTAAGCCAAGCATACTCAATTCTCATTTAGCCACATGGGCAATATTGCTATCACCTTATGACATGGTATATGTCCCGCAAAAAGCAGTGAAGGGTCAAGCGCTAAATAATTTCCTGGCAGCTCATCCTGTACTAGAAACTTCCAAACTGTATGATGACATCCCAGATGAATTCTTAGAGTCTAATATGGCAATGGAAGATGACACCTGGAAACTATTCTTTGATGGCGTATCAAGAATAGGACCCAAAGGCAATATAGTAGTTGAGTTGGCATAGTCCTAGTATCTCTTGACAAACTACTCATTCATCGAGCATATTCTCTCAGTGAACCATGTTACAATAATGTGGCAGAATACAATGCTCTACTTATTGGTCTCTAATTAGCTAAAAATTTGGATATATAATATCTTGAAGCCTACGGAGATTCCAAGATGATAGTCAATCAGATCAGGGAAGAGTACGAGGTTCGGCATAAAGACCTCATTCCTTATCATCAAGTAGCAATCGAAGTGGCTTTTACATTCAAAGGATTCTTAATCGAACATGTGCCTCAATTACAGAATATGGAAGCAGATGCTTTGGCCGGCCTAGCAGTATCATTGGTCGTTCTCCTAAAGAGACGACACTCAATTATGCTAACAGAACGAGAATTATTCTGTACAAAAAATAACTTGCACATTGAACAGAGTTACGTCATAAAGTCAACTTCCATGATGTAAACCCCCTTACCCAAAATTAGGCCGACTTGGTTTAGATAGAGAAGTTAGGGCTAATTAGAATCCAATTAGAAAGAGAACACGATATTTTATTTAATTTGTAATATTTATATCATTTAGTGCACCTTACCGTTGCTTCAATAATTAGAGCACTACCCTAGCTATTGCCTTCCAACGAATTTTACAACATTGTCCTAGATGTGCCAACCTACCATTTTGACCCTTGTATAACTCATAACCACTCTCTCTTGTACTACATTTTAGTCGAACAACATTCATCACAGACGTTTATAATTAATTCTAAATAAATACGACTTTGTATCCTTTTGCGTTCCAATCGAAATTAGAGACACAATCTTGACCCATTTCGTGTAACCCAATTTATGATAATATTATACTCTGAGCCGTCTATGTCCATGACACTTGTGTCTTATCTAATTTTATCTTCATGTACTTCTAATTAATTTCAGAACATCGTGCGCACTAAATTTAATTAATTTAATCCAAATTTCGTCTTTGTGCAATTTTCTAATTTTTGGGCACTTTTATGCAAAAGTGCGTTGAGATGTCCACACCGTTGGACACAATACATACAGAAACCTATTTTCCCTTCATAGAAATTTTTCTATAATTTTCGGAATGTGCAACGCGCAACATCGCCCCCCATTTAATTCTAGCCTTGCATTTAAATAACGCAAATTATAGCCCTCCCAAACATCCCCATGTGAGCTAAGGCCCAATCCCAAGATATAGAATCCAAGGCCTTTTTCCAAGATGTTGACCAAGATTTTAGGTCAAACATTCAAACTCTTCACATATATAAATAGCTTTTTCCTAATTTCTTTACCGAAAATCAACCCCATCACCCAACCCTATTTCCCAGCCGACCATCCCCTCTCCCATTTCTTGTTCATGTCGCCACCCTACACCTCTGCAACCGTCGGAGCCCGGCGAGCAGCCCACGACCTCCGTCCTGCTCTCTTTCTCATCTCCTCCTCTTCAACTGTCCCTCGCCGAACTCCCCAACACCACAGCCACCATGGACATCTCCCACTTCATCTTCTTCCTCCGTTTCCCCCGCTACCGGAGCCAGGTCACCCAACCCCGCCGGTGCACCGCTCCTCAGCAGCATCCCTCCTCGACGCCACGTCCTCCACCGACCAACTCGACGAGCACGCCATTAGGCCGCCATCCTTGCCGAGCCGCTGTCGACTTCTCCCTCGACGAACCGAACTCCGGTCACCTTTCCCGACCTCCTGCACCATCACCATTAAGGTCCCTCTCCCAATAACGACTCCCCGCCGTCCCCCGTCACCTTCCCGGCCAACATCGAACCCAACTTCTCCCCATCTCCTCCGTCCTCCTCCTCGACGCCACGACCTCCGCCGGCAGCACCCTACACCACCAGTACCACCACTGCACCACACCATCGGCCAGTCACCACCACCAGCACGAACACCACCTCTTCCTTCCCTAACTCCTTCTCCTCCCCGGCCACCTCCCTCGGCCAGTCACCACCACCAGCACGAACACCTTCCCTGCTTTCCTGCCCCCCATCACCCTCGCCGGAGCAGCTCCCCTTGGCCGAAACAGTAGCTCCTCCGGCAACCCATCATCATCACCACCAGTATCACCATTGCCATCTGCATCATCCTCATCTCTTTATCATCTCCATTATCATCACCATTAACACATATTACCATTAATAACATCATCTACATCATCATCCTCGTCATCACCATCACCCACATCATCATCCTTGTCATCACCATCACCCTATCATCGTCATCACCATCACATAATTATCATCATCATCATCACCCTCATAATCATCACTGTCATCGTCGTCATTATAGGCCCGTCACCCTTACCAGATAACCCGTAGCAGTCACCCCCGATTTTCGTGCCTGTGCACGCTGGCCCCGAAGACCTATCAGATTATTTTATGAGACTTCCAGAGCCGGATATTGGGACTACACAGCTTTCTTGCCAGACAAGTATACCTTGCCTTGTTGTACTGTTTAAATTCTGTATTATTAGTTGCATGTTTATATTATATAACTGTGCGCGTTCGAGAGAGACTCGGGTGCAGTCAATGAAGGCGTTGACGTTAGGACTTGTATCTGACCTAGTGTCTAGTGGACCCACCTAAAGTTGTGGAGTTATCGGTATGACTCCCCAGGCCTTGACACATTTCTTACACGTGTTGTGAGTCTCATGTAGGGCACGGACTTGCGTATGCGATTGGCCACCTATACGTATAGGTCATACGATGGATAGGATATAATTGCTTATAGTGATGCATGTTAGAAGACTTAGCAATTATTAGTAGTCAGAGCATAGACTATCGTGGTACGATGGTCCAATCCTTGTCCTTGTTTGGTTGTAGAGTTGGGCTATTATTCTAACGATAGACTATGAGCCAGAGTAACGACGCCTCGGCATAGTGGCTAAGGCATGTTGTGGATACAACATGCATAGATCATTGTGCAGGAAGGACGACTGGTAGCCGTATGGGATACCCACTTCCTTTATTCAGATTCTTCGCTCGACGGGGCGATATGGACGTTATATACTTTACAGATTCCACGTTCTTCGGAGCGATATGAACGTTATATACTATGCAGATTCCATATTCTTTGGAGAGATATGGACGTTATTATGTTACAGTGTGCCCGTGTTATCGGGGGCATATGTGGCATATACTAGCCAGTTATCACGATTGGTGAATTACGTCAGCATATGTCTAGCCTACACCTTCCCATACACTCAAAGTTGTCCTCAAATTGCATTTACTTAGATGGTTAGCGCACCCCTTTTATTTATTCAGTATTTACTTTATGGCATACTTCTATGTATCTTGTTATGTTCCTCTGAGGACCTGGTCCCTTTCCAAGTGTAGTTGTTCATGAGTATTCGCAGAAGCGCAGATCCGGACTTGCTACGTATATTGCGATGAGGTCTTCTCGTAGAGCTTCATGATTGTTAGTCGATATTCTTATATTGTATTTATCTTGTTTATTCTATATTCTAGTTCAGTAGTATATTTGTTTCCATTCGACTACCATCATTAAATACTTTAGATTGAGATCTAGTTTCATAGATATTAGTTATTTATGTCTATTTGATTTCTGTGGATGAGATTTAGTTATGCCCTGGGACTTGTGTTAAATATATACCACTTATGAATTATTGTTCATGATACAGCGTATGCAAGTGTTATGGTTTCCTTATTTTGGAGTTACCATATACATGCGGTTGGCATGCTTACGTGTCCTAGTCCTACGTATTTTGGGACTGGGGCGTGACATATTTTTAGTGGTGGCCCATGCAGGTCGAGTGCATATTGTCTCGATTATATTACTATATCGAGCAAGCCTGCACCTAGGATAGAGTATAGAATCTCATCCATAATTGACTATGATTCACCTTCCTTCCAATATATTCTATTTGAATAGCTGCATCCTGCTTGATTCATGTGCTTCCTAATAGTTCCTTGAGTATAGCCTTCTCCTAGAATATAGAAGTCCCTGTTGGTTGATAATAAGTAGGGTAACCTTCCTATTAAGAGTACAACTAGGATAATGACACATCACTGAGTTAGAATACTTAATGAACCCTGGCATCCCTTACCTGTAGATTGAGTGACCATTATCCCTTGATAATTGGGGATGACTTAAGAGTAGTATAGGCAATACTAGGGCTAGCTATAAATCTGACCATATTGTTTGATCCTAGCATTGAGGAACCAATAAAAATCCAAGGTTGAATAATAGGAACAAACTTAACTTTTATAGTGAGATAGTATTATAGAACTATAAATTTAGATTCTTGTCTTGATATTAGCAAACAGTGCCTTAGGAAGCCAAGAGGAATAAATCTAACATTTTCCTCGATCAAACCTCGAACACAGATATTAGCATACCACCTTCCTTTAGGAAATCATGATATTATCTAGAGTCCCTCTATTTTAATTTTATATCTTGTTCCTCTGCAACCTTAACGTTCGCCAATTGTGCGACGACTAAATTATGTTCTTCCTTTCTTCATCTTTCAACTCGTACCACATAACTCTTATGAGTGTAGGCCAAGTAATTTTATTTCATGTTAGGATATACAGCTTGCTAGGATTATAGTGGTTACTCTTGAATTTGAATTATATGATTGGTAGTTAGAACTTGATTGTTGAGTATTCTTTTAGATTATAATTTCATGGTTATACCTTAGTTTTAAATCACGTGATTGTATCCCCGCCTCGATACGAGTTATATCCTCTTTCCCCTTGAAGGCCAGTACCTTTTCCATTCTTACTATTAACACATGTTCTATGAGCACTATGATTAAGACGTAAGGTGACCATTACCTATATAATGCAATAGAATTCCCTCATCAGTACCAAGATCTTTTTCTCGTATACCCTAACAATAGTTTCTACTCCATTTACAAGAACCAAGTTATTTGGTAAAATCTCCTTTAAGGCAGTTACAGTATTAGTTTATTGTTTTAAGTTGGGTAGTATGCCTCACAACCTAGTAACACATAGTCCTCTTGACTCATTATTGAAGTGTAACTGGATGACATTAACTATATACTAGCATAAGACGATAGTGTTTATCCAGACTGTAGAACTTAGGGGCCCATACCCCTAATTGGTCGACTAGCAACTTAGACAAGGAGTTAGTATGACAACTGTAGAGATTGTAGAGTCTTATCTTTTTTTGTGAACTTGAATTATTTTGTACCTTCTTTCATCATGATCTAGCGTATTTATATTTTATGTACTACCTTGAATGATGCCACTATTATAGCCTAGTTTTGCAAGCTTATTCTTTTATCGAGCTTGTTCATGACATATGTATTAGTGGGTCAACACACTAATACATTGCCTAATCAGAATCAGTGTATTAAGGTCAAGCTAACCTTGGTACGCTTGGTTCGCTCTTCGCATGACTACTTTACGTGGATTGAGATATATAGTGGACTAGTAAACAAAGGTACTTGCCCTCTAGATGTGTCTGAGCATATTGTATCAGTTACATAACTATATTGATATGAGCATGTGAATAGAAATTACCAAAATAGGATTTTAATCCACAACTGCCTTAACAACTCCCATTGAATTCTTTAAACGCCTTGATCCCCATACTTGTATTCTATTACCCCCACCTTGAACTCTTTATTATTATTTTTCGTCTTCCCTTATTTCAGAAAGATGAAATCTCGTGCTTAGTATAAGTTTGATATACAGAGAGTACTAGATATACCCCATAGGCCAATCACATTACTAGATGACTGCCTTTTATAACTGATTAAGGATATATCATATATGATATATTTGGTGTTAAATTTTTGAGGATTGAGTAACATGATTAAGTAAATTTGAAGAATAAGTTTTCTTAAATGTAAAATCCTTATGTGATAGATGGGTAAATCCTTAGTTGGGTAGAAGTTACATTGTCAACTTGAGAGGAATCCTTTTAGATTGTGATCGAGTAAAATTTGATTGAGAGGTTCAAGTCATTTTAATTTTGAGAATTTTAGAAGAATGATTAAGATGATGATTTAATGAATTTTAAAAACCTTGATAAGGCGAACAAAATATTTTATACTTTGAGCACATGATTTAAATTTTGAGAATTGGAGGTTGAATCATCGATTTAAATCTTGAGGAAATTAAATAGAACTCTAAATATGAACATGGTCGGATTGAATTCCAAATTTGATGATTGAATTAAAAGAAATTTCGATTTTGGATTACCTATTTGAAATATTGAGGATGTAAATTGAAGGTAAGATTTGAAGAGTACGTAATTCATAAATTCAAAATAGAAATAATATTTGATTGGAATTATTTTGCAAAGGAGATTATTATATTTGGAGATCGTGATATAAAAAAATTGATATGGGTTAACTAAATATTGAAGATATTATATGGATTCAATTTAAATTGGATGTGATAATTTATAAAAGTGAGAAGAGATTACGATAGGTTGAATGTTGGCTTGAACATTGATTATCTTAATTTTGAAGTAATTGTGATAGATTTGATTAAAAATTTAAATATCGCAAAGAGATCACGATTGACTTACCTTATGTATATGAAGGAATAATATACTGCCTTATTTTAATTTCGAGGACAAAATTATTTTAAGTTGGGTAGATTGTAAACCCCCTTACCCAAAATTAGGCCTACTTGGTTTAAATAGAGAAATTAGGGCTAATTAGAATCCAATTAGAAAGAGAACACGGTATTTTATTTAATTTGCAATATTTATATCATTTAGTACACCTTACCGTTGCTTCGATAATTAGAGCACTACCTTAGTTATTGTCTTCCAACGAATTTTACAACCTTGTCCTAGACGTGCCAACCTACCATTCTGACCCTTGTATAACTCATAACCACTCTCTCTTGTTCTATATTTTAGTCGCACAACATTCGTCACGGACGTTTATAATTAATTCTAAATAAATACAATTTTGTATCCTTGTGTGTTCCAATCGAAATTGGAGACACAATCTTGACCCATTTCGTACAACCCAATTTATGATAATATTATACTCTGAGCCCTCTATGTCCATGACAATTGTGTCCCATCTAATTTTATTCCCATGTACTTCTAATTAATTCCAGAACATCGTGCGTACTAATTTTAATTAATTTAATCCAAATTTTGTCTTTGTGTAATTTTCTAATTTTTGGGCACTTTTATGCAAAAGTGCTTTAAGGTGTCCACACCGTTGGACACAATACATGCAGAAACCTATTTTCCCTTCATAGGAATTTTTCTATAATTTTTGGAATGTGCAACGCGCAACATCGCCCCCATTTAATTCTAGCCTTGCATTTAAATAATACAAATTATAGCCCTCCCAAACATCCCCATGTGAGCCAAGGCCCAATCCTAAGATATAGAATCCAAGGCCTTTTTCCAAGATGTTGACCAAGATTTTAGGTCAAACATTCAAACCCTTCACATATATAAATACTTTTTTCCTAATTTCTTTACCTAAAATCAACCCCATCACCCAACCCTATTTCCCAGCAGACCATCCCCTCTCCCATCTCCTGTTCATGCCGCCACCCTCCGCCTCTGCGACCGTCGGAGCCCGACGAGCAGCCCACGACCTCCGCTCTGCTCTCTTCCTCATATCCTCCTCTTCAACTGCCCCTCGTCGGACTCCCCAACACCACCGCCACCATGGCCATCTCCCACTTCATCTTCTTCCTCCGCTTCCCCCGCTGCAGGAGCCCGGTCACCCAACCCCGTCGGTGCATCGCTCCTCAGCAGCATCCCTCCACGACGCCACGTCCTCCGCCGACCAACTCGACGAGCACGCCATCTGGCCGCCATCCTCGTCGAGCCGCTGTCGACTACTCCCTCGACGAACCGAACTCCGGTCATCGTTCCCGACCTCCTGCACCATCACCATTAAGGTTCCTCTCCCAACAACGACTCCCCGGCATCCCCCGTCACCTTACCGGCCAACATCGAACCCAACTTCTTCCCATCTCCTCCGTCCTCCTCCTCGATGCCACGACCTCCGCCGGCAGCACCCTACACCACCAGCACCACCACTGCACCACACCATCGGCCAGTCACCACCACTAGCACGAACACCTCCTCCTCCTTCCCTAACTCCTTCTCCTCCCCGACCACCTCCCTCGGCCAGTCACCACCACCAGCACGAACACCTTCCCTGCTTCCCTGCCCCCCGTCACCCTCGCCGGAGCAGCTCCCCCTGGCCGGAACAGTAGCTCCTCCGGCAACCCATCATCATCACCACCAGTATCACTATTGCCATCATCATCATCCTCATCTCTTCATCATCTCCTTTATCTTCACCATTAGCACATATTACCATTAACAACATCATCCCCATCATTGTCCACATCATCGTCTTCGTCATCACCATTATCCACATCATCATCCTCGTCATCACCATCACCCACATCATCGTACTCGTCATTACCATCCTCCATATCATCATCCTCATTATCACCATTACCCTATCATCGTCATCATCATCACCCTCGTAATCATCACTGTCATCGTCGTTATTATAGGCCTGTCACCCTTGGCAGACAACCCATAGTAGTCACCCCCAATTTTTGTGCTTGTGCACGCTGGCCCCGAAGACCTATCATATTATTCTGCGAGACTTCCGGAGTCGGATATTGGGACTACGCAGCTTTCTTGTCAGGCAAGTATACATTGCCTTGTTGTACTATTTAAATTCTGTATTATTAGTTGCATGTTTATATTATATAACTGTGCGCGTCCGAGAAAGACTCGGGTGCAGTCAACGAAGGCGTTGATATTAGGACTTGTGTCTGACCTAGTGTCTAGTGGACCCACCTAAAGTTGTGAAGTTATCGGTATGACTCCCCAGGCCTTGACACATTTCTTACACGTGTTGTGAGTCTCATGTAGGGCACGGACTTGCGTATGCGGTTGGCCACCTGTACGTGTAGGTCGTACGACGAATAGGGTATAACTACTAATAGTGATGCATGTTAGAAGACTTAGCAGTTATTAGTAGTCGGAACATAGACTATCGTGGTACGATGGTCCAATCCTTACCCTTGTTTGGTGGTAGGGTTGGGCTATTGTTCTAACGGTAGACTATGAGCCAGAGTTACGAAGCCTCGGCGTAGTAGCTAAGACGTGTTCTGGATACAACATGCATAGATCATTGGATGGGGAGGACGACTAGTAGGCGTATGGGACACCCACTTCCTTTATTCAGATTTCACGCTCGACGGAGTGATATGGACGTTATATACTATGCAGATTCTACATTCTTCGGAGCGATATGGACGTTATATACTATATAGATTCCACGTTCTTTGGAGCGATATGGACGTTCTTATATTGTAGTGTGTCCGTGTTATCGGGGGCATATATGGCATATACTAGCCAGTTGTCACGATTGGTGAATTACGTCAGCATATGTCTAGCCTACACCTTCCCATACACTCAAAGTTGTCCTCAAATTGTATTCACTTAGATGGTTAGCGCACCCCTTTTATTTATTCAGTATTTACTTTATGGCATGCTTCTATGTATCTTGTTATGTCCCTCTGAGGACTTGGTCCCTTTCCAGGTGTAGCTGTTTATGAGTATTCGCAGGAGCGCAGATCCGGACTTGCTATGTATATTGCGATGAGGTCTTCTCTTCGAGCTTCGTGATTGTTAGTCGATATTCTTATATTGTATTTATCTTATTTATTCTATATTCTAGTTCGGTAGTGGATTTATTTCCATCCGACTACCATCATTAAATACTTTAGATTGAGATATAGTTTCATAGATATTGGTTATTTATGTATATTTGATTTCTGTGGATGAGATTTAGTTATGCCCTGTGACTTGTGTTAAATATATACCACTTATGAATTATTGTTCATGATACAGCGTACGCATGTGTTATGGTTTTCTTATATTGGAGTTGCCATATACATGCGATTGACATGCTTACGTATACTAGTCCTACGTATTTTGGGACTGGGGCGTGACACATGAATAAAGATTGGAGGGACCATTTTATAGACTACGCTGCTTATGGGATTCTTCCAAAAAATCTTAAAGAAGCCACTTCTATTAAAAGATGTTCACTCCGATTCTACTATGACGCCTCATCCAAAATATTATATCGTCGTTCTTATGAGAGATTGCTGCTACGTTGTCTTTCCAAACCTAAACAAGACAATCACTCAATGAAGCTCATGATGGCATCTATAGAGCACATCAACTAGGTCTTAAATTATAAGACTGCCTCAGAAGAATGGGTTATTATTGGCCCACCATGGTGGCAGATGCCGTAGATTACACTCGTAAATGCAAGTCATGCCAAATTCATGCTGATTTTATCCACCAACCAACAGAGTTCTTACACCCTACAGCTACCTTCTGGCCTTTTGAAGCTTGGGGAATGGATATTATTGGTCCGATCAACCCATCATCTTCTAGAGGACATCGCTTTATAGTTACAATAACCGATTACTTCTCCAAATAGGCAGAAGTAGTCCCACTCATCGAAGTTAAGACGTCCAATATAATTAACTTTGTCAAACACTATGTTATCTACCATTTCGATATTCCCCGAAGGATAATACATGACAATGGGCCACAATTCACGAGTTAAGCGTTTTATCGGTTCTGTAACAAGAATTGAATCCAGAATGTAGCATCTATAGCCTACAATCTATCATCCGACGGCTTAGTGAAAGCCTTCAACATGACAATAATCAAACTCCTTAAAAAGTTTGTCTCATCCAACAAACGTAATTGGAATGAGAAACTCGGAGAGTGTTTATAGGCTTATCATACAATAGTTCAAACTTTAACTAGTTGTACACCATTCTCTTTGGTCTACGGATATGAAGTAGTTCTTCCGCTCGAAATTCAGTTACCTTCTCTTAGAATAGCTATTGCTAATGAGCTAATAGTAGAGGATAATGATAGATTATGCCTGCAAGAATTAGAAGCATTGGATGAAAAGTGCCTACACGTTTAACAGTGTATTAAGCTATACCAAGTACGCATTTCTAGATCTTTTAATCAAAAAGTCAAAGAAAAAATATTCCAGGTCGGTAAATGTCTTTTCAGTAAGGAGACCTATGATCACAACACATAAGAGCAAAGACAAATTTTAAGCTAAATGGGAAGGTTCTTATATGGTGGAGAGAGTATTCTCCAACGGAGCCTACAGGCTCGCTAAGCCTAATGGTAATTTGATAATGATGCCTATCAACGATAAATTTCTCAAGAAGTATTATGTCTAAGCAAGACATATTTCTCTCCATCTTCAGTAGATTAAAATAAGATGTACAGTAAATACATTATTAATCCCCAATAATTCGTAGCCTACACGGCCTCTCGAACTATTACCTATATTCATTCTTGAATAAAAAATAGGTAATGGGTCCTCAAAGTTCCCAATGGGACAATACTCAGATCCAACGGAACACTCTCATTGAAATCATCTAAACGATTCTCTCCAACAAAAATATTCCATTATTAAAGTCTAGTTGTTTTAAGGATATCATATTCATGATCCCTAGTTGGGTTGGGAATAATCTCACATGTTTATTCACCAGTCAAAAAGTGTAATGTGATTCACGTCCATATTATATTTGAATCATATTTCATTTATTATCCCCTAAAGAGAAGACAATAGTTTGTCCTTAAACTAATCTTTCTTCTCTTCCCCAGTGGATAAACTAGTGAGCTATCACGTCCATATTACCTAGTATTGCATCCTATAAAATTTGTTATTTGTACTTAGCATGAATATGCCTTTAGTGATAAATCTACGAAATTCTCCCACAGAGTTATTCTGCCATGTCCATAATACCTCTGAGCAGATATATTCAATGGGTCTCGATTTAAAAGTATTACTAAGGTAAGATAAAAAAAATTTATGGAAAATGAGGAAGAACAATAAAAATACTTAGGGAGAAGTTGAGTCAGAATCTCCCAAATTATTTACAAATATTGCAAGATCATGAAGGATGCAGACGTTAAAATATGCAAATGTTCGATGGGTAGCCTTTATTCTGGCCTGATCTTCTCATTCCTCTACTACAGCAGACGAAACAAGGGGATCACTTACATCAATCTGAGGTTAGGTGGGTTCACCCAATGAAGGATCGATAAAATCCTGGAGGATATCTGTTTTTCCCGATTGAACAGTAGATACATCTTTATTTTCTTCAGCAAAAGATGACTTGAAAGCAGAAAGAGAAACAATGGTCTCATCAAATTCCTTATCTTTCCTCTTCGAAGTAATCTTAGACGTCATTTTATAAGTCTTCGTGAGAATGGAATAAGCAACTCCAGTATTTATAAGATAGGAAATGACGGTTTGAATCCCCAAACATGACTCTTCAGTAAAATGAAGCAACGGTTGGAATTTCGTGTATTGGGTTAGAAATTCCTATATGTACACATTGGCTTATTGATAGAAAAGGTGACATAATACGCGTACTAATCTGAAGAAAGAATACGTACATTTGTTAGCAAGTAGAAATGCACACAAGTATGCATGATATTTGATTGACAGGGGATAGACAACATATTCAGTCTTTTTCTAATGCACGTCCTCTCGAAAACAAAGACAACCAGTCATCAGTCACCAGCACACATACAGCACAATAAATTCAAGCTAAAAAATTTATTAATTTTTAATTATGATTACATATGATGGAGACCTATTATACCTAGATTTTTATTCTAAAAAATCATGATTATAATCAGCACAGGGGACATGTTAAGAGAGTAATTACAACGAGCTGGGTTTGAAGACAAGGAACAGTCTTCTGGGTAATTCATTAGTTCAACATGAATGATGAAGACTATGATATCCTTCCATGCTCCATCACACAAAGAGCTCAGCAATAATGATCTCCACACGAGTCTCTCACCCATCGTTGAGAAGCGCCTCCTCTTGTATCTTCTCGACGGACAACAAAGCAAATGGAGCCATACTGCTCGCACACTTAACGGTGGCTATGCTCAAATCTTATAGCAAGAAAGAAATAAGTTTGGAAATATGGGTAAAGTTTTGCTCCTATTTATAGGAGAAAATATGCCAAATTCAGCATAGTTCTCGAAAAACTGCTCTTGAAAAGACGCATGCGTCTTCTCAAATATCGCGTCAAATCCAAAAGGCAACTCAAAGATACATGCATGTCACACCTACAGCCACATCAGCAATCCGTTGGAATTCTGCCCAAAATGCGTGCATATAATCTCAACAACTTTTTATGCTTCTAATTCAAAGTATCGTGAATTCATTTGAACAAATTCAAAAACTTTAAAGGGGGTCTTGTAGAAGCATAAAAATGCACCCCTTGAAGATGGTGCAATTTTCTATAAATAAACTTAACGAAGGAAGAATGGCACACTTTCTCTCTATTTAGAGGATGGTGTACTTTCTACTTGTTTCAAAGGATGGCGCACTATTCAGAGAACATAAAAGTGATGCACTTTTAAGTTGCTTTCAGCAGTGCAAACAGGCGTACATTTTGTATGTTCTGCTTTCTAAGCATTAAATACGATAAATCTGACAGACTGGAACAGAAATCGAAGAGTCAGAAGTCATCATTATAACTGGGCTGTGGCACGCAGACCCAGGTAATCGTTTAGCGACCCAGCGTTGAGCCAACTTCTTCAAAAGTGCGTCATTGAGTCAATTTCTTCAAAAGTGCACCGTTGTGCCAACTTCTAAAAAAGTGCGTCATCACGGCCAATTTCATCAAAAGTGCGCCATCACGACTAGCTCTTCAAAGAGCGCTTGTATAGCCAATCTTTCCAAAAGTACGATATTCTTCAGACCACTTCTAAAGTGTGCATACTATCCTAACTGATAGTGAGCAGTTATGAGTGTGTGTCTTACATGCCATGCTTCTCATAAAAAGTGTACAAATAATTGTCCCCCACGACCTATGATTTTCTTGTATAGGAAGCTACGTGTCAAGCAGGCAACAAGTTGTGCACCCACTCATTCAGAACGTAGGGTGTTCGTCCGCCAAAAGTGCGTGCACAATGGTAAAATAGTGCAGATTGTCCAAAGTGCACGCACATTCTTCTAACCGCTCATAAACTCTATAAATCTGGAACAAACATAGATACAGATAGGGGGGCTAGAATTTTCAAGTCTTTGAAACTCAAGAACAAAAAAAGAGAAATAGAAGCTTCTCGTGTTATTATTGACAAAGTTTTTTAATTTTTTAACTCTCCAAGTTGTTCACATCATTCCCTGTATTTTTTCGTCGTCGTGTGGTCCAAGGAGTAAAGTGATCGTCCGTAGATCAGATCTCTACAGTTATACTTTTCCAGAATCAACTGTACTTAGATTTATGTTTATGATCTTTTATACTTTTGTTTCTTTTTAATAGTTTATAATACAAAAGTTTCGTATAAACTTTTCTTCGCAAACATAGGGCCCAAAGGCGATATTATCACTAGCGTCGGGATAGTACTAATTTTCCTACACGATCTGGTCATAAATCGTGCTTACTCCCTCACAGAGCCATACTCCAATAATATGGCAGAGTACAACGCCCTCATCATTGGGCTCCAACTCGCTAAACAAGTGGGAGTAGACTACCTAGAAGCCTACGGCGATTCCAATCTGATAGTCAGTTAGGTTCGGGGCGAATACGAGGTCTGGCATGAGGACTTGATTTCCTACTACCAAGCCGCGCTTGGAATAATCTCCACCTTCGAGGAGTTCTTCATAGAGCATATCCCTCAGCTGCAAAATATCGAGGCTGACGCCCTGGACGGCCTCGCTCCTTCCTTGGCAGTTCCGATCAAAACCCATCAGCTGATCACAGTGGTCGATTAAGAGTTGGTCTGCCCGAAAAATAATCTATATCTATGCCTGAGTTACTCAGTAGAGACAAACACCGACTCCCAAGAGTGGAGACTCCCATTCATCGACTACGCAGTCTATGGAATTCTTCCCGAGAACCCAAAGGAAGTCACTTCCGTCAGAAGATATTTCCTTCGGTTTTATTACGATAAGACTACCAAAATATTGTATCGTCGTTCCTACGACGGCCTTCTACTATGATGCATATTGAATTACCCGATTCTAGAAAATAGGGTTTTTTTTTTGGTAAATTGTGTATTATATATAATTAATTATATTTATATTTAATTAGTGATTGTATTATTTTTTATTGATTGTTTTAGGATTTTGGCTAGTCTGGACCCGTGTCAGACCCTAGTGGACCCATGTCCGACCCAACCCACACCCTTGTGAGACTTATTTTTGGGTTTAGAATATTTATTATATTTTTAATAGGTTAGTTGGAGAGATTAAGAGTTAGTTTGAGTGCTTTTGGAACCCGAAACCCAAACCCAAGTTAGGGAGGGCATTTTGGTCATTTGGACTTTGTGAAACCCCTTATTTCTTGCTTGGCCACCCCTATTCCAGCCCCTACTCCTAGACCCGAGCATCACAGCCTCCCCCCCACTCTTCTTCTTCACTTCTTCTTCTTCTTCTTCTTCATTCTCCATTTCTTCTTCTTTCCTTCTCGCAAGTTCAAGTAAGTGCTCTATTTCTCCTCTTTCTTCTTCTATTCTCCATGAATGTTAATCCTAAACCTATATTTTTCCCCAACCTAGGTGGGTAGAGCCTAGACTTAGTATGGAGGCTAGATTTGGAAGCTTGGAGCTTGAGGGAGGTGATTTCAAGTGGATTGGAGACTTTGGCCTTGGGATTCTAACTCCCAAGAGGTAAACCCTAACTTTTCTCTTACTAATTACTCTTATATAGTGTAATTAGTGGTTTAGAACCTTCCTAGACCCTAAGCCTACCCGTGCGAGGAAGTTGGAACAAGTTTGGTTGTGTTTGGAGACTTTGACACTAGATTTTGTGTCAATTTCGGATAGAATCCAAAATTGGCCCAATTTTGGGTGATGCCCTAGGTTAGACGGACCTAAGTAGATGTTGTCGGGTGTCTAGAGGGTTAGTGCGTGTCTCCGTTCGGATACATGAAGTCGTGTCACGGAGAAACGGGCATTTCGGGCGTTTTCGGAGTTTTCGTCGTCGCCGGTTCTAAGTGCGTGCGTATTTTTGCCACGGGTCTAGAATCGACGGGGTAGCATTTTTCTAGGATCTAGATATCGTTTAAAACCCGTAGATAAATTTGGGCCGATTCCGAGTTGGTTTGGTGTGCGTTTCAGAAGGTTTTCCGAACCGCGCATCGCGTGTTCGTCGAAATGACCGAACGGCCATTTCGACTTGGTTTTACAGTTTCGGGCTTATGCGCGCGTTGGGTTAGCTTCGGAGAGTGTGTGCTAGAGTTCTCGGGTTATATTTTATATATATTTATATGTTTGTGCGTGTAGGGGGGGTGGTTGTGCGCGTGTTGGTGGTGTGTTGTGAGCGTAGTGTTGTGTTGTGTTGTATTTGTGTATATGTGTCTATATATATATATATATATATATATATATATATATATATATATACGTATATATATTTGCATGTTTGTGTGCGTGTGGTGCGAAGGTGCAGCGAGGCGAGGGGGGACTACAGTGCGCACTGCAGTGCACTGGACAGCAGCAGCAGCAGGGTAAGCAGCAGCAGCAGCATTTGTCACTACCACGTTCCGAAAACAGGGGTATTTTCGACTTTTTATAATATTTAATATTATGGTAGTTACAATTAAGTAATTGCATGATAAGTATATTAATTTAAATAATTATGTGAGATGTGTAATTAAATATAATATTATATACAGTGTTCATTTATGTTTGAGCTGGTAGACTTGACCTAGAAGCCACTAGTCGAACACCTGGCCGAATTATGGAATTTTGTATTTTAATTTTTTTGTTTAGAATTAAATTCTTGGAGGTAGTAATTAATTACCGTATTTTATTTAATTACTGCGCATTGCCTTTGCTTCGATATTTGGAGCGCTACCCCGACTTTTGCCTTCCAACAAATTTCACAATCTTGCCCTAGACATGCTCGCCTTCCATTCTGATATTTTTACAACTCATAATTATGCTCTCTGTACCTTATTTCTAGCCGCACAAAAATTGTCGCGGACGTTTATTTAATTCCTAAATAAATTCCTATTTTGTATCGTTGTGCGTTCCAATCGAAATTGGAGGCAATCTTGACCTATTTTTCGTGCAGACCAAATTAGGGTAATATTCTGTTCCGAGTCTTCTTCATTAATGATATTGATGACCTGACCTAATTTTGGTCCCATGTACTCCTAATTAATTTTAGAATACAACTTGCATTTATTTCTGATTAAATTGAGGACACCATTTTATCTGATTTCGTAAATCCCGGTAAATTCCAGTGCCCTATTATTTGAGCCCATACCAAACATACAGCGCCCCCTGACCCTATAAAACATCGAACACCGAATTGCCGGCCAAATTTTCATTATTTTATGCGTCGGTACAAATACCCAAATTTAAGGGGGCTAATTTGTAAATTTGTATTAGGTGTCGATACCCCATTGGTTCAACCAATGGAGAAGCCCAATATTGACTAGTCAACACCCTCCCACATGAAGAACTTCTCCATGTCAAATCTAAGCCATCCACTCAATGGGGCTCATCACAACCCTTTATTCCAACACCCTTTCACTATTTAAAGCCACCTCACCCACACCCTTCCCTAGGAAGCCCTAATCCCCAAAAACCTAGGTTTCCCCACCTCCTCACAAGCCCCCACCTCTCTCTCTCCTCCCTCCTCACTCCAACGTAGGAATTTCTTTCCATTCTCCATTCTTTTCTTTTCTTCTTCTTCCTTCTTCTTCTTTCCTTTTTGATTTTTGAAATATAAAGAAGGGGGGGAAAACCCAACCCCTCACTCACTGTGAACTCACCCCATCCCCCGACCGGCCGATCCCCGGCACTCTTCTCCGGCCGACCCGCCGGAGGAGCCATCCTCCTCTCCCTCTGCTGTTCAGCCCAGGAGCTCCTACCCCGACTCCCAGCTGACTGCACCCGGTGGCCCTCTGTCTGTTCCGGCGGCTTACTCATCAACTCCGCCGACCAGGCACAGCCCGCTGCTCAGCCCCTGTCGGCCACCAAAACGACGACAACTCCCCCGCTCCACTGTGCAACTCCTCCCCCACGCTCGAGTTCCCCGTGGCCGACAACTCCGGCGGACTTCCCAGTCACCACTCCGGCCTACAAGCCGACCCCGCTGGCTGCAGCTCCGGCCGCTGCTCAGTCCTCCTTCCCCCTCCCGCTGGCTTATCCCCGAACCACCACCACCATCTACATCCACCACCACCACCTCATCTACAATCACCACCACCACCATCAATTCCGGCCAGCCACCTATCCCCACCACCATCTTCACCATACACCACCACCATCTTCACCATACACCACCACCATCTTCACCATACACCATTACCCTCTTCACCTACACAACCACCACCATTTCCACTGTATACCACCACGACCACCGCCTGAAGCCCGGCGGCCACCCCGGCGGCCACCCCCTGTGAGCCTCCTCCCCTCTTTCTTTTAGATATAATAATATATACTATGTAGTAATATATATATGTATTCTATGCAAATGTATATATATATTCATACATCATATACATGTGTATTCATTAATAAATATATGTTAATAACATATTTTGTGTATATATGTTTTATATATATATATATATATATATATATATATATATATATATATATATATATATATATATATATATATATATCGTGTATCTCTCAACTTATATATATATATATTAAAATGTATTTTAGTATAAATACGTATTAAATATATATGTGTATTAATTTATCTGTATACATATAATATATGTTAATGTATGTTTCAGTATTAATGTTATATGTTATATAATAAATTGGTATATATATATAACCGTATTTTGGTATAAATATATATATGTAGATTTATATTTTTGTATTGGTATATTTACCTGTATATAGTATAAGTATGATTTGGTATAATTATATATATATATGATTGGTATAGATACAAATATGTATTTTGGTATATAAATATATATTTATATACATCTATTTAGTGTATATACACATATACGTATTTTGTATAAATTACTGATAGGCACTTATATATATATTATATACGTATTTATTGTCATATACTCTGAGTGTAAATGTGTATTTATATACGTATCCCTACTAGATGACCCTAGTTGACTAGTGCCATGCCTGGCATAGCCCTGAGGCCAGTGTATTTCTATTGTGGGTTAGTGTAGCATCTGATACAAGTGATATTGTGATATGTTTATAGGACTGTTGGTTCATCCAGGGGATACTCTGGAATAGGACATCAATATTTACCAGCTAAGGACCCAAGGCAAGTACATTCTCTGATAATTTCCAATTCCTTGATAATTTCTATAAGTTCAGTAATCTAGAAATGTTATATGTGAATCCTTGACACTGTGCTACACGGACTAGTATATAGCTTGGATCTGCAGTCATGAGATGTTATATTGATTATCGTATTGACATTGTACACGACATGTATATTAGATATCGTACATGATAGATTGGACTTGCTCGTGTATCGTGACGTGTCATGGTTGGATCCACAGTACTAGTTGGGGGCGGGGAAGTAGTTAGTAAGAAATGTGACCATACCCTTTTTACAGTATAGAACAATGTAAGTGTTAATCATGCTCTTCACATATGATTAGCCAGGCCCTATAGCTCTCGTAAATATTCCCAAGCCGATCATATTTCGAAGCTACTATTTCAAACACTTAGAATAGATTACAGTTCCCTATTTTAAATTATATACTACATCACCCGTGTATGATACTGTACCTTGTTCTTTTCGTTTTCATATATGCACTGACTGTATCATATTGCCTATTGCTTGTCTCTTATTTTGCCATTATATTATTTTACTGTCTTCTCAGTATCTAGAATCATCTGTTTATTGCTTTATAGTCCTCATCAATTAAATGGAACTATTATTTGAGATTGTACTTTGCTCCTTCCTGACTGGAAATATTTTTCCAGACTATGCCTTAGTGGACCGCTGTCCGACACTTTATGGACCATATGGTGAGTAGCTGCAACTTGGGCTTGGTAGTTTAGTTGTGATTCCGGGAGGTCTAGCCAGAATCACTAGTTTTCCTAGTTAGTTCTTTTAGTAGACTATTTGGTACCGGATTTGTCTCCGGCATGCTTTGTTGAGATATGGATAATTGTTGAGTCAGATTATTACTTTAGACTTGTGTTGTATTTAATTTTATTTGTTCGATATCTTATCGTGCTGTAGTCCTGTGATTGAGTATGTGTTCATTTTATTTGTGTCATCCGTGCCTCCTTATGGAGATTGGATGCTTGTGTGAGATTGGCTAGATAGTATCAAGACCTTGACAGCGTTCTACCGTCGATGCTGCGGCGTAGGCTGGACGTACCCGTGTACTCGTGCCCCAATTCCGGGTGCGGATCGTGACACATTTTTAGTGGTGGCCCATGCAGGTCAGACTTCACGAGTTGTGCAATGTCGTGGTAGTGTGGCATCTTTGTTAGACTACTGCGTGCCAGCGATAGGATCTAGGACATAGGATACTAGGACGAGAGCGAATACTCAATCACAATTCCTTGAGAGATTCCTGGGATGACCCCTGAGAACCTCATTATAAATTTCCAATTTAAAACATTTCCCCTTGTTCCGTCCATTCTCACTTGCTGAAATTGAATTTAATTCTTGTTGATTAGTTAATTAGGATCTTGGTTCATTATAGAGTTTGATTTCTTATTAAGATGAATTTAAAGACTAATTTATGGTATTATCTGATGACGCATGTCGATGAGGACAGTGAAAAGGATTAACATTAGAGCTATTGGACTACAAAAGGTGGATTTAAATTTTAATTTGAGGATTAAAAATAAATTTCAAATTTTAAGAATTTTGAGAAGTTGAGATATTATGTTATTAAAATTTTATTTTTGAGGAATTCAGATTCAATTTAATGAACATAGACAAAACTGTAAGGATTTTTGGAAGTGATAAAAATTTTCGTTTCAGTATTTGAATATTTGACTTTGAGGAAGGTATATGCATTTTACTTTAAATTATTTCGAGGAGTTAGTTTTGAGGATTTTATTTGAGGATAAAAATCTTATAGTGGGAGAGATATATTAGTATATAAGTAGATGAGATGAATGTGTAAGGATCTGTTGGCTTGAGCATGATTGAGATCTCACTGCCAACTGACTTGGGTGTCCATCTAGGGTTGTATTAGAGAGAGCAGTACTTAGTATAGTGTGTTGAAATTGATATGCACTTGAGTGATAAGAATAACTAGTATCAGCGATTGCAGTAGGTAAGGAAGCTAGCAGTGAGTGTGCTTCTAGTAGAACTGTGGTACCTAGAGGGATAGAGGTATCAAACCATGGATGCATCATTGACCTATGCAATCACAACTAGGAATTGTTATTCCAATCTATTTATCTTGAATGTTGCTTCTTTAGAACTTTACTGTCCTTCCTTGATGATATCACATTTTTGCCTAAATTGATTCTTTTGGATCTGTCTTCAGGATGTCGCCGAAGACGCGATATATGAGAGTGGGAGCATCAGCCTTAGAAGGGTCTGCCACCTCTCCACCTGAGGGACAGACAGCCGTAGTACCTCCTACGTCTCCGATGCATGTGGGAGTATCTGCACTTTTCGGGAATTCTCCTCCCCCACCTGTCCAGAGGATTGCCGCAGCTGTGACGGACAACCTTCCTCCTCCACCAACTTCGATTTCCGGAGGTTTGCCCATTGACGGGGCACAGATGTTTACCTTGATCCAGGACATGGTAGATGCCCAGAGAGTGACGGCAGACGCTCAGCGAGTTCAAGCTGAGGCTCAGAGGGTGCAAGCAGAAGCGCACCAGGCACAAACCGAGCTGATGAGAGAAAGCATGGAGAATGCTCATCAGGTGACTCTCCAAGCTTTGGAGAGAGTAGCACAGTACCAGCAGTTTCCTGGCCAGCAGCAGCAGAGATCAGGCACTATAGTGGACTTCAAAAGAATGATGCCTCGAGAGTTCAAAGGCACCGAAGGGATACTCTACGCTACGCTGACGACTGGCTAGAGAATATAGAGAGGAGCCTGCGATTGACCCAGATTCCAAAGAACTTGCAGATAGAAGCCGCTGGCAGTCAGATGTTCGATATCGCACTCACGTGGTATCGCACGGAGCCGAGACTTACTGCACAAGGACTTACTTGGAAGATCTTCAAGGAGCTCTTCAAGGAGAAGTTCTTTCCCGACGTGGCATTGGGAGCCTTGGAAAGTCAGTTTTATGACTTGGTTCAAGGAAACATGTCGGTCGACGAGTACGCTGCAAAATTCTGTAGATTGAGCCATTTTGCATCGTCTATGATTCGGGACCCAGGAGATCGAGCCCGAAAATTTAGAAAGGGGCTGACGAAAGAGATTAGGTCACGCACTTCTGGTCGTCGTGCCGCTACCTTTGAGGGTATCTTGATGGATGCCCAGATTGCAGAAGAGGATCTGGATCTCAGGCCTAAGAGGAGTCACAATATGTTTGGAGATACGAATGGTAGCACAGGACCGGCCAAGCATCCCCGTATTCAACACCAACAGCAGTACCAAGTACCAGTTCATATTCAGCCATGGACATTTCAGCATCCACAGCAGTACCTGGCACCAGTTCATATTCAGCAACATCCATGGGCGTATCAGTATCAACAGCAGTACCTGGCACCAGTTCATATTCAGCAACATCCATGGGCGTATCAGTATCAACAGCAGTACCAGGCACTAATTTATGTTCAGCAGGAGCAGCAGCACCCTCCGAGAGAGACCCAGTAGACTTGTCATTTCTGTAAGAAGCCAGGTCACCTTTGGGAGAGCTGTAGAACGAGGCTAGGACTTTGTTTGCACTGCGGTGCTGCGGAACATCGAGTAAGGGATTGTCTTCTAGCCCCTTATCTTCCTGGCCAGCGCGCAGTTTCAGATTATAGAGATCCAGTTAGGCTACCTGTGGAACCGTATATTGCTCAGCACCCGCGAAGGGAATCATCCCAGCAGGGCGGGGCACTTGCGATGACGGTCGAGGAGACCGATAGTGCAGGTAATGTGTTAGCAGGTTCTGTTCTTTCCTTCATTCTGTTCCTATCTATTTAATTGATTGACTGATACCTTAGTACCGTAGTTGGTATGCATGATTTTCTTGTTATAATGTAGTTAGTAGTACACCCTGATACAGAGACTGCAATACCATGACAAAAGATACCATGACCGTATTCCCCTTAGATTGCATGTTGTATGATTGTAGGAAAGATTTTTCTTAGACCATGATTATTGGGGTTTGACCATGACGAAGATTCATGAAGGGGTTATGACTTGACAAGAGAGAGACAAGATGATTAAAATTCAAGGATAAACATCGATTTAAATAAAGGGTTAAGAAATTAACATGGCATAACGGATGGTTTATTAATTCCAGGAAGGATATGATATGATTGAGGTTATCATTAGAATTTGAGAAAATTAAGGAGATTATCATTATAATTATTTGATTGCAAATTATGATTTAAAATTTTATATTTGGATGTTGCATTGGAGAATCCATAAGTATCGCATTGTTGAGTATTTTGAGGAAGAGGAAATCGAGGGATAAAAATCATCGATGGATTAATGTTTGAATTCAATTTTTGGGACGAGATTTAAATTTTATATGTGCATTGATTAAAATTAAATTAGAGGAGTGGATATTAAATTTCGAGTATTGAGTTATTAACTAAAAAAAATTCGGGAAATTTTTTGAAAAAAAATGGACTTTAATTTTATTTCGAGGATTTTTCAGGAATGCAATAATTTCAGAATTTTTAAAATTGTGAAAGGACATTGTGGATTATTATCTGATTTCGTGGTTGATGAATTTAAACTTTGAGGAAAAATAATAATATGTATGATTGAACACTAATATGAGGATTTTAAATTTTGAGGACGAAATTCTTTTAAGGATGGTAGACTTGTCACTACCACGTTCCGAAAACAGGGTATTTTCGACTTTTTATAATATTTAATATTATGGTAGTTACAATTAAGTAATTGCATGATAAGTATATTAATTTAAATAATTATGTGAGATGTGTAATTAAATATAATATTATATACAGTATTCATTTATGTTTGAGCTGGTAGACTTGACCTAGAAGCCACTAGTCAAACACCTGGCCGAATTATGGAATTTTGTATTTTAATTATTTTGTTTAGAATTAAATTCTTTAAGGTAGTAATTAATTACCGTATTTTATTTAATTATTGTGCATTGCCTTTGCTTCGACATTTGGAGCGCTACCCTGACTTTTGTCTTCCAACAAATTTCACAATCTTGCCCTAGATATGCCCGCCTTCAATTCTGATATTTTTACAACTCATAATTATGCTCTCTGTACCTTATTTCTAGCCGCACAAAAATCGTCGCGGACGTTTATTTAATTCCTAAATAAATTCCTATTTTGTATCGTTGTGCGTTCCAATCGAAATTGGAGGCAATCTTGACCTATTTTTCGTGCGGCCCAAATTAGGGTAATATTCTGTTCTGAGTCTTCTTCATTAATGATATTGATGACCTGACCTAATTTTGGTCCCATGTACGCCTAATTAATTTTAGAATACAACTTATATTTATTTTTTATTAAATTGAGGACACCATTTTATCTGATTCCGTAAATCCCGGTAAATTCCAGTGCCCTGTTATTTGAGCCCATACCAAACATACAGCGCCCCCTGACCCTACAAAACATCGAACACCGAATCGCCCGCTAAATTTTCATCATTTTATGCGTCGGTGCAAATACCCAAATTTAAGGGGACTAATTTGCAAATTTGTATTAGGTGTCGATACCCCATTGGTTCAACCAATGGAGAAGCCCAACATTGACTAGTCAACACCCTCACCCACCTGAAGAACTTCTCCATGTCAAATATAAGCCATCCACTCAATGGGGCTCATCACAACCCTTCATTCCAACACCCTTTCACTATTTAAAGCCACCTCACCTACACCCTTCCCTAGGAAGCCCTAATCCCCAAAAACCTAGGTTTCCCCACCTCCTCACAAGCCCCCACCTCTCTCTCTCTCTCTCTCCTCCCTCCTTGTCACCACCCCTTTTCCAGAGCCGGGTATTTTTTTTTATTTTTTAATTTAGTTAATTGTGTATTATTTTTAATTAATTGTATTTATAATTAATTATTGATTGTATTATATTTTTATTGTATGTTTTTGGATTTTGGCTAGCCTGGACCCATGTCAGACCCTAGTGGACCCAAGTCCGACCCAGCCCACACCCTTGTGAGAATTATTTTGGGGGCTTAGAATATTTATTTTATTTTTAGGAAGTTAGTTGGAGAGATTTGGAACTAGTTTGAGTGCTTTTGGAACCCGAAACCCGAAACCAAGTCATGTAGGGGCATTTTGGGTATTTTGGAACTAGTGGAGCCCTTTTATATGTTATGGCCGGTTCCCACATCCCCCTACCCGACCAAAATAGCAGCCACAACACAGCCACCTCCCATTCCACTCTTCTTCTTCTTCTCCACTTCTTCTTTCTTCTTCCTTCCTTCTTCCAAAGTAAGTTTCCTTATTTTTCTTCCTTCTTTCTTCCATTTCTTTTATTTTTTTGAACCCTAACCCTACATTCTTTCCCAACCTAGGTGGGTAGAGCCTAGATTTGGTGTTGGAGCTTGGATTTGAGGTTTGAAAGCTTGGATTGGAGGATTTGGAGCATTTTGAGACTTTGGCTTGGGATTCCAACTCCCAAGAGGTAAACCCTAATTTTTCCCCTAGTAATTATTTTTGTATAGTGTAATTAATAGTTTAGAACCTTCCTAGACCCTTAGGCTATCCGTGGGAGAAAGTTGGAACTAGTTGGGTAGTGTTTGGAGACTTTAACACTAGGTTTTGTGTCAATTTCGGGTGAAATCCGAATTTGGCCCAATTTTGGGTGATGCCCTAGGTTAGACGGACCTAGGTAGACGTTGTCGGATGTCGTGAGGGTGAGAGCGTGTCTCCGTTCGGACACGGGAAGCCGCGTCGCGGAGAAACGGGCGTTTCGAACGAAATTGGGGCTTTTCATCGTCGCCGATTCTAAGTGCGTGCGCGTTTCCGTCACGGGCCTAGAATCGACGCGGGAGTGCATTTTCTAGGATCTAGACATCATGTAGAGCGCGTGGGTAAATTTTGGGCCGATTTTGAGTTCGTTTGGTGTGCGTTTCAGGAGGTTTTCCGAGCCGCGCACCACGTGTTCGTCGAAATAACCGAACGGCCATTTTGACTTGGGTTCCTCGTTTCGGACTTGTGCGCGCGTTGGGTTAGTATCGGGGAGTGTGTGCTAGAGTTCTCGGGCTATATTTTATATATTTTTAGGTGTTTGGGCGTGTCGGGATCGTTGGGCGTGCGTTGGTGGGCGTTGTGGGCGTGGTGTGCGTTGTATTATGTTTGTTTATATATATGTGTATATATATATTGTGTGTGTGTTTTTATATATATGTGTGGTTATGTGTTTGTGAGCGTGTTAGGGAGTGCTTGTGTGAGTGTGTGAGTGAGTGCCTATATATATATATATATGAGTTTGAGTGAGTGTGTATATATGTATATATATTTATATATATGTAGGAGTATTTGTGTGTGTGGTTGTGTGTTTGTGAGAGTGTGTGCTAGTGTGTGCGAGAGTGTGTGTGTGAGGGTGTGTGAGTGTGAGAGTGTGTGAGGATATATATATGTATGTGTGTGAGAGTGTATATGTATAGATGTATATAGATATATGTGTGTTTATATATATATATAGATATGTGTTTTTGTGTGTGTGTGTATTTATATGTATCAGTGTGTGTGTGTTTATATGTGTTAATATGTATGTATATATATATAGTGATAGATATATATAGGTGTGTGTGTGTTTTAGAGAGGGGGGTGCCCAGCAAAGAGGAACAGCAGTTGCAACATGCTGGAACAGCAGCTGCAGCATGTACAGCAGCAGGCAGCAGCATTGGCAGCAGCTAGGAGCTGCAGCAGCAGCTTATGCAGCAGCAGTAGCAGCCTAGGCAGCATCAGCAGCAGCTTTTAGCGAGGGGGGAGAGAGATCTAGGTGATATATATATATATATATGAATAGATAGTTAGATAGAATGATGGATAGATATATAGATTGTTAGATAGAAAGAAAAATAGGTAGATAAGATAAATAGATAGTTAGATAGCTAGGTATTTAGATAGATAGATACTTAGACAGATAGATATATAGATATCTAGATAGGTATTAGATATATATTTATATCTATATGTATAGATATAAATACATATAGTTAGATAGGTAGTTAGATAGATGCATTGATAGTTAGTTAGATAAGTTATTAGATAGATTAGATAGTTAGATAGTTACCTAGATAATAGGTAGATAGTTAGATGGCTAGATACTAGATAGGTAGATAGCTAGATACTTAGATATATCTATCTAGGAGATAGATATCTATTTACCTATACTTATATATATATATATATCTATAGATATCTTGATAGGTAATATATATATATATATATATATATATATATATATATATATATATATATATATATATATGTTATGTTTGGTAAGGTAAATGGGTAATGGGTATATATGTGTGGATATATATGTATGTAGGTAGATACCTATTTAGATATATATAAATATGATAGGTATCTATATTACCTAGCCTAGATTAATAACTAGGTGCATAATTAATAGCTAGGTAGCTAGTTAGAGGGTTTTAGAGCGAAACCTCAATACCTTGAGATACCGAGGTATTTCAATACCTTAAGATATTCAAGGTATTGAGTTTCGAGCGGGGTAATTGAGCATTAGCCTAGGAAATATCTTTGAGTGATTTTTATATGCTTATGTGTATATATTTACGCGTGCTAGTATAGGTTTTAGAGGGTATAGGCGGGGTATATAGCCTAGGTTGAGGTATCGGATACCGAGGGTATCCCGGTATCTCAAGGAGGCGAGTTTGTGAGTTTTCTAGCTTAATGAGCTCGGTTTGACCTAGAATTTCAGGAGCACCCTAGTTTGACCCAGACTTGACCGTAGTTGACTCGTTTGACCGCCAAAGTCAACTTTTGACCTAGTTTTGACCCAGAGTTGACTTTTTGGACCCAGAGTTGACTTTTTGACCCAGATTTCACCGGTTTGACCCGTTTGACCTAGAACGACCCTAGAAGCCTATTTTTAGTTATTTTATATCTTTTAACTCATTAGAACCCTGTTTAACCTTGTTTTTCGTATTAGGTCCTTGCGACACCGGTTCGGATCGCCAGTTGCTCAGGACGTCAGGCGAGTACATTCTCTGATAGTTTTCATTATTTGATAATTATTATGATTCAGCTTCTAGTATAGTATCATCTGATTATTCTGGCACAACACGGGACACTGATTGATATTTCTGGATTCATTTACTTGCGACACGTACATTTCATGTTTCTGGCCTCTATTCTGAAATCACTACTGGCATCACCTACAGGCATCATTCATGTTCAGGCTGGACTCATCTTGATTTGCGTGTCGGGTCTTGGATCCACTTGTATTAGTCGGGGCGGAGAAATACTCGAGTAGACATGTAAACATTCCTATCTGACATCATCAGGAATCACTCCCTCTGGTCTAATCTGGAATGATAGCAGTCGCGCACCCAGTGCGCGGTGAGCCGTACTTACCCCTAGCCGTTTACATGTCGAAACAAGTATTTCAAAGACACCGAGTTCATTCTTTATAGTCTGGACTCTCATGCATTTCTTGACTTGCCTCACTTACATGTTTCTGGACTTGACTCACTATATGTTTTTCATGCTGGACTCACTACACGTTCATGTGCACAGACTTACTCTTAGTATAGATTTCTTGTATCTTGCAGTTATTACTATTTTGCTCTGATATCCATGCATCCTTACCTTTATGCACCAGTTATACATATTTTCTTGTTTCATACTTGCTCCATTCTCTTGCTACTTGCTATAACTATTTTATAGTTTTTATCCTTTAAATGGAACTACTGTTAGAGATGTACTTGCTCCAGTCCTGACTGGACATATTTTTCAGAGTATCCGGAGGAGTGGTGTCCGACGTTTTATGGACCTGAGCCTGTCGATGGTGCAGACAGGGACCCTCTAGTTTAGGGGTGATCTCCGGGTTGGTAGCCGGGGTCACTAGGACTTTGTTGTTATTTTTTTAGCTTTAGCACCGGATTTGTCTCCGGTTTTGGATTGAGACCTTGTTTGTATATTATTTTGGATGATTTGGATGATGTATTATTATTATGGATGTTGTGGTTATTGTAGTAGTTGTTGTTGGTTAGACTTTATAGCTGTTAGTCTTCTTTGTTATCTTATCGTGCTTAGATTCGTGATTGAGTACTTGAGATTATCATTTGATATTTGCTCCTCCGTTTGGAGTTGAGATCTTGACAGGTTTATATTGTTTGTGTGGTTGCGCTCCTTTTGGAGAGGTCATGGCCGATTTTTGTGTGAGATTTATTTAGTTAGTTGACCTAGACAGCGTTCTACCGCCGATGCTGCGGCGTAGGCTGGACGTACCCACGACTCATGCCCGATTTTCCGGGTGCGGGTCGTGACACGTTTTTGGTGGCGGGCCCATGCAGGTCTCGATTTGCAATTAGTGCGATGTCGTGGTGGTACAACAACTTAGTTGTACTGCTGCGAGCCTGCTATAGGATCTAGGATCTAGGATGAGAGTGTACTCAATCACGACTAGGAATAATTCCAATCTAATTATTCTGAAATTTCTTCTTTTGAAATATTACTGTCCTTCTTTGATGATATCGTATCTTGTGCCCTATTGACTTCTTTTGATCTGTGTTCAGGATGCCTCCGAAGACACGATCCCATCGTACCGTTCCAGCAGTTGCCTCGGAGAGGTCTGCTACCTCTCGTCCAGCTCGTATTCAGGCAGCTGCTACCGCTCCACTCACCACTCCTGCGGTTGAGGGAGCATCTGCTTCTCTCGGGGATCCTCCTTCACCTGTTGATCCGAGGACTACCCCAGTCGTTCCGGTGGTTCCTCCACCACTTCCTGCTCCAGTAGATGCCGCGCAGTTGTTTGCGTTCTTCAGGGAGATGATGGACACGCAGCACCGTTAGGTGGATGTGATGAGGTTGGGCATTGAGAACGCCCACCAGGTGGCCATGACAGCAGTGGATAGGGTGGCACAGATTCAGCCACAGGCAGATCAGATTCAGCATCCGAGGCCAGGTAGTATCATTAATTTTCAGAGGATGTGGCCCAAGGAGTTCCGTGGTACAGAAGGGATCCTGTACGCGGATGACTGGATAGAGCAGATTGAGGGGATCTTCAGGCTAGCGCAGATTCCAGACAGCATGCAGATAGAGGCGGCGGGCAGTCAGATGTTCGACCTCGCTTTGACGTGGTATCGCACAGATACGAGGATCGCAGCGCCAGGGCTTACTTGGGAGGCTTTCAAGAGGCTTTTTAAGGAGAAGTTTTTCCCTGATATGGCGCTCAGTACTTTGGAGAGCCAGTTTGAGGCACTCATCCAGGGGAGCATGACGGTGGATGAGTACGCAGCAGAGTTCTGCCGTCTGGGCAGATTTGTGGATGGCTTGAGTGAGGCAGCCAAGGCGAGGAAGTTTCGCAAGGGCTTGGTTATGGCGGTCAAGTCTTTGACCAGGAGCGACCGCGAGGCGACTTTTGAGCAGATAGTAGGAGATGCTCAGAGAGCAGAGGATGACTTGGAGCTCAAGTCCAAGAGAGGCAGGGATGATTCAGGCAGTGCGAGTGGCAGTGCGGGACCAGCTAAGCGTCCCTATGTGCAGAAGGCAGCGCAGCAGGGTCAGGATCAGAGGGTGCCCACTTGTGCCTACTGCAGGAAGGCAGGACACACCTGGGATGTTTGTAGGAGGAGGCTGAAGGTGTGTTTGTTCTGTGGATCCGCTGCTCACAGATGCGAGATTGCCCTACTGCACCTCCATTGGGTGGAGCACAGGATCAGAGAGTTGGAGCTAGGCCATCTGTGGCACAGCATCATGCCCCGCACCAGTAGAGGGATACACCCCAGCAGGGCAGGGCTTATGCGTTGACGGTCGAGGAGGCCGATGCTACGGATGTCGGGTTAGCAGGTCTGTCTCTTGTTTCTTCTTCCTATCCTTTTCCATTCCTGTGGTGTGCTTCATTAGTACCTGTTAGATTTTCTTTGTGCTGTGGTAGATAGTGTAGTGACCCCGATTGAGACTGTAATAACACGACCAGTAGGACCCTGATCTTGTATGTTGTTTAGGTAGAATTTCTTGACTGTGATTGTTGGGGGTTTGACCTAGAGAGAGTGTGATTGACTTTAAATTTCGAGGACGAAATTTTCTAAGGAGGATAGGCTTGTCACCACCCCATTTCCAGAGCCGGGTATTTTTTTTTATTTTTTAATTTAGTTAATTGTGTATTATTTTTAATTAATTGTATTTATAATTAATTATTGATTGTATTATATTTTTATTGTATGTTTTAGGATTTTGGCTAGCCTGGACCCATGTCAGACCCTAGTGGACCCATGTCCGACCCAGCCCACACCCTTGTGAGAATTATTTTAGGGGCTTAGAATATTTATTTTATTTTTAGGAAGTTAGTTGGAGAGATTTGGAACTAGTTTGAGTGCTTTTGGAACCCGAAACCCGAAACCAAGTCATGTAGGGGCATTTTGGGTATTTTGGAACTTGTGGAGCCCTTTTATATGTTATGGCCGGTTCCCACATCCCCTTACCAGACCAAAACAGCAGCCACAACACAGCCACCTCCCATTCCACTCTTCTTCTTCTTCTCCACTTCTTCTTTCTTCTTCCTTCCTTCTTCCAAAGTAAGTTTCCTTATTTTTCTTCCTTCTTTCTTCCATTTCTTTCATTTGTTTGAACCCTAACCCTACATTCTTCCCCAACCTAGGTGGGTAGAGCCTAGATTTGGTGTTGGAGCTTGGATTTGAGGCTTGGAAGCTTGGATTGGAGGATTTGGAGCATTTTGAGACTTTGGCTTGGGATTCCAACTCCCAAGAGGTAAACCCTAATTTTTCCCCTAGTAATTATTTTTGTATAGTGTAATTAATAGTTTAGAACCTTCCTAGACCCTTAGGCTACCCGTGGAAGGAAGTTGAAACTAGTTGGGTAGTGTTTGGAGACTTTAACACTAGGTTTTGTGTCAATTTCGGGTAAAATCCGAATTTGGCCCAATTTTGGGTGATGCCCTAGGTTAGACGGACCTAGGTAGACATTGTCGGATATCGTGAGGGTGAGAGCGTGTCTCCGTTCGGACACGGGAAGCCGCGTCGCAGAGAAACGGGCGTTTCAGACGAAATTGGGGCTTTTCGTCGTCGCCGATTCTAAGTGCGTGCGCGTTTCCGCCACGGGCCTAAAATCGATGCGGGAGCACATTTTCTAGGATCTAGACATCGTGTAGAGCACGTGGATAAATTTTAGGCCGATTCCGAGTTCGTTTGGTGTACGTTTCAGGAGGTTTTCCGAGCCGCGCACCACGTGTTCGTCGAAATGACCGAACGGCCATTTCGACTTGGGTTCCTTGTTTCGGGCTTGTGTGTGTGTTGGGTTAGTATCGAAGAGTGTGTGCTAGAGTTCTCGGGCTATATTTTATATATTTTTAGGTGTTTGGGCGTGTCGGGGTCGTTGGGCGTGCGTTGGTGGGCGTTGTGGGCGTGGTGTGCATTGTGTTGTGTTTGTTTATATATATGTGTATATATATATTGTGTGTGTGTTTTTATATATATATTTATATATATATGTGTGGTTATGTGTTTGTGAGCGTGTTAGGGAGTGCTTGTGTGAGTGTGTGAGTGAGTGCCTATATATATATATATATATGAGTTTGAGTGAGTGTGTATATATGTATATATATTTATATATATGTAGGAGTGTTTGTGTGTGTGGTTGTGTGTTTGTGAGAGTGTGTGCTAGTGTGTGCGAGAGTGTGTGTGTGAGGGTGTGTGAGAGTGTGTGAGGATATATATATGTATGTGTGTGAGAGTGTATATGTATAGATGTATATAGATATATGTGTGTTTATATATATATATAGATATGTGTTTTTGTGTGTGTGTGTGTATTTATATGTATCAGTGTGTGTGTGTGTTTATATGTGTTAATATATATGTATATATATATAGTGATAGATATATATAGGTGTGTGTGTGTTTTAGAGAGGGGGGGTGCCCAGCAAAGAGGAACAGCAGCTACAGGATGCTGGAACAGAAGCTGCAGCATGTGCAGCAGCAGGCAGCAGCATTGGCAGCAGCTAGGAGCTGCAGCAGCAGCTTATGCAGCAGCAGTAGCAGCCTAGGCAGCATCAGCAGCAGCTTTTAGCGAGGGGGGAGAGAGATCTAGGTGATATATATATATATGAATAGATAGTTAGATAGAATGATGGATAGATATATAGATTGTTAGATAGAAAGAAAAATAGGTAGATAAGATAAATAGATAGTTAGATAGCTAGGTATTTAGATAGATAGATACTTAGACAGATAGATATATAGATATCTAGATAGGTATTAGATATATATTTATATCTATATGTATAGATATAAATACATATAGTTAGATAGGTAGTTAGATAGATGCATTGATAGTTAGTTAGATAAGTTATTAGATAGATTAGATAGTTAGATAGTTACCTAGATAATAGGTAGATAGTTAGATGGCTAGATACTAGATAGGTAGATAGCTAGATACTTAGATATATCTATCTAGGAGATAGATATCTATTTACCTATACTTATATATATATATCTATAGATATCTTGATAGGTAATATATATATATATATATATATATATATATATATATATATATATATATATATATATATATATATATATATGTTATGTTTGGTAAGGTAAATGGGTAATGGGTATATATGTGTGGATATATTTGTATGTAGGTAGATACCTATTTAGATATATATAAATATGATAGGTATCTATATTACCTAGCCTAGATTAATAACTAGGTGCATAATTAATAGCTAGGTAGCTAGTTAGAGGGTTTTAGAGCGAAACCTCAATACCTTGAGATACCGAGGTATTTCAATACCTTAAGATATTCAAGGTATTGAGTTTCGAGCGGGGTAATTGAGCATTAGCCTAGGAAATGTCTTTGAGTGATTTTTATATGCTTATGTGTATATATTTACGCGTGCTAGCATAGGTTTTAGAGGGTATAGGCGGGATATATAGCCTAGGTTGAGGTATCGGATACCGAGGGTATCCCGGTATCTCAAGGAGTCGAGTTTGTGAGTTTTCTAGCTTAATGAGCTCGGTTTGACCTAGAATTTCAGGAGCACCCTAGTTTGACCCAGACTTGACCGTAGTTGACTCGGTTGACCGCCAAAGTCAACTTTTGACCTAGTTTTGATCCAGAGTTGACTTTTTGGACCCAGAGTTGACTTTTTGACCCAGATTTCACCGGTTTGACCCGTTTGACCTAGAACGACCCTAGAAGCCTATTTTTAGTTATTTTATATCTTTTAACTCATTAGAACCCTGTTTAACCTTGTTTTTCGCATTAGGTCCTTGCGACACCGGTTCGGATCGCCAGTTGCTCAGGACGTCAGGCGAGTACATTCTCTGATAGTTTTTATTATTTGATGATTATTATGATTCAGCTTCTAGTATAGTATCATCTGATTATTCTGGTACAACACGGGACACTGATTGATATTTATGGATTTATTTACTTGCGACACGTACATTTCATGTTTCTGGCCTCTATTCTGGAATCACTACTGGCATCACCTACAGGCATCATTCATGTTCAGGCAGGACTCATCTTGATTTGCGTGTCGGGTCTTGGATCCACTTGTATTAGTCGGGGCGGAGAAATACTCGAGTAGACATGTAAACATTCCTATCTGGCATCATCAGGAGTCACTCCCTCTGGTCTAATCTGGAATGATAGCAGCCGCGCACCCAGTGCGCGGTGAGCCGTACTTACCCCTAGCCGTTTACATGTCGAAACAAGTATTTCAAAGACACCGAGTTCATTCTTTATAGTCTGGACTCTCATGCATTTCTTGACTTGTCTCACTTACATGTTTCTGGACTTGACTCACTACATGTTTTTCATGCTGGACTCACTACACGTTCATGTGCACAGACTTACTCTTAGTGTAGATTTCTTGTATCTTGCAGTTATTACTATTTTGCTCTGATATCCATGCATCCTTACCTTTATGCACTAGTTATACATATTTCCTTGTTTCATACTTGCTCCATTCTCTTGCTACTTGCTATAACTATTTTGTAGTTTTTATCATTTAAATGAAACTGCTGTTAGAGATGTCCTTGCTCCAGTCCTGACTGGACATATTTTTCAGAGTATCCGGAGGAGTGGTGTCCGACGTTTTATGGACCTGAGCCTGTCGATGGTGCAGACAGGGACCCTCTAGTTTAGGGGTGATCTCCGGGTTGGTAGCCGGGATCACTAGGACTTTGTTGTTATTTTTTTAGCTTTAGCACCGAATTTGTCTCCGGTTTTGGATTGAGACCTTGTTTGTATATTATTTTGGATGATTTGGATGATGTATTATTATTATGGATGTTGTGGTTGTTGTAGTAGTTGTTGTTGGTTAGACTTTATAGCTGTTAGTCTTCTTTGTTATCTTATCGTGCTTAGATTCGTGATTGAGTACTTGAGATTATCATTTGATATTTGCTCCTCCGTTTGGAGTTGAGATCTTGACAGGTTTATATTGTTTGTGTGGTTGCGCTCCTTTTGGAGAGGTCATGGCCGATTTTTGTGTGAGATTTATTTAGTTAGTTGACCTAGACAGCGTTCTACCGCCGATGCTGCGGCGTAGGCTGGACGTACCCACGACTCATGCCCGATTTTCTGGGTGCGGGTCGTGACACTCCTCACTCCAACGTAGGAATTTTTTTCCATTCTTTTCTTTTCTTTTCTTCTTCTTCTTCCTTCTTCTTCTTTCCTTTTTGATTTTTGAAATGTAAAGAAGGGGGGGAAAACCCAACCCCTCACTCACTGTGAACTCACCCCATCCCCCGACCGGCCGATCCCCGGCACTCTTCTCCGGCCGACCCGCCGGAGGAGCCATCCTCCTCTCCCTCTACTGTTCAGCCCGGGAGCTCCTACCCCGACTCCCCGCTGACTGCACCCGGCGGCCCTCTGTCTGTTCCGGCGGCTTGCTCATCGACTCCGCCGACCAGGCACAGCCCGCTGCTCAGCCCCTGTCGGCCACCAAAGCGACGACAACTCCCCCGCTCCACTGTGCAACTCCTCCCCCACGCTCGAGTTCCCCGTGGCCGACAACTCCGGCGGACTTCCCAGTCACCACTCCGGCCTACAAGCCGACCCCGCTGGATGCAGCTCCGGCCGCTGCTCAGTCCTCCTTCCCCCTCCCGTTGGCTTATCCCCGGATCACCACCACCATCTACATCCACCACCACCACCTCATCTACAATCACCACCACCACCATCAATTCCGGCCAGCCACCTATCCCCACCACCATCTTCACCATACACCACCACCATCTTCACCATACACCACCACCCTCTTCACCTACACAACCACCACCATTACCACCGTATACCACCACGACCACCGCCTGAAGCCCGGCGGCCACCCCGGCGGCCACCCCCTGTGAGCCTCCTCCCCTCTTTCTTTTAGATATAATAATATATACTATGTAATAGTATATATACTATGTAGTAATATATATATGTATTCTATGCAAATGTATATATATATTCATACATCATATACATGTGTATTCATTAATAAATATATGTTAATCATATTTTGTGTATATATGTTTTATATGTATATATACATATATATATATATATATATATATATATATATATATATATATATATATATATATATATATATATATATATATCGTGTATCTCTCAACTTATATATATATATATATATATTAAAATGTATTTTAGTATAAATACGTATTAATATATATGTGTATTAATTTATCTGTATACATATAATATATGTTAATATATGTTTCAGTATTAATGTTATATGTTATATAATAAATTGGTATATATATATAACCGTATTTTGGTATAAATATATATATATGTAGATTTATATTTTCGTATTGGTATATTTACCTGTATATAGTATAAGTATGATTTGGTATAATTATATATATATATATATATATATATATATATATATATATATATATATATATATATATATATATATATATATATATATATATATATATATATATTTGATTGGTATAGATACAAATATGTATTTTGGTATATAAATATATATTTATATACATCTATTTAGTGTATATACACATATACGTATTTTGTACAAATTACTGATAAGCACTTATATATATATATATTATATACATATTTATTGGCATATACTCTGAGTGTAAATGTGTATTTATATACGTATCCCTACTAGATGACCCTAGTTGACTAGTGCCATGCCTGGCATAGCCCTGAGGCCAGTGTATTTCTATTGTGGGTTAGTGTAGCATCTGATACAAGTGATATTGTGATATATTTATAGGACTGTTGGTTCATCCAGGGGATACTCTGAAACAGGACATTAATATTTACCAGCTAAGGACCCAAGGTAAGTACATTCTCTGATAATTTCCAATTCCTTGATAATTTCTATAAGTTCAGTAATCTAGAAATGTTACATGTGAATCCTTGACACTGTGCTACACGGACTAGTATATAGCTTGGATCTGCAGTCATGAGATGTTACATTGATTATCGTATTGACATTGTACACGACATGTATATTAGACATCGTACATGATAGATTGGACTTGCTCGTGTATCATGACGTGTCATGGTTGGATCCACAGTACTAGTTGAGGGCGGGAAAGTAGTTAGTAAGAAATGTGATCATACCCTTTTTATAGTATAGAACAATGTAAGTGTTAATCATGCTCTTCACATATGATTAGCCAGGCCCTATAGCTCTCGTACATGTTCCCAAGCCGATCACATTTCGAAGCTACTATTTTAAACACTTAGAATAGATTACAGTTCCCTATTTTAAATCATATACTATATCACCCGTGTATGATACTGTACCTTGTTATTTTCGTTTTTATATATGCACTGACTGTATCATATTGCCTATTGCCTGTCTCTTATTTTGCCATTACATTATTTCACTGTCTTCTCAGTATCTAGCATCATCTGTTTATTGCTTTATAGTCCTTATCAATTAAATGGAACTATTATTTGAGATTGTACTTTGCTCCTTCCTGACTGGAAATATTTTTCCAGACTATGCCTTAGTGGACCGCTGTCCGACACTTTATGGACCATATGGTGAGTAGCTGCAACTTGGGCTTGGTAGTTTAGTTGTGATTCCGGGAGGTCTAGCCGGAATCACTAGTTTTCCTAGTTAGTTCTTTTAGTAGACTATTTGGTACCGGATTTGTCTCCGGCATGCTTTGTTGAGATATGGATAATTGTTGAGTCAGATTATTACTTTAGACTTGTGTTGTTTTTAATTTTCTTTGTTCGATATCTTATCGTGCTGTAGTCCTGTGATTGAGTATGTGTTCGTTTTATTTGTGTCATCCGTGCCTCCTTATGGAGATTGGATGCTTGTGTGAGATTGGCTAGATAGTATCAAGACCTTGACAGCGTTCTACCGCCGATGCTGCGACGTAGGCTGGACGTACCCGCATACTCGTGCCCCAATTCCGGGTGCGGGTCGTGACAGCATTCGCAGCAGCAGCATTTGCATTAACAGCGGGGCGTGTAGCACAGTTGAGGGGTGAGAAAGAGGGCTATCTAGATAAATAAATAGATAGCTAGATAGATTGATAGTTAGATAGATAAATAAATAGATAGATAGATAGTTAGGTAGATTGATGGATAGATAGATATAAAAAGATAGATAGATAGATAAATAAATAGATAGATAATAGATAGATAGATAGATAGATAGATAGATAGATAGATAGATAGATAGATATTAGTTATATATATATATATATATATATATATATATATATATATATATATATATATATATATATATATATATATATATATATATATGTATAGGTATATATACATATAGCTAGATATATTATATAGCTAGATATATATATGTATAGGTAAGATAAGGTATATGGGTATATATGTATGTGTTTGTGGATATATATATATATATATATATATATATATATATATATATATATATATATATATATATATATATATATATATATATATATATACGTAGATATGTATATATATGTATTAGATATATATTTTCTAGCCTAGATTATTAACTACGGGTATATATCTATATGTAAATAGTTAACTAGAGGAGTAGTTAGAGGGGTATTGGGCGATATCTCAATATCTTGAGATACCGAGATATCTCAATACCTTGAGATACCGAGATATCTCAATACCTTGAGATATCCAAGGTATTGAGTTTCGAGCGGAGTTTTTGAGCAATTGCCTAAGTTTGAGTTTAGAGATAGGTTTTTATGTGTATGTGTATATATTTACGCATGCTAGCATAGATTTTAATGGGTTTAGGCGGGGTGCGTAGCCTAGGTCGAGGTATCGGATACCGAGGGTATCTCGGTATATCGAGGAGGCGAGTTTGAGGGTTTACTAGCTTAACGAGCTAGTTTTGACCTAGAATTTTAGGGGCACCCTAGTTTGACCTAGCTTTGACCATAATTGTTCTCGTTGACCATAAAAGTCAACATTTGACCTAGTTTTGACCTAGAGTTGACTTTTTGGACCCTAGGTTGACTTTTTGACCCAAATTTCACCGGTTTGACCCGTTCGACCTAGAATATCCCTATAAGCCTATTTTTAATTATTTTATATCATTTTAACTCCATAGAACCCTGTTTAAATCTTGCTTTTCGTAATAGGTTCTTGTGACGCCAGTCCGGATCTCGATCCTCATCAATTGCTCAGGACATCAGGCGAGTACCTTCCTCTAATAGTTTCCATTTTATGATAGCGTTTATATCACCTGTTCTAGAACTGTAATACTTGATTCTGACACATTGTTACACGAGCTGGTACTAGTGGATCCCATCATGAGATGCTATCCCCCTTACCGTGTTCAGCGGGTACTCTATCATGTGTATTTCATCATGTGCTTCGGGTATTGATTCTCATGTGCTATCATGTGCTTCTTGTGCTCTCGCCTTCGTGTGCACGAGCTATTATCATGTACGTAGCGTGCCGTAGTTGGATCCAATAGTATTAGTGGGGGAGGGGAGTAGGAGTTGGTTATGTGATCAAAGCCAAACAGTATTCATGTGTATGTCCGTTATGCAACTCACGCATAACGAAGTTATCGTAGTTTATTCATGTGCAACCTAAGCCGATCACATAACGAACTTGTGCTCAAGGCACGTAGCTAGTATTCCTATTTTCTCACATGCAGTTACTTCTCTATTACTTGTATTGTTCTCCAGTTTACTTTGCAGATACTTTATCTGCTCCATCATGTATTTATTTTCTGTGCATCTTGTATACTTTTTTATTGCTCGTCATATACACCTTACCATGCATTTGGAGTTGCTTTCAGAGTTATATACTTCGCTCCAGTCCTGACTGGGCATATTTTTTCCAGAGGATCCTGAGGATTATTGCCCGACATTCTACGGGCTGGGCGTCGAGGAGTGTTGTGACCCCGAGACTGAGGAGGAGCCCGTCGAGGAGACGCCGTTAGCGCCCTAGTTAGCTAGGTGGGTTTTCCTGGGTTGTTCCCAGTTGATATTTTGGATGATTGTACTTGTTATTATTTTGTTGCCTGTGAGATGTTGTAGACTTGGACTGTACATTTTGGATATTGTCTTGCTCTGTATTTCTTTGTTTCTTTGTGATATCATATCGTGCTTTACTCTTCCCCTAGTTATTGTGATTGAGAGTTTATATATATTGCGTGGTTGCCCTCCTCTTGGAGAGATTATTGACAGGTTTTGTGAGTTATAGATTGTTGACCTAGAACGGACCTTTACAGCGTTCTACCACCGATTCTACGGTGTAGGCTGGACGTACCCACGACTCATACCCAATTTTTCGGGTGCGGGTCATGACACGAATGCAGAAGCGAAGTAGGCTCTTCGTGAGGCTTACGACGGGGTTTGTGGTGCCCATCAGTCCGGACCCAAGCTACAGGACTGTATCCAGAGAATGGGTTACTATTATCCGACAATGGTAGCAGAGACTATTGACTATGCGAGAAAGTGCCAAGCGTGCCAAATCCACGCAGACTTTATCCACCAGCCCTCAGAATTCCTACACCTAACGGTAGCATCTTGGTCGTTTAAAGCATGGGGAACGAACATTATCGGGATAATTAGTCTACCTTCTTCTAAAGGACATTGGTTTATCTTGGCTATCACCGACTACTTCTCTAAATTGGCGGAAGCTATTCCACTCATAGAAGTCAAGACCTCAAACATGATCAGCTTTATCAAGCATCATGTCATATACCACTTCGGCTTGCCACGGAGGATCATCCACGGCACTGGTCCACAGTTTGCAAGTCATAATTTTTATCAATTTTGTGACAAAAACAAAATCCAGCATATAGCCTCGACTGCCTACAACCCAGTAGCAAATGGTCTACCAGAAGCATTCAACAGGACCATTATCAAGCTACTCAAAAAGTTTGTGTCATCTAATAAGCGCGACTAGTATAAAAAGTTGGGTGAATATCTCTGGGCCTATCGCACAATGGTTTGAACACACCTACTAGCAGCACGCCAATCTCCTTGGTTTAATGGAGCGAAGCGACCCTCCCACTTGAGATCCATATCCCCTCACTCCGTGACCCTCTCCAACTAGTTAATTGTTGACGACAACCACCGTCGACGGCTACAAAAGTTAGAAGCGCTCGACAAGAAGCGTCTCTTAGCTTAACAGTGCATTGAGCTGTACCAAGCACGCCTCTCGGGAGCCTTCAACAAATGGGTCAAGAAGAGGACTTACCAAGTGGGTGACCTCGTCTTGATAGTAAGAAGACCGATGGTTATGACCCACAAGACGGCCGATAAATTCTAACCTAAATAGGAGGGTCCGTTCATTGTGGAGTTCATGTTCTCCAAAGGTACCTACCGGCTTGCAAAACCCAATTACGACTTGCTCATGATGCCTATCAACGACAAGTTCTTTAAAAAGTACTATGTCTAAGCTAGACTTGTACTCCCTTTACTATCAACTGGACAGCCAAAAATATATAGTGTACGATCCCCGTTGTTCATCTTCGGTAAGCGTGCAAGCCCAATATGCACTTCCCTTTCCATAAAAGTTTGATGAAAGCCATTGTCTGTATTCAGGAATCCTGAATACGCAACAGACAGTGGATCCTCAAAAATCTCTCCAACGGAGCCCCCTTCAAGTCTATCCACACTTTCCGGTAGACCGCTCACAATCAATTACCTTGGGCATTAGTTCACGTCTATATCACCTCTGAACTACTGTCCTAACCGATTATCCCCAGTAGGGTTTGCCATATCCATATTACCTCTGAGCAAACCTCTCTGTATGACTATCGATTGTCATGTCCATAATACCTTTGACATCGGTCGTAATCTAAACTTATTACCAGTACTTAACTCTAAGCCAGCGGTGTTAAGCCCACAAAATCTGCCACGTCCATATCACCTCTGGCAGGGCTTGTCTCGAACCTATTACTTGCACTCAAGTGCGCAAGAAGTAATGGGTCCATAAAATCTATCACGTTCGTATCACCTCTGATAGGGTTCCGTTTCAAACTTATTACTTGCACTCTAGTGCGCAAGAGGTAATAGGTCCACCAGAGATCCTCCAGTAGGATTTCCTCAATGGAAGCAAACACATCCATATTACCTCTAAACTATAAGTTGCCCATGTTTTCCATCCAAAGAAAATAGCCATGTCCATATTATCTCTGGCTCATTTTCTTTTTCTTCCACAAAAATACCATTATCGTACCAAATCTCTCCGTATAACTATCGATTAGCTTACGTCCACGTTACCTCTAAGATATCGTCCCCATATCCTCCTTAGTAGAGTTTGCCATATCCTTCTTACCTCTGAGAAAACCTTCATACTTGACTATCGATTATCACATCCATATTACCTCTGATGTCGATCGTCGTCTAAACTTATCACCCGTACTTAACTCTAAGTACGCCAGCAATGTTAAGTCCACATAACCTATCACGTCCATATCACCTCTGATAGAATTTTTGCTTCGAATCTATTACATGCACCCAAGTGCACAAAAGGTAATAGGTGTAAACTCCCTCACCCAAAATAGGTATTTTGTGTATATTTTATATTATTATATTTATTATATATGTTGAATTTATTTAGAATATGCTCTTAGTTAATTAGAAAATAAATTTCTTGATATATTTACTTATATAAATATTCATTTAGAATTATTTTAGGTTATTTTAGATTTTTGGAGATTTTTCTAGAATTTTTGGTAATTAAAAATTAGAAAACATAAATTTCTAGGACTTCTATGATTTACTATACGACCATACTTGCATGTCGTTCCTACCAAATATTTATTTTAGTTTAAAATATTTAATTATATTTTTTTAATTTATTTAGAATTTTAAGAAATTATTTAGATTTTAAAATTATTTAGGATTTATTTGGATATATATAGTCTTAATATTAGATAGATACTAATTTAGTGTTAATAGATATTAATGAGATTTTATAAATTATTTGTATTATCTTTAATTATATTTAAGATTATAAATTATTGAGATAAATTCAAACTCTATTTTAAATTAATTTAAATCCTGAACCTACTAGGAAATCAACTTCATGCATATCCTATCCTTATTTAAATTCATCATAATCCTATCCAAATTAACCAATCCTAGTCGTATTTAATTAAGTAGTGTCCACCATTATAAATACCTCATTCTTCATATTTTTCTTTCCCAAATTCCTCTCTTTTTCGTCCAAAAAATAGTCAAAATTCGTCATAAATTCAGCCTCATTTTCTACTAGTTATGACGAATTAAAAAGACGATATCTCCTAGCTCCGGACTCCAAACATGCTCCAGTTTTTTTTGTTAGAATGATAATGAGGTTAGCTTTCTGATAATATAAATTGTTTTTCTAAATTAATAGTATTAGATTCTAGAAAATTCGTAGAGCACAGCATGTCCGAAAATAGACGTATTTTGATGTTTTCGCGATTCCGGGAGAACCAGGAATCAGAATCATGAACCGTTTAAAGTTTCAGAAAGCTAATGTCGAGATCATTGACATATATTTTTTCCAGAATTTATTTCGAAGTATTTACATACTGTTAATTCTGTAGAACTTCTAGGTTAGAATTTAACCATCGGTGCACAATACAAAATTTGTATGTGTCATAATTCCCAAACGAATTTGAATCCAGACGAGCCGTAAATTCTAGTATCTTTTTGATGCTGAAATCTACAGGAAATCATGCATGAAAGTCGAGTTTGTATCGGTTGACTTTTTGGTCAACAGATCGCCTCGATTTGCGTGCCATAAGTCTCGATTTGATAAAATTTAGTTTCTTTGGACAAAATTTAGAAATTAACATAAAAATCAGAATAATAAGATTAAAATAGGATTTTAGAGTAATTATTCCAGAATTAAATAAATTAAAATAAATTAATAGTTATATTATTATATAGTTATATGAATATATATGTAAGTAAATACAAATTGATAATTATGACTAAATATTCAGACTGTACGACCCTAGGACACCATGGACTATCCCATACTTACTTTGACCATGTTGACCCTAGGAACTTGTGAATTGCCTGCCTTGCGTACATTAACGCACTGGCTTAGACACCCGTCAGCTGACTGTCTAATTGTGTACAATACTTAAAGATATAACCACGCGTAATTCAATGCGTAACGTGTTAGATGACTAGTATTACCCCTAGTATACCCCCTGATTCCAGTGTAAATGTGGTTGAGTATGTACTAGTGTAGTGACTAATGATTTATCGTATTATATTTATGTGTACATAGGATATTGGATTTGTTCTGCGCGATTTCTGGAGCAGATTATTGGTACATTGCAGCTTCCTTGCTAGGAAAGTATACCTTGCCATTGTACTGTTATTTATATTCCATATGTTGCATGCATCTTTATTTTCTGTCTTTAGTTCATATATTTTAACTGTTATATAAAATGCGCGCGACGGTGACGTCGCGATATGTTTTTACTTATGTATTGCATTGACCCTGTACATGAGACTACCCCATTATCATATAGTATCATTAGGTTCATTTGGCCGTGACACATATTTTTATACGAGTTGTGAGTCTCATATAGATCACGGACGCATGTATTGACTGATCATCGGTACGTATGGGCCGTGCGTTAGGGATAACTGTTGTTAGAAACTTTGCATGCTAGTAGACTTGGCAGTTATTAGAGGTCCAGGGATATAGCTTATTATAGTACGGTGGTCCCATCCTTGTACTTGTTTGGTTGCAGGATTGGGCTAGGGTACTAAGAATAGGCTATGGACCAAATCGTGTCATGGATGTGACATGCTTAGAGCATGGGGTGGGGAGGACAACAAGTACCGCATTTGAGCTCCTTTGCACTTTTTCTGTGAGGCCCGGATTCTCCGTTGGAGATACGGGTGGTGATGACCCATATATATACATTGGCGGGCCTCCGTCGTTCAAAAGACGACGTGCCTTTGGGCCCCTGGCTCTTCAAAAGAGAACCATGCCAAATCCCAATTTTCAGCCAGATAGCTCACTTGTGGGGAAAGTTGTTCTTAACTGCATTCACTTTAGACGGTTAGGCGACCCCTCTGGATATTTATTTCAGTACTTTATTGGCATGTGTTTAAGTATACTTGTTATGTCCCTCTGAGGACCTGGTCCGCTGTCAGGTGTACCTGTTCTTGAGTGTTTGCAGGAGCACAGATTTGGAAGGATATAGATTCTTCGTGGATGTCTTCTCTTCGAGCCGTGATTGGTAGCTGGTACTTATTGTTTGAGTGAGTTGTATCTATATTGTATTTACTTTTTCTATTTGAGTTGGTAGTGGATTTGTTTCCACCCAACTATCATCCTTAGATTCTTCTTGTTGAGATCTAGTTTCATAGATACTGGTTATTTATTTCTATATGATTTTGGTGGATGAGATTTAGATTTTGACCTGTGACTTGTATTTCATTTTATACCACTTGTGGATTTTATATTCATATTACAGCGTACGTATGGATTTGGTTTCCATATATTGGAGTTGCCATATCCATGCGGCTGGCATGCTTACGTGTCCTAGTCCTACGTATTTTTGGGACTGGGGCGTGACATGTTTTTGTGGTGGCCCATGCAGGTCGAGAGCATATTGTCTCGGCTACGTTACTGTACCGAACAAGCCTGCTCATAGGACTAGAGTATAGGATCTCATCCACAATTGACTATGATTCACCTTCCTCCTCTATGATCTATTCGAACAATTGTATCCTGCTTGATTCCTGTACTTCCTTAATAAGTTTCTTGAGTATATATGGCCTTCTGCTAGAATATAGGAACCCCTGTTATTAGGATGATAATTAGAGTAGCATACCTATTAAGAATACAACGAGAATATAGACACACCACTAAGTTTAGAATATCTAGTGAACCCTAGAATTCCTTATCTTTAGAATTGATTTACCATTACCCCCTGATGTATTATGAAGACTTGAGAGTAGTATAGACACTACTAGAGTTAGTTAGAAGTTTTACCATAATGTTTGACCCTAGTATTGAGGAACCAATGGAGAACCAATATTGAACATTAGGACTGAACCTAACCCTCATAATTGGATAGTATTAGAGAACTATAAAACTTATCATTGTCTTGTTACTAGTAGACAGCACCCTAGGAAGCCTAGAGGAATGTAATCAACCCTTTCCCTTGATCATACCCCGAATATGGCAACTAGCATGCCACCCCCTTAGAGAACCATGATGCTATCTAGAGCCCTCTATCTTTATTTTATATATTGTTTTCCTGCGACCATAGCGCTCGCTATTTTGCGACGGCTAATTACGTTTCTTCTCTTTATCTTTCAACTCGTGCCATCTGACACTTCGGATAGTAGGCCAAGTAATTTTATTCTTTGTTAAGGGCTCATAGTTTGCTAGGCTTATAGTTGTAGCCTTGAGTGTGAAATTTTTATGCTTGGTAGTTAGAACTTGATAAGTTTAAGTTATTTTGTAGATTATGACCAATGATTAACCCTTAGCTTTTAAATCGTGTAATTTGTACCCTCACCTCGATACAAGTTAGACGTTTCCCCCTTAACGGCCAGTAACTTTTCTATCCCTACGATTGACACTTGTTCTATAAGCACTATGACTAAGACTTAGGATGACCATTACCTACATAAAAAGGATATCCTAATCAATACCAAGATTTTTCCTCATATACCCTAATAGAGAGTTTCTGTTTTATTTACATGTGCAAGATTATTGTGTAGGACCCTCTTAAGACTGTCACCGTATTAGTTAATTCTTATAAGTTGGGTAGTATACCTCACCACCTAGTATCATATAGCTCTTGTGATCCATTGATGAAGTGTAACTGAATGGCAGTAATTGTATGCTAACATAAGATGATAGTGCTTATCCAGACTATAGAACTTAGAGGCTCATACCCCTACTTTGTCGACTATCGACTTAGACAAGGAATTAATATGATAACTGTAGAGATTGTAGAGTCTTTTGTTATTGTTGCTTATGTTATGTTATTTTTGCAAACTTGAATTATTTGTAACTTCTCTCATCATAATCCAGCGTATCTATAATCTTTGTACTACCTTGACTTATGCTGCTATTATAGCCTAGTTTTGCAAGCTTATTCTTTATCGAGCTTGTTCATGACATGTATTATTGGAGTACTACACTAATACATTTCAGAACCAGTGTATTAAGGTCTAGCTAGCCTTAGTGCGCTTGGTTCGCCCTTCGTAATGCTACTTTACGTGGATTGAGATATGTAGTGATTAGTAGACGAATATACTTGCCCTAGACATGTCTGATATATCGTATCGGTTACATAACTGTAGTGATACGAGCATGTGAATAGGAATTACCAAAATAGGATTTTAATCCACAACTGTCTTGACAATTCCCATTTAAATTCTTTAAACGCTTTGATTCCCATACTTCCATTCTATTACCCCTCCTTGAACTCTTTTCCGTTGCTTTCCGTCTTTCCTTGTTTCGGAAAGACGAAATCTCGTGCTTGGATATAAGTGATACACGGATAGTACAAGATATACCCCATAGGCCAATCACATTATTTGGTGACTATCTTTCATAATTGATTAAGGGCATATCACATATGATATAGTTGGTGTTAAAGTTTTGAGGATTGAATGACATGAGAAAATAAATTGAGGAATATTTTTCTTAAGTGTAAGAGCCTTATGTGATAGATGGGTAAATTCTAAGTTGGGTAGAAATTACAGTATTAAACTTGAGGAGAATTCTTTTAGATTGTGATCAAGTAGGATTAAATTGAGAGATTAAGTCCTTTTAAATGTGGAGAATTTTAAAAGAGGGATTAAGATAATGAGGATTTAATGAATTTTAAAAATCTTGATATTGAGGACCCAATATTTATACTTCAAGCACATGATTTAAATTTTGAATATTGAAGGATGAATCATCGATTTAAATTTTGAGGATAAATATAGAATTTTAGACTTGAACAATTGGTTAATTAGATTTAAATTTTATAATTTGATGATTTGAATTAAAAGTTCAATTTTGATTGTTGGGTCACCTATTTGAAATATTGAGGATGTAAATTGAGTTTAAATATTTGAATAGTACAAAATTCTTAAGTTAAGAATATGAAGAAGATTTGATTAGAATTGTTTATTGTTCAAAGTCTAGAGGAGATTATGATAGTTAGAAATTATGATATAAATTTTGATGTGGGATGTCATATAGACTTGAGTCAGATTTGGATGTTGATTATTTAAAAATCGAGAAGAGATTACGACAGATTGAATTTTGATTTAAACAGTGGTTATATTAATTTTGAAGTGATCGCGATAGATTCGAATAGATTTTGTTATTTAAATTTTTGGAAGAGATTGCGATTGACATACCTTATGTACGAATGTGAAGGATTTAACAAATTATGTCTTATTTTAATTTCGAGGACAAAATTATTTTAAGTTGGGTAGATTGTAAACTCCCTCACCCAAAATAGGTATTTTGTGTATATTTTATATTATTATATTTATTATATATGTTGAATTTATTTAGAATATGCTCTTAGTTAATTAGAAAATAAATTTCTTGATATATTTACTTACATAAATATTCATTTAGAATTATTTTAGGTTATTTTAGATTTTTGGAGATTTTTCTAGAATTTTTGGTAATTAAAAATTAGAAAACATAAATTTCTAGGACTTCTATGATTTACCATACTTGCATGTCGTTCCTACCAAATATTTATTTTAGTTTAAAATATTTAATTATATTTTTTTAATTTATTTAGAATTTTAAGAAATTATTTAGATTTTAAAATTATTTAGGATTTATTTGGATATATATAGTCTTAATATTAGATAGATACTAATTTAGTGTTAATAGATATTAATGAGATTTTATAAATTATTTGTATTATCTTTAATTATATTTAAGATTATAAATTATTGAGATAAATTCAAACTCTATTTTAAATTAATTCAAATCCTGAACCTACTAGGAAATCAACTTCATGCATATCCTATCCTTATTTAAATTCATCATAATCCTATCCAAATTAACCAATCCTAGTCGTATTTAATTAAGTAGTGTCCACCATTATAAATACCTCATCCTTCATATTTTTCTTTCCCAAATTTCTCTCTTTTTCGTCCAAAAAATAGTCAAAATTCGTCATAAATTCAGCCTCATTTTCTACTAGTTATGACGAATTAAAAAGACGATATCTCCTAGCTCCGGACTCCAAACACGCTCCAGTTTTTTTTGTTAGAACGATAATGAGGTTAGCTTTCTGATAATATAAATTGTTTTTCTAAACTAATAGTATTAGATTCTGGAAAATTCGTAGAGCACAGCATGTCCAAAACTAGACGTGTTTTGATGTTTTCGCGATTCCGGGAGAACCAGGAATCAGAATCATGAACCGTTTAAAGTTTCAGAAAGCTAATGTCGAGATCATTGACATATATTTTTTCCAGAATTTATTTCGAAGTATTTATATACTGTTAATTCTGTAGAACTTCTAGGTTAGAATTTAACCATCGGTGCACAATACAAAATTTGTATGTGTCATAATTCCCTAACGAATTTGAATCCAGACGAGCCATAAATTCTAGTATCTTTTTGATGCTGAAATCTACAGGAAATCATGTATGAAAGTCGAGTTTGTATCGGTTGACTTTTTGGTCAACAGATCGCCTCGATTTGCGTGCCATGAGTCTCGATTTGATAAAATTTAGTTTCTTTGGACAAAATTTAGAAATTAACATAAAAATCAGAATAATAAGATTAAAATAGGATTTTAGAGTAATTATTCCAGAATTAAATAAATTAAAATAAATTAATGGTTATATTATTATATAGTTATATGAATATATATGTAAGTAAATACAAATTGATAATTATGACTAAATATTCAGACTGTACGACCCTAGGACACCGTGGACTATCCCATACTTACTTTGACCATGTTGACCCTAGGAACTTGTGAATTGCCTGCCTTGCGTACATTAACGCACTGGCTTAGACACCCGTCAGCTGACTGTCTAATTGTGTACAACACTTGAAGATATAACCACGCGTAATTCAATGCGTAACGTGTTAGATGACTAGTATTACCCCTAGTATACCCCCTGATTCCAGTGTAAATGTGGTTGAGTATGTACTAGTGTAGTGACTAATGATTTATCGTATTATATTTATGTGTACATAGGATATTGGATTTGTTCTGCGCGATTTCTGGAGCAGATTATTGGTACATTGCAGCTTCCTTGCTAGGCAAGTATACCTTGCCATTGTACTGTTATTTATATTCCATATGTTGCATGCATCTTTATTTTCTGTCTTTAGTTCATATATTTTAACTGTTATATAAAATGCGCGCGACGGTGACGTCGCGATATGTTTTTACTTATGTATTGCATTGACCCTGTACATGAGACTACCCCATTATCATATAGTATCATTAGGTTCATTTGGCCGTGACACATATTTTTATACGAGTTGTGAGTCTCATATAGATCACGGACGCATGTATTGACTGATCATCGGTACGTATGGGCCGTGCGTTAGGGATAACTGTTGTTAGAAACTTTGCATGCTAGTAGACTTGGCAGTTATTAGAGGTCCAGGGACATAGCTTATTATAGTACGGTGGTCCCATCCTTGTACTTGTTTGGTTGCAGGATTGGGCTAGGGTACTAAGAATAGGCTATGGACCAAATCGTGTCATGGATGTGACATGCTTAGAGCATGGGGTGGGGAGGACAACAAGTACCGCATTTGAGCTCCTTTGCACTTTTTCTGTGACGCCCGGATTCTCCGCTGGAGATACGGGTGGTGATGACCCATATATATACATTGGCGGGCCTCCGCCGTTCAAAAGACGACGTGCCTTTGGGCCCCTGGCTCTTCAAAAGAGAACCATGCCAAATCCCAGTTTTCAGCCAGATAGCTCACTTGTGGGGAAAGTTGTTCTTAACTGCATTCACTTTAGACGGTTAGGCGACCCCTCTGGATATTTATTTCAGTACTTTATTGGCATGTGTTTAAGTATACTTGTTATGTCCCTCTGAGGACCTGGTCCGCTGCCAGGTGTACCTGTTCTTGAGTGTTTGCAGGAGCACAGATTTGGAAGGATATAGATTCTTCGTGGATGTCTTCTCTTCGAGCCGTGATTGGTAGCTGGTACTTATTGTTTGAGTGAGTTGTATCTATATTGTATTTACTTTTTCTATTTGAGTTGGTAGTGGATTTGTTTCCACCCAACTATCATCCTTAGATTCTTCTTGTTGAGATCTAGTTTCATAGATACTGGTTATTTATTTCTATATGATTTTGGTGGATGAGATTTAGATTTTGACCTGTGACTTGTATTTTATTTTATACCACTTGTGGATTTTATATTCATATTACAGCGTACGTATGGATTTGGTTTCCATATATTGGAGTTGCCATATCCATGCGGCTGACATGCTTACGTGTCCTAGTCCTACGTATTTTTGGGACTGGGGCATGACAATAGGTCTACCAAAGATCCTCTAGTAGGGATGTCCTCAAAGACTACGGCATTGTACTACGTCCATATTACCTCTAGTACAATACCCAAAGTCCACAACATATAATGTGACAAATACAAAAATAAATTCTAGAAAATAAGAGACTTTATTCATTAATATTCAAGATCATGAGTACATATGATGAAAATCTATTTTTTTATTAGTATTCAAGGTCGTGAGTACATATGATAGAAACCTATTTTTAATGGTTTCCATGAAGTCTCGTTGACATAAACTTTTTTATTAGAGGTGCCCCTCTGTGCTGTTATGGCAACCAGCACAAGTAGAGCCGATAGCAGAGCTCAATGCTTTCTGGATCATCCCTCTACAGTGCAAACCTCAATATATGAAAAAAACCATACTGATGGATACCAAGGGAGGAACATGATCAGGCGCTCTACTACCATGCAGGAAGGCTCAAGACATGAATGATAATTAATCCAAATTCTGTCATCGACACCGCAGTCCCCCGGTCGGTAGCAAGCCGCATAAAGGGGGAAAACGCAGCTAGCACGCTGAATAAACAGGGACAGCTCCACGCATGAAGCAGGGTGTTCACCCTCGTCGCCTGGATCAGTTCTTGGCAAAAAAATATCGTATAAGTTGACATTCTCTTCGAATGACGAGTTCTATGATATCCTTCCATGCTCCATCTTTGGCACCGCGAAAGGTGGTAAAACTTGCATAAAGAGAAACAAAGATTACAAAAGTGTACAGCGGCCGTATGCCATTTTTAGGTCACAGTCGCACACATAAGCAAGAGAAGGCCTCGTCCATGCGACTAAGCTACAGAAAGGCCCTGCACGCATGCTATAGAGGGACCGAGTCCCCATCTTGGCGGCTAAGCCACATATAGGGTCTGTACGCATGTTGCAAATTATGGCTCATCCATGCGGCAGAACTTTGTAGGGGGGCCTGCGCATGTTCTAGATGATTTCTCATCCATGTTGTGAGGTCGTATACTTGTGTCTCTGCTATCAAGACACACCCTTACCTCCAAAAAGAATGCCGACATCAGGGGGCCATGGATTGACACCGCTCTTGACAAACCCCTCGACGAGATAGACAGTAGCCCTCGGCATCTTCTTTCATAAAAGAGGAGGAAGCCTAGAGACAAAAGTTCTCCTCCTCCCTAGCCCGCCTATTTATAGGTTCCTTGGGCGTGTGAGAAGATCGAGGCAATGAACCAGGCAGTTTTGAGGATGAATCTTATGCCTCAATTTGTGTAATTCATATTTATCTCCTTAAAAACTGTCGTCGTCTCAAAATCAGCAAAAATCCACTCGAAGATCAAGCAAAATCCTGTATTAAATAGAGATTTGATAGAAAGACTCGTCCATGCGGACTGCCATCCATGCGGCTTAAAGTCCTCTCCTCCATGCTTCTTATTCAAAGTATTCCAAACTTATCAGTTTAAAAATTTTGAAGGGGGTCTTGTAGAAGCATAGAAAATCTGGATCCATGCGTCCAACAACCATGTCCCCCAAGATCGACTCAGAAGAAATCAGGCCGTAGAATGACCATACGGCCAAGAAAAAGCAGCATCCATGCACCCCAAATATTGGCCGCATAAAGGCCTGACACAAAGATTATGTCTGATATAGAATCCTGACAAAAAGGATTTTCTGGATGCCTCAAAAGATGTGAGCACACTTAGCGACAAGAAGCTCTCGTCAGACTAATAAAGACTTCTGACAGGCGTGCAATGCCACGTGTACAAAGCACATGCGTCCCAGACTTCGTGTGTTCTATGTGTATCTGGTCCCATGCTTTCCAGAATCCATGTGTTCCATGCATCTTTGGCCCCATGTATTCTAGACTCCATGCGTTCCATGCGTCTCTGCCCCATGCGTTCCAGACTCTATGTGTTCCATGCCTATGCATCCCAGACTCCATGCGTCCAACATGACATAATTTCTTGAGAAAAAATCTTTCTGTTGTGACTGAAGTGATTCTCTCCAACTAAATATGGGTCACGTGTCAAGATGACCAAGTCACGCAAACAAAAGACGAGAACCTCCCAGATCTTCAACAACAGCAAATCGAAACAAACGTCCACGTGGCAGCTCGGTCTGGACTCAACTACATCATGTTAACGATGTACATGTGGCAACCTACTCATAACATGCGCCTACAGTTGCAACCATATTCTATTGAAGGAGCCCCCTTGCGGCCACCAAATAGAAGCACATGCAGCACCTATAGTCCATCAACATGATGGCTATAAATAGGAGCAACTTAGACATTCCAAGGGTTGGTTGGCTTTTTCTACTTCAGAGACTATACCCCCCCAGGCGAACTACATACGTGCACACAAGCTCAAAAGAGAGAGAGAGAGAGAGAGAGAGAGAGAAGAAAAGAGAGCATCCATCATTCACTCGTTGGACCGTCAACGGAGTAAAAGAGTCGCTGCAGTACTCGATCTCCATCGTCACATTACCCAGAATATAAATATTGTACTTAGATTTTCTGTCTAGGATTTCTTTGTACTCTTTTTGTTTGTTATTAAATGAAAGTTTTTCGGAACTCAATTTACATGGCAAACAACCCATGATATATATATATATATATATATATATATATATATATATATATATATATATATATATATATATATATATATATATATATATATATATATATATATACAACCCAAATACTTAAGAATAACTCAAATCTAATAACACACAAGTACCATGACACATGGGTAAACATTTCAACACTCAATTCATGTGTAATTTTTACAAATACATATTAAAACCAAATTGAGCCATTGAAAGAATATTTACACATGAATTACCAAAATTGGCCAAGCGTATCCCAATGTATCATGACACAAACCTTCAATATCATAATTAGAACACATGGACACAAGCACAATACTAAATTAGGCTAGAAATCCTATTGAGACCATTCTACAAATACTTGGTGTGCAAAATTCGTAATTACTACCAAATCACACTTCTAATACACAGATCTATCCCTAAAGAGTCCATTATAAGCTAATATTCCTACTAGAGGGTTGTATCTCCTAAGGAGAGGTCTCCTACATGATAATTAGAGATTTTAAACTATGGAAATCATAACTTACCAATGAAGTGTCCTCAATCTAGATCTACGAATTTGACGATAATGGAAGAAGAAGTAGCTCCAAACCTCCTTGCTAGTACTTTTTCTTAGCTTTCTCCTTGAGCTCCAAACACTTGCTCTCCATATGAAGAAGTTTTGAAGGTGAAATGGTGTGGTAATGGGAGAATTTTGGATTTAGTATGAATTAAAAAATTAGGGATTTTCACTCTTGAGAAGATGGAGAAGATGAAGTGGAGAAGAAAAAGATGTGGTGGAGAAATAAAATAAAATAAAATAAAGAAAGCTTAGGAAAAGGGTTTTGTCATGATGAGTTTGATCTATTTACAAGTTTGCCATTCTCCTCTAATTGATTTCTAAACCTAAATGAATAGAATCATTTGATTATGGATGGCATCTAACTAACCAAATTAGAATATTCTAGTCATGACTATTAGTACTAACTAATTCTAACTAACCACTAATTAAATATGACTAGTGAAATTACCAAAATATTCTAAGGAAGGAGGAGAATGGCAAAATATTCTTAGTCCAAATTTAATTCTACCTAGGTAAAATGACTAGTAAAAATACCAAAATATTATTCGTCCAAATTTAGGGTAGTTACGACACCATTTAAGAAGTCGTACATCGCGTTAAATCGTCTCTTTGGGGATTGTTCAAAATATGCTCGGTCGAGGCAGTTGGCTATTCTTCATGGTGAGTGATTTTTATCTTTCATTACTTTACCTTCACACTTAATAAAATGATCTTACTAGTCTTTGTTTTTGTATGTCTTGAGATACTTAATGCTAAATAAAAAGAACCAAGATAAAAATAGAGTAATGTTATTACTATTAACCTACTGTATACAATATGGATTATTATATTGTATATAGAAATATGGAATGTTGTATCTTTTGTCATATAATATGGACATTGTACTATTGTTACGAATATGTGGAGTATTGTAGTATCGTGAAGGAGGTAAAATGTGGCACGATGCCACGGAATAGTCGAAATGGTAGGATTGTGGCATGGTGACCACGTAGCTGTTTGGAAGGGGTGTGGTACCCAAAATATTTGGGACCTGTCGGTCGCCAATTAGATTATTGAACGAGTATGTGGATATAACGAGAATGTTCGGTTATGCAAGTAGATATGCACATTGATTATTTTATATTTCTGTATCATGCATGTGTTTATGGTGGCAGTGACCATCATATAGTTAAGCTTCATGCTAATGTCAATCTTCTTGGAAGCCTATCAGATTGTGTTGAAGAGATGATGCACAACACATTATATTTTATGAGGCTAACAATTGATACAGGGATATACTTTTGACACATGTATTCATTATGAATGTTAACCTTTTTATAAGGAATGATGATAAGTTGGATCAGATTTGCTATAGTCATATACAATATTGTCTTTGCAAATGTTTACATTGTCACTATATGCTTTGTATTCCTGCTTATGAAATGTTAACTAATCCTAAGGCAAGATTAGAAAGACTACGTAATAATTTTATCTACTTTTCACATGTGTTAACGTGTTGGTTTAGTTGAGTTGGTTAGAGTCCAGTCACCAGTACACAATAATGTTTGACTTCCCCCCTCCCCCCTCCCCCCCCCCCCAAGTTCTACAGGTTCATAGAGTAGCTTGGACAGTTCAGAGACGCCGAAGAATTTGTTGGAAAAGCTGGAGCTTTTCATGCAAAACTGTGATAAAAAATGTTATAAATGACATAATGTATAAAACATAATTGTTTATATAGTACTTGAGTTGTAAGCCTTGCGGTATATTTTATTGTATTTGAGAGAGTGTTTGTAATATAGTTGTTCTTTGGCTTCATATCGTTTGTAATTCCGCTATAATATTATCAATAAAGAGAATTATTTTTGTATATCTTGTGCCTATTCATCTTTTCTGCTATATTTTGTTGCAATGACTTGTTATGAGATGTTCTATCAACCATGAATGACCTTGCCTTATACAAGTACAATTTAGATTTGTACGACATCACGTACAGTGATGACTTAGAGATTTGACGAAATAAGGATGTGACATCGATTCGATTAGAGACTCGAAAGGACCGAGCTCGACTCAATTTAACTTGCGAGCTCAGACGAATACGAACTGATCCTGAGCCATGACTGAGCCAAAGCCCTATTAATCCTGCTATATAAACCATCACACTGTTGCTCACAAGTCTTTTAACTTATTTGTTGAATTATGCTCTTTACATCATAAATTTACCATCTGGTAAACAACAAAAAAAGAGTAAAATTCCTAAGACGTTCTTACCCATAAAAAAATATAACATATACTTGGGGAAGCCTTAATTCGAGAAGCCGAGCCGAGCTCGAACCTGTTCGCGAACAAGACTGAGTCAAACAATCTATGGTCGAACTCGGTTTGAACACCACTTCGAACAGAAAAAAAAATCGATCGAGCTCGGTATCGACCGGCCTACGAACGAGCATCGAACCAAGCTTGGATGAGCCGAACATGAGCCGTTTGAATCATTTTACACCCTATACACCGGTCGATCCATTTACACATTAAACCATGGATACCATAGCCGTACCCGTCGTTTCATCTGTGTGCCCACTTAACGGGTCGGGTCAAAATTGCCATCATTTCCCCCATCATCTCATACATAGGGGTGAGCAATTCTTTTATTCTGTTTCAACCAAACCGAAATAGTAAAAACCGAATAAATTAAAATTCTAAAATCCAAAACCGAGCCAAAATTTACGAAAAACGAAACCGAACCGAACCGAACGGAATAATCAATTTGGTTTATTCGGTTAAGCTATTTCTATTTTTTAATGGGTCGGATCCAAAGTGGAATCATAGTTAAATTATATTAAAAGTTATAATTTTTATACATATATTTATTTTATTTTAACTTGTGTTCAAATTTGGACTAATTATTAAATTATTAAAGTTAAATTTCAAAATATATACATAAAATTATTGTTTACAAAATATATATATTTTAAATTATAAAATAAATATTTATTGGGTTCAATTCGGTTCGATTTTTGTGTCCAAATGTGAATAATGGGCACTCCTACTCTGAAAGGTCTTCCAAGTGTTCTAACGGTTCTAACCATGGTCTCTCCTATTATCAACCAACCCATGTGAGAAAAAAATCCTGACCGTCATTATCCCACAGTCGGTCAAGTTCCGTCTGTGTAATTAGAAAGAAACACCAATAGCGATAATAAGAAAGAACACCCAATAGTGAGAACTGATGCTTTTTTTTTCCTCTTTCTTTTTTACTTTCCGAGTAAAATGGGGCTCTGAAGGAAAACCCTAAATTTCTTGATGAAAAATTGCACAGAAACCCAAATGGTGATGATCTCTTACTTTTCTTCTATTGTTTTATGTTGAATATTTGCATATTCTGCCTTACATGCTAAGAGTTGTAAATATAGAAAAGATGAGTTGGTTTTTGGTTATTTTTCTCATTTGTTGACTGGAAGTGTTTTTTTTTTCCTTCTGTTGAAAACATGTTCAACGTATTTCGGTGTCAGAATCGTGTCTCACACGGACACGGTCACGGACACGGTCATGGTCACGGTCACTGTCACGGCACCATTTTTTTGGTGAGCTTGTTCTTCCTTTGAAATGTGCAAAAAGAGAGGAAAAAAATAGGTGATTTTTGGTTATTTTCTGTGCATTTTCATTTTTATGTGTAATAATGTTGATTATATATATATATATATATATATATATATATATAATTTTTGGCCATAATATAACTTTTTCTCTGTTGGAATTGACACGGACACGGCTATGATTTTTGTGTATTTTAGAGTTTCCTTGTCGTGTCCGATACGTGTCGCCATGATACCAAATTTTGATGTGCCCTGTGCTTCCTAGGAGATGTGCTAAGGGTCGGTAAGTAGAGAGAAAAACCACCGAGGTGGGTTTTGGTTATGCAGTATACATTTTCATTTTTGTGTCGTGTAATGTTGATATCATTGAATTTTTGAGGTGGGTTTTGTTTCTTTTACCTTTAATATACAAATGTGCTGTGTTGCACGAACATGAATATGTATGATAGAGACACTGCAAGGCGGACACTGCAACATGAACACGATAACAGTTTTGGTGTGTCTTTGTGTATTTTAAGTTGTGACTGCCGTGTTCGATACATGCCCATGCTACGAGGACATGACACCAAACGTTTCCGACAGAATGCCACACTGACACGACACCATTTTTTGGAAAGTTCGTATTTCCTAGGGAATGCGCTAAGAGTGCATTGTACATGTCCGACATAAAGCCACACTGACACAACACCAAAATTTGCAGTGTACACTATCATTTTTATGCCTTATAACGATGATATTGTTGAACATGTGAAGTGGGTTTTGTTTCTTTTGCTTTTACTGTATGTTTTCTTCTTATTGGAAGTGTGCTATCTTGCACGGACATGAATAGCACGATAGAGACCGCGATCCTAAGATGATAACAATTTTGGTATGTTCTATGTACTTTAGAGTGTCACTGTCGTGTTTGATACGTGTCCAACATGATGATTCAGGGACATGACACCAAATGTGTCCGACAAAATACCACATTGACACACCAATTTTTGGAGAGTGCGTATTTCCTAGGGAATGCACTAAGAGTTGGTAAATAATGAGAACATTAGGTGAGTTTTGGTTATCTTGTCTACATCTCCAATTTATGTCTTCTAATGTTGATTTATCTTAATACATCTATTTTGCCTTTAAATATTTTCTTTAATTGAAAAGTGGTACCCTTTGGTACTTTGATCATTTTTTTATTTTTGCTTAAGCTTGGGCTTCCTTGTGTACAAAGTGAAGGTCTTCATGGACAAGCACAAAGGCAGCTAATAGACTGCGCATGTTCCTGAAGATAAACCTCAACAACATGTATTGGCGTTGGAGTAGCAACTTATGAGATGATATGAGAACTTAACATAATTATAACTAGATTATAGGGTATTATTTCTTTTTCATTGTTTTCTTCTGACCTTGTCTGGACAGTGTGAAGTAGACTTGCAATCATGCAGTTGTTTGTGCCAAATATTTAGTGAACTTTCTTATTTAATCACTGGATCTTTTGTCACATGATGTATATTTTTGAGTCTTCATACATGTGTTCTTTTTGATAAATTATGTTCTTCTTCTTTAATGTTTTCTAGTCCTCCAGGCTCAAATTTGTTCAACATGTGGCAACATTGGATTTGCTGAGCAGCTCGTGACTTGTTACGAGTGCAAGAAGTCTACTGACCATATGTATGCTCTCTATCCTTAGGTTTTTTACTCATAGTATGAAATATTGTTGTAGTTGTAATTCTAACTAACAAATACCAGTTATAGGCCTTATTATCTGAATTAGTTGAAGCACTGAAACCTTTTAATTCTTTCTCATGTATCAGCTAGTCATTCTTACCATTTTACCAAATCTAGAGGACATAGCATGAAGATCTTAATTTATTTGACTACATTTATGGATATATTATTGGTTGCTTTAAACAAAAAAAAGGGTCCTATTAGTGTATTTTTCTAATCATTTTTGTTAACCCTTTTCTGTGCTCCTTGCTCAGCCTACAGGGTAGACACGATCATCAAGTGTTCTTATTGAGATTCATCAAATGATTTCATATCTATTTTACCAATGACAGACCTTATTTATGATTTTATGCTTCAACAGCTATCTCCACTGCCAAGCATTTTGATTCTTACAACTCCGCACTCCTACATTAAGTGACAATCTTCTGTGCAACAAATACAAATGTTCTTTTGGTGATGCACTGATGTGTGTTATTTTCTATATTTTTTGAGGCGACCAAAATTTTCATTTATTTGGGAACCCTGTTTTGTTTCATTTTTTTTGTTTAACTTCAATTTTGTCTGATTTGCATAACCCCATCATATGGGAAAGCTCATGCCCTCAAGTACCACCATCCAGGAAGTAATCAGTATAACTCTGATCAACAATATTTCGTTTCCCTCCAGTTATTGCATCTGGGACCGACTACTTAAGGTTCCTACAGTGTGGTATTGTGAAGAATGTTTAGGAGCTCCAGCGGATCACTTAGAGATAGAGAAGACATCTAAAAGGCAGAAGATTGTTACTGGCACAGAAAAAAGTAACGGTCTCCTTGAAAGAAGTCCTCCACTAAAATCCAGTGAGGTTACTAGACATGTTAATGATCATGAGCAGCAAAGTTGGGCTAAGAAGTCTGTCTCTACCATTTTGAACACTAAAGTAAAATCTACGGCATGTGCAAATTCAGAAGCATTATTCCGTCAGGGAGACAGTATGTCTTCTCCAGTCTCCAACATCTCTAACTCACCCAGTTCAATTCAGTTCCTCTATAAGAAAAAAATGGGACCTGCTGATGCTGATGTACACAGTCCTCCTTCAAAGTATATTAAAAGAATGTCAGAAGTTGGTAATAGGAAGGCTGAAACACCAGAAAAAGCTAAAGCTTCAGGTGTGAATATGCTGCTTATTCATCATATTGTTTGCTATAGTACTCGCTGTGATAGTAGCCCATTAATTACTTTTTATGTGCTGTTTGCAGGCAGTGCCTTCCATTCTAATTCTGAGTTTATAAGAACTGGTTTCCCAGAAACCAATATGCCAACACTGGTCAATCAATATGAGGAGGTTCTACATTGCCATTCTCCACAAGTTTCCTGGAAGTAAGTAACTACTTTAAACTCTTTGTGAGATATATGACCAACTGACTTCTGAATAAAGTCATTTATCTCTTTTCTTGAAAGTTAATGGCTTACTGCCGTTCTATTGGGGACCAATATGAGCCATAGAATGATGACCTGAATCATGTCCGGATCTTTTAGTATCATCATAGTTCACCAGCTTCTGGTTTATGACTTGTGAGTCTTTATAGCCAAGTTCTCTCCATTGTACAGCCTGATCTGATTCTCCTTATTATTGGTGTTCCTCTCAAAGTACAGTTAAAAAAAAAGAGACTTGACTCCCACTAAGTGTCAATAACCTGGAACATCAGTTAAGATGCTGCTGATGTACGGCTTCCTGACTTTCACTGGGGGATTTGATTGCCTAAACAATATCTCACTGCACTTTTGTATGTTATGCAGAAGAACTAATATAGAAAAAAAAACAGGCATAGGAAAGTGATATCACCCAATATTTTAGGTCTACTACATTCTGAAGGATGATATTCGAATAATTGGATGATAACTTGGGAGAAAAAAAGGTTAATAGGAATCACTTATGGATTGCTACACAAGTTTTCTTCTCAAATCCAATCTGGATTCTAATCATTCTTCCGATTTTAACCTGAGTTGCACTACTAGAAGAAACAGTAATACCAATGCATTTATTCCAAAATATTAACCTGAGTTGCACCATTAGAAGCATTGTAAATCTAGTTATCAGGATTGCAGCAACCTTCAATGAATTTGGAGTTCTTCATAGGGAATATATGAAATTGGGTTGTTATTTGGGATGTCTTTGTTCTTATTCAGGAACAAAAGTTAATATTAATATTTGCTGATCTATTTAACATTATTTTATGGTTTGGATATTTAAGAACTAAGACGACCTGCCAACCGGCCTTCTAGATTTTATGAAAAGGACCTCTCCTTCTCATACCTAGACTGACTAGGATTTTGGTACAAGACTGAGGGTTGATGTCACGTATGACAGATGATCATAAAAGTTGAACATTTTGTTGGAGCAGCCTCATGCCACATAGCCAACCCCATTCAACCCATTCTGATGAGACGAGAATTGGATGATGATGATATTAGGAAGTAATACAAACTCACCTTCGATAAAGTCACTACCATTAGTTATTAGAATGGTTTGAAAGAGAGGTGTTTAAATGTTTGAATTGATCTAATACTTTAGTTAGATAAAAGGGCCAACGACCAGAAGAGAAGCTTAGATTCCCCAAGGATGGAAATACTGCACTTTTTATGCTCCAACTAAAATTGACCAAATTTGGAGTATGAAACAATTTCTTGGACTGTTTTTCAAATAGCTCCCAGTTTCACAATGACAAAAAGACACCATATATATACTACTTCAGATTGAGATTGATGGACGTTGCGGACAGTCGAGATAAAACAGAAAACGATAAGAAGCAGAAACGCAGATGAGACAGATTTTATGTTGAAACTTAAACCAGGAAACTATGTTGAACGAAAATGGATCCTTTAACGTTCTGGAAGAGGCATGCTACATCTTGTGGACTATGTTATCCGGACTCTCCACTTTAGGAGAAGTACCCGTGTCCACCGGGTAGGACATGAGTATGGGTATGAAATCCATATCCGATCTCCATAGTGACAATTGGATCCTTCATGGTCCTTTATGGTGACAATCGAAAAATTGGTAGTAAAGTAGATAGTTTATTTTAATATGGTAGATTGGTAGTAAAGTTTATGAAACCTTACAAATTTAATTACATGATGTCTTTTTATGAAACAATACAAATTTAATTTTAAGTTTAAATATATAAAACAATGCAAATTTTATTACAACTCTCTTTTTATGAAATCATACAAATTTAATTAAAGAGTATATCTTTTTATGAGACCGTGCAAATTTAATTACATGTCTTTTATGAAGACATACAAATTTAATTACATGATGTGTCTTTGAATATGAATCCATATTCAAATGTATTTATTTTAATAGTCATATCCCCGTACCCGTATCCGTATCCAAAATTTGGATCATTTTTAGCTGTGTCTGTGTGTCCTTCAATTATGAGTTTGAAGGACCCGACTCTTTGATATGTACCCGTACCCGACACTCGTACCCGAGTCCAGGTAACATAGCTTGTGGACATTCTATGTAGAGCATATATGTAACTCTAAAAATGAAACTTATATCTGCATGTTGCAATAAAAATGGACTACTTCTGCAGTTATGGATATAAGTAAATGCTATATTTTGCTTATTGCATAACTGGATCTTTTAACTTTGTAACAAAATGTGTGTGTGCTAATGGGGAACCCCAAAGTGTTGGGATTAATGCTCTGTCATCATTGTTGTTCTTGTTTTGGTTGCTACAATATCCATGTTTACTGCATTTTGGATATATTTTACAAGATAACCATCAACAACAAAGTCTTTATCCTAAAATAGTGGTCGGCTATTTCAATCCTTTTTCTTCCATTCAGTTCACTTAATGGACCTTTTAAAAGTAGTCTGTGTTTACTTTTTCTTTACTTTGGTTTCTGCAGGGGAACATTTGAAATTTTTGATGTGGCTTCTCACCTCTATAAGAAAATGCGAGCTCATCTTCCTACAGCAATATGCCCAAAAGTGTATGAAAGTTTGAAAAAAATGCCTGAAACATTAAAGTTCAAGTTATCTCCTCGCGAAGATATATGGCCAAAAATCTTTCGATTGGAACCTCCCACAAAAAATGACATGGGATTGTACTTTTTCCCCAGCGAATTAGGGAGGTATGGTAGGGACGCATATGCCTTATAATTACGTAGATTTATAGTTTCATGGGAATGAAAGGACCCTCGCTAATGAGGTTCATCTGGTAGTCTATGTCAGTGCTGAGGACTTTTGTTTCAACTGTTTGTATTGACTTTTTTTTTGAATGTTGAGAAAACAGTTCATTCAAAAACGGTTATTTTCTGTTAGATGAACATTATCTTTTTCTTCTAATTCTAGATTTTCTTGCGTTATAGGCCTAAAGATAAGTACCTCCGACTTTTGGAGCGTCTCAACTCACGAAATTTGGCAATGGTGACATGCATGAATGATGTACAACTATTGTTGTTTACATCGGATGAACTGCCTTTTGGTTCTCAACGTGAGTATCATTCATTTGCTTTAGTAGGTTTTGGATAAATGGAGATTCATTGGCCTATTAGAGTGTATTTTGTTTGACATGCCTCAAACTTTTTTCAAGACTTTAGCAGTGCATCCTGCAAAAGAACATAGACACATCCTTCATGCTTATGGTATAAGTTGTATATCAGCATTAACATCATCATCAACAAAGTGTCTTTTCTACCTTTCTTCAATTTGTTTTTCTGTAGTATCCTCTGCATTTTATGTTGATTTTTGTTAATCTCAGCATAGCAACAAATTGTAGATAGGTTCTTGTTTCTTCACCTATGTCTTGTACGCTGAACATTTTGAACAGTATAAGCATGCTTTATGTGATGGAAATCCTTTTTCATCAGAACAAAAATAAAATAAAACATGATTAAATTAAAAATTATATTATACGTTCTAGTGCAGTAAGAGGTATTAATGATGTTTTTTTGGAGGCAGGAAAAGATGCAGAGATCTATTTGTGGGGTCTATTCCGCCATGTGAAGCATAGGAAACCCAGTTGTAAGATAAAGGTGGAATATCCTTCATACGACTCTCCCATGGATTCGAGGGACAACGATTGTGCAGAGCTAAATCTTCCATCTCAATGCAGCTTTGAGGAAGTTGCTATGGAAGTTGACATGGTAGGCGGAAAAGATGTTGGCAGGATGGACATACCCATACGAAGACCTACTCTTCCACATTGTTTACTGGAAACAAATGCAAAATGTTTGAATTATGTTGAAAGATCGTTAGTCCAGCTTTCTTGCGAGAAGCTGGCCAGCCCCAACATTCTAGATGTTCCTCCTGGTTTTTCGAAACTTAAGCCACCAATCTTTTCTGAAGAGTTGGGTTCTAAATATCATAGTGGCTCCCTTGAGTCCACATTCAAAGGCTGTACCCATTCAAGGGAAGATATACCAGAAGAAAACACCTACACTTCAGATCGCTCTCCAGAAACTAATGCAAAAGACTTGAATTGTGAAGAAAGATCATCTGTCCAGTGTTCTTCGGCAAAGAAAGTGAAGGCAGGTCCTATCCTTCCAGATGTTCCTCCTTGCCTCTCTAAAGTTGTGCCACAAGATGATCTTATGCTCCTGAGTTCTAAGCATATAAATCTCTCCCTTGAGTCCACCTCCAAATCTTGTATACCATCAAGTATAAAATTACCCATACAAAGAACCTGCACCTCAAATGGCTCCGCAGAAACTAATGTGGATTCGAGGGACAACGATTGTGCAGAGCTAAATCTTCCATCTCAATGCAGCTTTGAGGAAGTTGCTATGGAAGTTGACATGGTAGGCGGAAAAGATGTTGGCAGGATAGACATACCCATACGAAGACCTACTCTTCCACATTGTTTACTGGAAACAAATGCAAAATGTTTGAATTATGTTGAAAGATCGTTAGTCCAGCTTTCCTGCGAGAAGCTGGCCAGCCCCAACATTCTAGATGTTCCTCCTGGTTTTTCGAAACTTAAGCCACCAATCTTTTCTGAAGAGTTGGGTTCTAAATATCATAGTGGCTCCCTTGAGTCCACATTCAAAGGCTGTACCCATTCAAGGGAAGATATACCAGAAGAAAACACCTACACTTCAGATCGCTCTCCAGAAACTAATGCAAAAGACTTGAATTGTGAAGAAAGATCATCTGTCCAGTGTTCTTCGGCAAAGAAAGTGAAGGCAGGTCCTATCCTTCCAGATGTTCCTCCTTGTCTCTCTAAAGTTGTGCCACAAGCTGATCTCATACCCCTGAGTTCTAAGCATATAAATCTCTCCCTTGAGTCCACCTCCAAATCTTGTATACCATCAAGTATAAAATTACCCATACAAAGAACCTGCACCTCAAATGGCTCCGCAGAAACTAATGCTACAGACTTGATTTGTGTGCAAAGACCGCTAGTCAAGTTTTTCATGGAAAAACTGATCAGCCCAATCCGTCCAGAAGTTCCTAAATGCTTTTTGAAAGACAAACCTTCTGGATCTTCGGAGCTCTTATCTTCTATACATCGTGGTAACTCCCTTGAGTCAACCTCCAATGCTTCTAGACCTTCAAAACTGCACAGCGGTTACAATCTGTCTTCATCTATGGAGGGAGTAGCATCAGCCCCTAATACACCAGACATGCAATCAAAGCATCATAAGGTACACCACCTAGTAGCATTTTAATTTCTTTGAGAATCTACTTTTGAACTTTGATTTGCCAAAAAAACAGCAGAACCTGATGGGAACTTTTCATTTCATATGAATGATTGACTCCATAAATCTAACTTTGTTCTTGTGAGATATACAGTATCGGGGCCTAATACGACGTCTTAAAAAGACGATCTTATTTCAAAAGAGAGTTATTTATAGTTTTTTTTGCCATTCTCCAAGTGTTAAGCTAAAGGTTTGATCTGTCATAAGATCTTGCAGTTGGATTATGGTTAGGCAAATATTTTGTTATGACCAATATCCCGTATTATGATCCAAAAGTTGAATATTATTTATGGGTAGCTTAACCATACTAAAATATGACCAGTACCAAATAGTGATCATCTCCATAATATTATCTTCTTCATATTAATTTGTTTTGTTCATTTTTTCCTTTGGATTTTTCTTTTTCTTTTTATCTTTTGGAGTCAGGGCCTTAGAATGTCGAAGGATTATTATCTTTATACAAATCCCTACTGGAGCTATGCTATGTGATGGAGAAAACTTTGAATTCGTTCTTTGAAACTTTTCTTCCCAAGAGAGAGATTTCCCTTGTCCTTGCTTAAACATTGAAAAGAGTTTAGCTTACTGAGAAAGGGAAAAGAACATACATGAAAGATAAGAGAAGAAATAAGTTAGTCAGAGAAAGGATGGGAGAGAAAGATGGAGGCAAAGGAAAATAAATGGGTTGTAGGGAAGTTGGTATTACTTTATCTGGAAAAAGGCATGATCATAATCCAAGGGTTAAACCTGAGGTATTCTTACCAACAACATATTTTACTGGAGATGTTTGGCATGAATCGGTCATTTGTTCCCATATGATGCATTGTTATCCAGACTTAGAAACACCTATTGCCTTGATATCTATTATTCAATCTTCTGGCCCCAATACATACCCTGAAATCAAGCATTTCCAGATTAGTTTGTAGCTAAATGCTGTGCACATATCTGCTAACCTTCTCAAGCCCAATCCTCCCTCTTAGTACTGTTAACATTGGTCCAGCTGATGGCAATGGCATGAATACGTATTTTCCTTAAGTTGGCACACATCTGTTGAATTCTGTGAATGTTCGTCTTTGTAAGTGTAAAACTTTGCATTCAGTATAAGCCTATAGCTCATATTACTGATTTAACTAGCTCAATCATGCCGGCAAATGACACCACTTTGCATTTTATATTTATATTATGTTATTTATGTTTTTTAATAGGTTTGGGCCTACGAGCATTTCATTATAAATTTAGGGGAGCTTTAGTTTTCTACATAGTGAAATTTATAGTGAAACAAAACAACATAAATAGTGTCATACAACCTATTAAAAAAAAAAATCTCATTATTCCAACCGTTATAATCTCAGCGTAAGATTTTACCTGTTGATAAAAAAAATTAAAATTAAGGGAAACACCAGGTGATATTGTGTTTTTGTTACAGAACGCAAGATAATATGGCCTTTCCATTGATTTCTTAAAAAAAATCAACCAAAATGCCAGATCGTCTGGCCGCCAGAACACAATATTGCAAGCTTCAAAAACACAAGATCATTTATACAATTTTCAAGAACTTGGCATCCTCTATCGAATTTCACCTTTTTTTTTTACTCTGTTGAAAATTTTCTGTTTATAAAAATATTGCAAACTTTAGGTCTGAATTCTTCAATTATTTTTGTTACAAACGTGGCACCAACGAATAAGAAGAAGAAACACAAGAACACAATATTTAACATGGTTAGGAGATTTTCTCATGCATCGATGGCCGTACACAAGTTATTTTATTATTTCAAGAGAGTTACAGTTACAATAGATTGAAGCCATATTTAAAACAAAAGATTATGGCAATCACCAACTTCAATATATTTAGTGAACTACCCCCACTAATTAATATACGAATGGAACTCAACCTACTATTGTACGGACACGTATACAAAAAAATTGCCGAGTAGGAATCTGATCAAAGGTCCACAATCTCTAACAGTTTTTGCATCGTCTTAGGAATTAGTGTAATGAAGTTTTGGCTAACTTGCTTCAGAAGCTTATCTTTTGGGGGAAAGAATTATATCATAGCCTCCAAAATAACCTTCTTCAATAATAGGATAATCATGTTAATTATACATCTCTCACAACCTCTTGTGCTATCATGTCATGTTCCCGTAGTAGTTGCCCTTATGGTCCAGTTTTTAATTCTATTTACACTTAAGTGTTGCCTTGATCCTTCCAGGGAAGAACTTTGTCCATTGATCTCCAATTCTCAGCCAATCATACTCTCTTTGTACTAGGTCTATCTCCTTCAGAGTAAGTTTTGCAACTTATGACTAATCCGTTTTTCCTATGCTAGTTGCACATCCAGAACGTGGTCCTGCATATTCTGTTGAACCTCTGCTAGTTTTTTTGGAGCACCAACAACGAAGACGAACAATCACAGGGACAAGATTTACGCGGTTCGAAGATTTTCTCCTATGTCCACGGCCACACAAGTTAGTTTATTATTTCGAGAGAGTTACGATTACAAGAGATGAAGCCCTATTTATAGGCTGAGATTAGGCAACCAGCGAGTTCAGTATAATTACTGAACTACCCTACTAATGTATTACCAAACTATCCCTGTATTACTAAGTTGGATTGACGAATCATGACCGGATGTACAGTAGATCTGATCAAAGCTCCACAATCTCTTAACAAGTTTATTATTCCATTCCACTTCACCTGTGTGTATATTTGTTAGTGTTCCCTTCCAAACATTTCAGGGCTTGTTTGGCCATCTTCAATTTCTTTACCGGCCTATCCATGGATCTCCCTTGAACACGAATCCAATCCTTTCTGTACTTGTGCTACACAGACAGACAGACAATTTGTTTCTTGAATTATTCACTTATGGTCTTGCAGAAGTAGGTCAGTGTAAGTTATGCCTTGACAAACTTGATAAGGAAAGTGAAGGGACTATGGCAAATCATGATCTTAAATACTCCCTTGATATAGCATGACTACCGAATTTCTTATTATGGATCGCTTACCTACACCATTTGTATCTTCTGTGAATTGTTCCAGATAATTGTAGTAGCTCTATATGGTGAATGATGCTTGATTATTGTATGTTGTGGAACAAAATGATAAATCCTACGATGACACCAAGTGCAAATTTCAGGAACAGTCCCCAGGTTATCAGAATAGATCTCCAATGCATATCAAAAGCAGCCATTCTAGTTCCTCAGCAAAAACTAAGAAAGAGGTGACCGTGTTTTCTTCTCCTGTCAGAGATGCCAAACTGCATGCAGGAAGCAAGAACCTTCCATCTCCGTATGCTGAGAAAGTAAATAACTTCTCTGAGAACCTCTCACAGGAGAGATTTTTCATCTCCAACAAAGATTCAGAGAAGAGGGGGCACAACAATTTCTTGGAGAGGTCTAGCCGCAGTGGAAATATACCACAACAAGATGTCAAAGTGCACTCAATGAAGAAGAATATTGGGCCAAAGGAGAGTACAGAGCAAGAGTTCAAAAGAGCTGATCAAGATAATATGGTTAATGAGGAAGATGAAGGAAGGAAAGAAACAGTGCCCCAAAGTAGGATAAGTTGGGTGCAACAAAGCAAGCCTGATCCTGAGGAGTGCATGGAATACAAAAAGAGGGAAAGAGAGGGAACACTATACTTGACAAATAAGAAAGTTCGTTGCAGTCCATTAGAAAACTCTCAGTCCCCCTTCCCAGAAGCCCGGCGATGGGCAGGTTTGGTACGTGAAAGCAAGAATGCTGTTGCTGATGAATTAGTTTCCAAGAAAGACATCGAGCAAATAGGGAAGGAAAAGCAAAGTAAGTTGGACTCAGAAAATAAGACTTTATGTACAGTCTCTGTCCTTCATAGTAGCCCATCAAACATTCTTGAACTGCCCAAACATGGAATGCAGGGACCGAAGAAAATAGTTTCTTATAAGTTGGTGACGGATGGAGATATGGAGGTGGAGGAGAAGATGAAAAGCCAGAGAGAGTTGGACTCAGAGGCTAAGCACTTGAGTCTAGTCGGGTATCTTTATAATAGCCCATCAACCAACCCTGAACTGCCCAAAGATGGAATTCAGAGAAAGAAGATAATGGTTTCTTATAAGCCAGTGTCGGATGGAGATAGAGAAGTGATGGAGAAGAAAAGCACGAGAGAGTTGGATTCAGAAAATAAGACTGTATGTTCCGTCTCTGCCCTTCATAGTAGCCCATCAAACATTCTTGAACTGACCAAACATGTTCCGCAGGAACAGAAGAGAACAGTTTCTTATAAGTTGGTGATGGATGGAGATAAGGAAGTGGCTGAGAAGATGAACAGCAAGAGAGAGTTGGATTCAGAGGCTAAGCACTCAAGTCTGGTCGCGGATCCTTATAATAGCTCATCAACCATCTCTGAACTGTCTAAAGATGGTTTTCAGAGACAGAAGAGAATGGTTTCTTATAAGTTGGTGATGGATAGAGATAGAGAACTGGTGGACAAGATGAAAAGCCAGAGAGAGTTGGATTCAGAGAATAAGCAATCAAGTCTGGTTGCTGATCTTTATAAAAGCCCATCAAGCAACACACAAATACCTTTGCTCGCCGACTTCTACAGTCCATCAAGCAGCAATTGTTTGGCACGAATACCTTTGGTCGCCGACTTCTACAGCCCAACAAGCGGCAATTGTTTGTCCGTAAACGAATCTAGCAACCCTGAACAGACAATTTCCTCAGCAAAACAAGATGAGAAAGAGGGAAAACGGGAAAGGGGTAGGATGGTTTTTGAGGAATGGGGTGACAAGGAAGATATTAGGGGCCACAACAAGATGGATACAGAGAAGAGGCAGATGGGTTCAATCTTGGATGATCATAGTAACCCAACTTGTAGTGGTCAACCATCTCCATCATCAGCCACCCCCTACTACCCCTCTTTGCTCACCAACTGTAAACGATCGCAATGCTGAGTGGTACAGCCAGGAAGGATCTCGAGTTGGATATTGGCAAGAGCACCCCTTCATTTTCCCCATGCCTTGGCTTGTCATTGATGCAATATGTGAAGAGTGGGAATGCCATCTCAGTAAGCTCGAGTGAACACCTCAAGCAAGATGGTAGTGTAAAGTAACTGCGATCATCTTGTGAGTCATCAAGGACATCACAGACTAACTGAAAGACATGTTATTGACATCTTGAGCACAGTATATACGTCTCTATTCTATCTTTTCTTGATATAGATAAAGTAGAAATATACTATTTTGAAGAGAATCGATAGCTTCTCAAGTTGTACAAAAAAAAATGCAGATGTAACTAATAGATTACGTGGTTTGGTTTATATAAATGCATATGCTCATGCGGATGGTTGGTATTTGCTTATAGAACTTTGATCTGCAAGGAACAGTAATACTCCCTGTATGATTCTTGCTAGATGTTCTCTTGATGTCAGTTTTCTCATATTCAACTATAAGTTTCCAAGAAAGCTGTTTTGCGTGCTTTATGCGCACGCAGTATTCGCACGCGGCGGCGTGTGGTGGCCTCCGTCCATCACTCCCCTTAGTGCTCCGTTTCTGTCGGCCGGCCCATCCACCGCGTGCGATTATTGCGAGCGCATAAAGCGCGAAAGCAGAGCCCGTTTGATAAGTATCATGTCATTGTAGAGGTGGATATATATATATATATATATATATATATATATATGTGAGAAAAAAAGAAATATGAGTCATATGCTCATATTCTTACATGAGTCAATGCACATGTAGACCAATAGGAATGTAGTGAACTAATGCACATGGACCAATATTTTAAATCGTTCTCAAACCTTTTTATAAAGGGAGTATATAAATTTTTAATAATATTAATCAATCTCGGTTATAATTGTAAATTCCTTATTTCTTATCCATAGTTAAATAGGTTGAAGACTATTCACATAATTAATGGTATTATGAATTATGCCCTATCATAGTTTTCGAAATGCCTTCAAACAACCCCTAGTAACTCCGGACAGCTGAAAGTGGCTATTGATTGCTTGCCAAATTCCTTATGCGATGCTACATTTAAAGAAGATGTGGTTGCGTGACTCTTGTGCAGCATTGCACAACATGTAGGAGAGGCGTCCCTTTGCCAGAAGTCAGCTATCTTTCCCTTCTTCAATATGTTCCTCCTGCACTTCCTCCATTAGCATACGAGCCGCTTGGTGCGCCGATGTGTTCCAAACCCCATGTCGAATAACGCTGCTGACTTTGTCCCGTCCTCTAATCATCTCATACATCAGTCATCCCAATTTGCCAACCAAGCTACTACCAGGAATCGAACCAAAAATAGTATCCTCACCATCCGTAATGACCCTCGTTATCAGAGGTTTGATTCGTTGTCTTTAACTAAGAATTGTCTAGAAAATGAGGGATTGGCTATTATCTACCTTTGAATCCAGAATTGAGCTTAGTTACGTATCTCCCTTGCAACCAACTTGCCCACAGCTCAGAAACCTCCACTCAAGTTTGAGAGCAGAGGTGTCTTGCATCATACGCAACGATCGGAGCCCATCACTGTAAACCCCTTGTCTCAATTGAAAACATCCATAGATTTTAAAACCATTAAAGTAGGCTTTAGATTATCATTTATAGTAAGTAGGTAATTTAAATAGCTAATTAACATAAATAGATGCTCACGTTACAGTTTATTAGGTTAGACAAAAATATTAATAAAAGGAATTATATAAATATTATATGTTTTGGATATTCATTTTAAATTAGTTAAATAAATAAGTAAAAGAAATTAGGTATATAATATTGGAGTTTTGCTTTGCCAAATTAGAAAAGATAGTCCTACATTGAAAAAAAAACTCAAAGTGAGTATCTCAATATATATAGCTCTACTTTGTATTGGGGTATACACATGGGATGTTGTGGCCCATGTGCGTGCCATGTAGGGTGTTTTCCTAGACGGACTAATTTTAGATTTCTCAAAGAAATATTTATGCATTTTGTCACTCTCTTTGAAAAATTTTCATAGGAGCTAAGTCCTGTAGGGGATTAGCGACTCGGACTTGGATTAGGGCTCGGACAAGGGCACAAAGTAGTGCTTTGATGGTGCATTTTGCACTTCGCACGTGCGCGAGATGACGCTTGCGCGCAGATCCTGAGCGCATTTCTTAGAGCATTTTCTGCACACGACTCTACGTGCGTATCTGTACAAATCATAGTGCGGTTACAGAAAATGCAGGATGTGTGCACATATTCTGTTAATTGTGGGATTTTGACGGTTATGGTAGATTAAATCAGTTTATACTGATCATAATCTTTTTGGATTCTATTTAGATTGATTGTTATTTTACCATAATTGGATGGTGACAAGGATTAGGATTGGGTTTCCACCTACCTCTGTAACCCCCCTATTTTTTATTTTTTTTCGTAATTATTATAATTATTAAAAATCTTTTTAGAAATCATGAGAGATACAAATAAACACATGTTACACCTATGTCACACTACCCAAAAATATGTAACAATGTGCTAGTTATAGCTCTTAGAGGCTCACAATTAGCTTTAGAAACCTTTTTTTTAATATTGTATTTTAGAATTTGTGAGATTTTTTTGAGAATTTTTGCATAATTAAAACTTAGGAAAACATTTTTTAATAACTTTCAGGAATTACTGTGAAGCTATACAAAATTATTTTAGTACCAAACATTTATTTTAGGCTTAAAAAGCCTAGATATATTTTCTAGAATTTATTGGAATTTTTTTTGGATATTTTATGATTTATTTGGAAATAAAAAAAGATAAATTGAATTAATAAATAATTTTTGTAATTAAAATCTGTATTACACAGTCATTATTTCAGTCATCAACCAATCAGCAGCTTGCGGGGCCGTCTGTCAGTGACTGGGTGTTCATGTAGGTGTGCCCCATGTGATTCCCTATTTCTAGCCTAGCCAAGCCAACTTGAGCTGAGCCGAGCCGGTCTTCCATTATCCCTTGGATTTGGCGGGCTCCATTAGATGGTCGCCACGTGGCGAGCCAAACCCTTAGCTCATGTCACGTACCAGAACTAGAATATTGGAGAGCGGGGGCCTGACAAAGCCAGCTACGTATATCTGAGTACAAAGGTACCCTAAGATATGGTCACGACTATCTAGGAGACAAGTGGGAGGACTCTAGCATGCCACTGACGTCTCCTATGGTTAGACAAATCCTATCTCAATCCAATCAACACAAAAAACAATAAAGATTAAATCATATATGTCACGCCCCAGTCCCAAAATACGTAGGACCAGGAATACGTGACACGCCAGCTACGCATTCGACCAGACTCTGGTCTGACTCGAATACGTATAAGCTGTAAATATACAAGGCACTATCTAGATATCCCATAAATGTAAACCTCTATGTCTCAATCCACAATGTACAGAAGTATACAAGAAAGAGCTATATGTGCTAGAGTCGGCCGCCCCATAACACACTAACTCGAATAGACTCGAGAAGAAGTATGAGTATATAAAACTAGGCTACAACAGCAGATGAATAATCAATGTACAATAACCATAATGCCGGTAGATAAGATGTGAGTACCTGGTACCATGCTCGCCAGACATGCGTCTCCAACAGCAACTCCAAATGCTCCGTAATCATCTATGCTGCAAAACTGGCAGGAAACCAGGTCCTCAGAGGGACGTAACAAGGTACAAAAATGCAACATGCCAAGTAAACAGAAAATACAAGTGCACGACAGGGTACTCTATCATAACCAAACAAGTGTGACACAGTTTAAAGACAATGTTCGACGCTTGGGCTGTCCAAAATAAAATCGTAGCTCCGAACACAGAGACACACGGGGCGTACCGTAGCTCCGAGCACAGAGACACACGGGTGATACACTACTCTAGAATACAGGATCACTACATATACATATATAAGCGCGTGCATAGGAGCCCAAACGTCTAGTAACTGTCTTCCCCTTCCCAAGCGGTCAACGATGGTGCGCTGAACCTGAACCTCTATCTAACAGTCTCGACTCACGGAAGTAACTCAACAGACGCGACCCTAAGGTCGTCCCAGTCTCTGGTCATGATGTCAGTATCAGGATACAAGAATCTAGCACGATCATAGTGTATGAGTGTGTCCTGGGGTGTCGATGTACTCAGGTACGTGCATCGAGGTACTACAAAGCATCTAACAATTATTCTAAGACGTTACGACGAACGTCAGCACCCGGTTGTGATCCGGACGCGAGGTATCGAACGTCAACATAAATACGTGCACAATGTACATAATGAAACAATAAATATCTATAAACTAAAATACAGGATGGCAAGGTACACTTGCCTGCGTGCGGCTGCTGATGACGGGGTCCCGATACCACGTCCAAGCCCTCAGGTCCCGCGGTACCTAGAGATGAGATACAAACCAGTAATCAATAATCTGTTCCTCGACAGACAGGGATGCGACATACCTCTACACCTAAACTCAGTCTCAGCTACGACTCACAGGGACAAGACACTAGGGGGGTTTGACCACAGTTGACTATCGGTACGATAGTTAAAACATCTAGTCACCAGTACCATATCATCAAGCCATCCTCAAAACACAATTTATGATTTTAATTTCTTCGTTTCATATCGTTGTTACCAGTCACCAGGTGCCTCCCTAAGTTAATCACCTTAAATTTTTAGTTCCTAAATTACCGATCACACTAGTCCTCAATCAGTCATTCACCTACTATCCTTACTAATCATACATTTAAATTGAGCATTTTACACTACACATAAATCCTTCATCAATGTCGTGCTCCTAGGTGTTCATCAATGTTCAGTCAATTCCGAGCCTTATTTCTCCTCAATTTAATTCTCCGTAAATAATTTAGGATTTTACCATTATGTAATATATTCATAACATCTCGTCAAAAATCAAATTCCAAACCTCCGTGCAAATCATTAAAGTTCATATTAATTTACGTAGACATAAACCCTAACCTACATTTAACCCTATTCTCAAGTCCTCATAATCAACATTCACCTTAATCATCTTATTAACACATGATTATTTATACTACACCACAACTACACCACCATTTTAAACTCTAACCCTAGCTATGCATACAACCCATATATAACAATACCCTAACTAACACAACACAATATATAACAATATCAAAAAAGGAGGGGGAGAGTGGTATACCTCGACGAGGCGAGGTGGCACAAGGGGGTGACCGGAGAACGGTTGCCGGATGGGTGGCTGCGGGGTGGTGCCGAGTGGTGGTAGAGGTGAGGGTGTAACGGTGGTGGTGAGGGTGATAGTGGGAGCTAAGGGTGGTGGTGGTGATGATGAAGTCGGACGGGGAGGAGACGGGGAAGTCGGGAGAGGTGAAGTCGGCCGGATGAGTCAGCCGGGGTGAAGGGCTGCACAGCGGAGCAGTCGCTGCAGCTCGCTGAAGTCGGGGAGTTGCTGTGCCGGACCGGACGGGTCAGGGGTGCTGCACGCCGGGTCGGGTGCACAGCCGAGTCGGCCGCTGCAGCTCGCTGAAGTCGAGGAGCTGTTGTGCCGGACCGGACGGGTCAGGGCTGAGACAGTCGGCCGGAAAGCTTCCGTTGGCCGACCGGAGGAAGGCTTCACCGAGGGGTCGGGGGAGAAACTGAATCGGGCCGGAGCGGGACGGCGCTGCACAGGCCGGTCGGGGTGGAGCCTGTACAGCGGGGCGGTCGGGGTACTGCACCGCTGGTCGGGGGGACATCTGCGGGGGCAGCTGCACCGCCGGTGGTCGGGGAACCGCACAACCAGTCGGGGAGGCACGCACAGCGGTCGACGGAGAATCAGGCCGGCGGTTGGGGGAGCACCGGGGCCGTCCGGAGTAACTCCTTCAGGGGGAAGGTTGGGTGAAGAAAAATGAAGGAAGAAGAAGAAGGAGGAGAAGTTGGCTGTGGTTATTATGAGGAAGGAGGAGAGAGAAAGTAGGGGGGGTTTTCCACACCTAGGGATTAGGGCCGGCTTTGGGGGTTGTGTGAGGGTGATGTGATGGTTTTATAGGGAGGGGTGTTGTAGATTGAGTGGTGAGGATGCTTCCAAAATTGAATGAGTGGCTAGGATTAGTCATGAGGGAAAATTATTCATTCATGAGGAATGGAGGGTGTAGATTAGTCCATTAAAAATAGAGGGCTAGGATTTCACATAAGTAAAAATTATTTCTTAATGAGGAATGGAGTGGGGCTCTCCATATGGTCATGGCCAATAGAGTGAGGACACCTAAATTAAAAAATTGCAACTAAGCCCCTTAAATTCGGGAAATTACACGAACACATAAAATGATGCAAAAATTGTGGAGAAAATCGCGAGTGATGGTTTGCATGGCGAGGGGGTGTTGGGGGTTTGGCACGGGTTTAATTTTTATGGCCATCGGGATTAATTAAGGATTAAAATAGGATTAGGTAAAATTGGTATCCCCGATTTAAATAGAATTAAAGTGTCCCGCGCTTTTGAATTAAATAGGGACACTTGGGGTCAAAATTCGGAAATGACGCAAAGGTAAAAAATGGTGGGGGCTTGGAGTCAGTCCTGGACCCTTTAGTTGGTCCGGCTCAACGGGTTAAGTTGGTATCTCAAAATTGAGGGTAACGACACAGGTGTCCGACACGAAATTAAATATGGGTTACGATTTTTGAAAAGTTGAGCAATTAATTTAGAGCACAACGAGAACTGATTTTAAGTGACGGAAAAGTCCAGTGCCTAATTTGGCGAGTCAAGTCAGAAGTACAATAATCCGATGGAATTTATGGGCTGATATTGGGCTCCGAATAATTAAACAATGATAGGGCGCGCCAAGGGTTGTAATTAAAAGAATTAAAATACCAGACAAACTCAACTCTACTCTAAACCTCAACATCTGCTACCAAAACCAAAATTTTCCAATTCCAACCCTGACTATCTACAGAATAAATTGAGGGGGTTTACAATATATGCGATAAGTAAGGCGTCCCAAACACATATGCATACATGATCATGAGAGTTGACATAATGTAAAGATGCATCGACTGAATATACAAAGGTACGTAAATGTACAACTAGCCGCGGTCCAAAAAATACACATACACCGTCCAAAGATGGAAGGAAATAAAGTCCTAGAAGCAAGGACTAACACATGTCCTTGGCTAATACACCACAAAATAAAGGTACAAAATAAAGTGGGAGAATAAGATAACTCACTCGCTAATCCGAGCCGCAATCCTCTGAGTGCGAGCCATCCGAAGAAAGTAAAGGTAGATCCTCTGGGTCTGCTACTAGACCTGGCCATGTAAAACCAGTGGGGTCAAAATCCCAAGCAACAAGCACCACGAAGGAAGCAAAAACTATGAACTAAAACTCACAACAACGAATAAAGACAAAAATAAATACATGCGGATCGAGATTCGTGCGCTACCAATGCACTTATCTAGAGAATAGAAAAGATAATAAGCTAAATAACATGTGACATAAAGTAAACAACATATGACATAAGTAAACATGGAGCAAGTAAAATAAACATGAACATGTGAACATGTAATGTGTCAGAACAATAACTAAGAACATGTATAAGATCATGAACAATGCCTAAGAACGTATAAGATAATCTGAGGCATGTGAACATGTATAGAACATGGGCCATGTATAGCATGTAAGTACCGGATATGAGATATGACATAAACACTAATCATGTAAAGGAACAATAACTGAATATAATAATAATGGGAACAATAGGACCCATGAATAGACAATAGGACTGTTTCCTACCCTTACACCAAACAAGGACAAAAGGTAGGAACCGACCCTATGACCGTTCACGTGTCCAAGTGAACAACAACAACAACAACAACAACAACAACAACATAATGATGAGAGTAATATCTGAATACAATAACTATGGAAATAATAGGACCCATGAATAGGCAATAGGACTAGTTTTCAACCCTTACACCAAATAAGGACAAAAGGTAAGAACTAATCCTTCGACCGTTCACGTGTCCAAGACAACAACTATAGAAAAGGATAAGCCGACAAGCGACAAAAGAACTTAAAAACTTTTCAAAATCGGAGACATAACCATAAAACTAAATAAGGATCGGGGTTATGGATCTTTTTCTGAGCAGAACTTAACTTCTGGCCACCCACAGACACATATGACAATGTGAGAAAAGAAAATATAATACGCGAGCATAAAGTAAATAGCACACAAACAAAGAAGCACGACCAAGCATTTTCTACGGCTTACTATCATTAGCTAACTAGGGTTATCACAATCCTAATTACTAACAAATGCAATTTGAGGATTTTTATACGGTCACACGCCCTATAGTCAGCCCAAATTATCCAAGCAAGGCCAGTTCAATGTCAATGTAAAGACAATATAAATGTAAAGGCAATGTAAATGTCAATGTAAAGTGCATCACTTAACGGTAAGCTGAAAGTGTGCCCCTCACGACGGAGAGCTCCAAATCCACATGTGGGGCTATGATAAAGGACTACGTGCAACCTGAAAACCTCCCCTTCTAATGCTTATAATTAATCAACTAGTTATTAATCCTTAACATTTCGTTTATGATTCTGAGTGTGGCATTCTGCGAAATCCATCCTAGATATGATGCTCCCCGCAGGGATATGCAAGATCGGACAATAATTTTACAGTTAAAAGCACAAGTCCACAATAGGGAAATATATAAGCAATAAAATAGAAGGGCACCACTACGAGCCACTATAAAGGACAATAAAAGGATCATGGTCAGGAGTGCTCTACAACGAGCCACTATCTAGCATGTACGAGAAATAAGCATACATGAGTGCACTATGACGAGTCACTATCAAGAGGTAAGACATAAACCAATACATGACGTGAGTGCATTACTACGAGTCACTATAGGAATAAGACAATGTAAAAGTAAAGGCAAATATAAAGACATGGTGTCAATAAAGACCTATGATTACATAGGGTGTACAAACTCATTATAACTATACAATGTCATAATATTATGCTAAAGAATCAATAATGTCAAAAAAAATCTCAAAAACGGACAAAAACTGCCTAAAACATGTAAAAATAGCCAAAATAGGCATACCGACGGTATATTATAGTATACCGGCGGTATATTGGGTGAAACATAGACTATACATATATATAAACTGGTATACCTTCGGTATACTGGTATGGGACATCAACGACAAAAAATAGCATTTTTGGGAAACTTATAACGGCCATAAAAACTTTGTTTTAACTCGGAATTCGACGTTTCAAAAGTCAAAATTGAATAAAATAAACTTTCCTACAACATGTGATAATTATATTTCATAAATGTTGAGATTTGATAGATCAATTCCTCGAAATACTCCAAAAATAGATTTTTGAAAAATTGAAACATATTCCAATTTTTATCAAACTCTAAACCAAAAATATACAAGGCTATCGGAGGGTATCACATAGCATATGGGACCAAAATACACAATAAAAATAAGGATATCACACATGACACCAAGATCACACCCCTTATCTCACGGTTAGATCTAAAAATAGGCAAGAGCATAAACATGTATAAAATTCATGAAAATAAATCAAGCCAAGAACCAAAGTAATAGGAATCCATGTAGGAAACATTTATATCTACTAGTATTCAAAAAATAATGACAATATAGAAATCTCAAATTCTAGGTTCATAGAATGGCAATGTGTACTTGCCTAAGGTCGAGCTTCCAGCCTAAACCTTCAACTCCACCTCTAAAAGGGGTTCAGAAACCACACTCTTAGGACTCAAGACTAAGCTTCGAGCTCCCAAGGAAAATGGAGAGGAAATAAAGAGAGAGGGAGAAGAAAGAAAAGAGAGAGGAGAGAGAAAATGAAATGGTATAAATAGAAGGAATAAATTGATCATGACCGTTGAATCAGCTACGTCAGCGATCCACATCACGATTTAAATCAATTCTAACCATTCAAAAGAAAACAAAATAACCATTGGATAATAGGGTGAGTCAGAATCAAGAAACCAATGGGTAATAAAATACATCAATACTATTCCCATAAATATCAAAAAATGATCCTATTACCATTCACGTGTTTAAGTCAACAACTACAATAACACAATGATGAGAGTAATATCTGAATACAATAACTATGGAAATAATAGGACCCATGAATAGGCAATAGGACTGATTTTCTACCCTTACACCAAACAAGGACAAAATATAAGGACCAATCCTATGATCGTTCACGTGTCCAAGACAACAACTATAGAAAAGGATAAGCCGGCAAGCGACAAGAGAACTTAAAAACTTCTCAAAATCGGATCCATTACCATTAAACCAAATAGGACAGTGGTTATGGGTCTTTTCTCGAGCATAACTTAGCTTCTGGCCACCCACCGACACATATGACAATGTGAGAAAAGAAAAGATAATATGCGAGCATAAAGTAAATAGCGCATAAACAAAGAAGCAAGACCAAGCATTATCTACGGCTTACTATCATTAGCTAACTAGGGTTATCACAATCCTAATTACTAACAAATGCAATTTGAGGATTTTTATACGGTCACACGCCCTGTAGTCAGTCCAAATTATCCAGGCAAGGCCAGGTCAATGTCAATGTAAAGACAATATAAATGTAAAGGCAATGTAAATGTCAATGTAAAGTGCATCACTCGATGGTGAGCTGGAAGTGTGCCCCTCACGACGGAGAGCTCCAAATCCACAGGTGGGGGCATGATAAAGGACTACGTGCGACCTGAAAACCTTCCCTCCCAATGCTTATAATTAATCAACTAGTTATTAATCCTTAACATTTTCGTTTAGGATTCCGAGTGTGGCATTCCGCGAAATCCATCCTAGATATGATGCTCCCCGTAGAGATATGCGAGATCGGACAATAATTTTACAGTTAAAAGCACAAGTAAAGACAAGCCACAACAGGAAAATATATAAGCAATAAAACATGAGGGTGCTACTACGAGCCACTATAAAGGACAATAAGAGGATCATGGTCAGGAGTGCTCTTGTCACGCCCCACTCCCAAAATATCGAGGGACTGGACACGGGATAATGGCCAGCAGCACGCACCGATGGACAAACCCAATTTAATGGATCCATCGGGGCATACTTAAGCTGTATTACAAATATCAGGTTTTACTAATCTCATCCACAGAACAGCATGAAGTAAAAACAAAACTGGAATAAATGCTGAAAGTAAAGATACTGTCGAATATCCAGCAAGAAATAATACAAAGTCGGGTGGAGACAAATCCACTACCGATAAACAAGAGAATAAAGACAAAAAAATATAACTAAAACATGCTAGAAAGTAACTAAGTATAAGCAGGGCCATCAACTGCTATCGTACCCTCGTCTGGTGTCGATCCGTAAGCTGCGGGTACTCCTCGTTTGCTAAATCTGGAGAACAAAACCAGGTCCTCAGGGGACATAGCAAGATACAAAAGAATACGATCCAAAATACAGTAAATGAACATGCAAGATAGAGAAGAAAGTAAACACAAGCAAATAAGACACGAGAAATCACTACATCTAAGACGGTGGCATGCCAATGATGCTATCAAACATGACTACAAGCAATCGGGGTAACCGCATCTCAATGGGAGATCACGATCCTATAGAAAGTAGTCCAATGGGGACTCCCAATCTATAGTATAGCTCTTTCGCAGCCCAACGGGAGCTCACGAATGAGGTGGTCAAATAAACAAGTCTCTATTGCAGCACAATGGGTACTCACAATCGAGAATGCTCAAGTGTAGTCAATGCCCAATAACAATCATCTAGGAACTAAGAAATCAGTCAAGTCAATTCAAGGAATGTAGATTAAACATATACCATCACAATATGTCTATGGAACAAATAGTGATCCATGGGAAAGAGCAAATAATGTACATGCACGCAAAACGAGAAAATATGACTAGAGTAGCAGGAATAAATCAAACGCATCAAGAACTATATATGACAAGAAAGTAACAACTGAAAAGGAAAGTATGCAAATATTGTACAACTATCTTGCACGACAATGAAAAATAAATCCAGGATATAAGTAGCAAAACTGCAGGATTTGACAAGGTATACTTGCATGGGTTCTGTCTCCAATTGTAGCTCTGACTTCAGTGGGGATTGCAGGCAGTACTCCGGTTGCTAAAATAGACACCACCATCAGATCCAGAAAATATCAATCAGCTAGAAATGCCTGTCCTTGAGTCCAATTTAGACACAGGGGCAAAAATGATATTTTCGGGTCAAGGCGGGGTCTAGATGTGGGCCGCTTTGCACCGAAAAATGCGTCAGGGTCAAAGGTCTCCAAATCTGTCCAACTTAGTGTCAACAGGTCAGGAACGATGATACGAACCCAACGAAACTTCCAGAATTGGATTCCGATGAGCCGATCACAAAATCGCCCGTCAAGTGGAGCTGTGGGGCCCACGACACGCAATTTTGTCAACGTTCTCAGAATCGAACCAAACTTGGCTCATAGGACCAGCGTATTGCTACGAGTCCGATGGCACAAGTTTCATCTCGATCCGACGTGTGTACACTATGTTACAGCGAGATTCAGAAATGTCGGATACGGGGCGTTGTCCGCGGATACGCATTGATTTTGGTGTGCACGCACATCCGAATCAGCTTCTGCAAAATTCTGTACGTCCGTATCAACGATGCGCACGTATCGGTGAAGACCGCACGCGACTAAGTCGTCCCGTTTGGCGGGGCGTACTCAGTTCTGGGGTGAAACAGGACGTTGTTTTTCCTGTTTTTGGATCGCGGTTCACGATCACCACAGGACGCGATGCACCGAGCGGGTTGCATGGGCACCGAGGGGGTCATGCAGGCTACGCGATGCAACTGACGGAAAAGAAATCGGGGTAGCGAGGAGTGAGATACGAGTACCTGAACAGGGCTCCAAAAACCTGAATTCTTCGTGTCCGACACGTGTCCTGTGTCCGAACCGTGTCCGCCCTAGGGTTGGGTTTAGGGCTCTGGGTCAGGGACTACTGCGGCTGCCGGAGCTGCGGCGGAGGAAGGCCGGAGGCAGCGGGGCGGCGCTGGCCGGAGGCGGCGGCGCTAGCTGGCGGAGGCGGGCTGGCCGGAGGCGGCTGCTGGACGGAAGAGGAGATCGGGGAGAGGTGGCCGCGGTCAGGGGAGGCCAGTGGAGGGCTGAGGAGGGCAGCCTGGAGCGAGGCGGAGCCGCTGGGACGTCGACGGAGGCGCTGGCGTCGAGGTCTAGAGGGGGGAGGCGGAGCCGGAGGAGAGGGTGGTTGAGGCGGAGGAGGGGATTTAAATAGGAGGTCGAGGGAGAGGGAGAGGCGGCGGCTACGGGAGAGGAAGAGGGGGAGGCGGCCGGCGGGGGAAGCCGGAGCGGCGTTGGCGTTACGCGGCGGACGGCGGCGGCGGGTGCGGCCAGCGGAGCGGAAGCGGCAGGGTCTTCGGGTTAGGGGAGAAGAAGAGTCTAGCGGGTTCGGGCGGGTGCGGGTTCGGTCGGGCGGACCCGACCTGACCCGCTAAGGAGCGGTCGGCCCGGTCGGTTCAGCTGGACCAGTTTCAGGCCGGTTTAGCCCGGTTTGAACCCGGTTCAGTCCGGTTTGAATTAATTTAATTTTAAAAATAGTTTTCTGGCTTTCAAAAATATTTTCGGAGTCCAGAAAATTCCAGAAAAATTACTCTAAGTCCTATTTTTCATTTTACACCATAAAATATTATTTTTATAATATATTATTTATTATTATTTAAAATTAGAATACCTTAGTTTTTAATTAATAAAAAACCCGAAAATTTCCAGAAAATTATGAAAAAATCCAATTTAAAATTCTTGAAAATCAGGGGGTTTACAATCTACCCCCCTTAAGAGGATTGCGTCCTCGCAATCAAAGAATAATCGGTCAACAGAGATGACACGGTTGCAAACCTTGTTCGAAGCACATCAAAATCAAGGAGAATCAAGGTTGAGAGTAACACCTAGGAAAAATTATTTTCCTAAGCATTAAAAGTTATGCAATTTCCCAAATGTGGGAAATCTAGGAAATTACAGTTCTAGAAAACCAGGTTATCTTTCAAAAACATATCAGGCTAACATTTCTAAAACATTCTAAGTTATTTAGCTAGTTCAAAATTACTAGGTTAACACTAGGTTATCTATTATTAGCAAGTTAAAATTATCAGGTTAAGTCTAGGGTCACGAACCAACGACACGAACTAAAGCAAATCTAGAAGCATAAAACTATAAGAACTTACGCGCATTAGCTACTCTAAGAGTCTGCGCGTCCTCCAAAGTCATCGTGAGGGCTTGTTCGCTTCCTTGCAGTCGATTCCTCTGCTGCTGAGCCTGCTGGAAGAGTAGTGCCTGGGGTATCAAGGGTGGCCTCGGCTGATACCCACCTGGAGCTGGTGGTAAGACTCCTTCAACTTTCATTTGCGGTGATCCCAATGCTGGATAGGCTGGCCTCGGTACTGGTAATGCTTGTTGGTTAACCTTTGGTGCTCTTTCTCGACGCTCTGGGCATTCCCTTAATAAATGCTGACTGGATCCGCAAGCTAAACATAATCTCATTTTTCGTCTGCACTGGTTTTCTATATGGCCTCGTCTGTGATAATATGGACAGACAGGTATTGCCTGTGGAGATGCTTCTGGTGGCTGGTGAATGTGAAGTCTTTTTGCAACTTCTTCTTGTGGTGCTCCGGCTGGTGCTGATGTGGATGACCTTTTCAGACTGGTCTCTCTCCTGATGACGCGCTCCATGCGTCGTGGTGCAGCAAGGACGTCCGGGTAAGATGTAGGCACAACGGATCCAATCAGTTTCTGTAACTCGAAGTTGAGTCCATCGAAAAATTTCTCGGCCTTCTCTTCTTCTGTCGGGATCAATGTTGGGGCAAAGCAACTTAGACGAATGAATTCCGCGTTGTACTCTTTCACTGTCATGTTGTCTTGAGTTAGGCGATTGAACTTGTCCCGAAGATCTGATCGAACGATAGCCGGAATGTACATCTCCAGAAAGAGTCTGGAGAACTCTTCCCAAGTGACTCGGTCTGGTCCAAGCCGTGTCTCTTCAGATAGCCACCAGTGATGAGCATTGTCCGTCAACTACATTCTGACGGCAGTCATCCAACGTTCCCTTGGAAGCTTAGCTGCTTCTAATTGGTGTTGAATGTTGGTGAGCCATTCATGAACTTCTGTGGGCTCTTCTTTTCCTAAGAAGGTACGAGGCTTCAGCTGGCAGAAATCGGCGATAGAGCCCATCGTTGGTCGTCGTGCCTGCTCTAGTACGGTTACTAGGCTGCGACTCCAAGCCTCTTGTTGAGCTTGCATTATTGCATATATTATTTGAAACATCTGCTGCCCGTCCATGGCCTGCCCTGGTGGAATTACGGGCATTGGTGGAGTAAACTGCGACGATGATGGAATGTCATCTTGCTGATTCGCTTGACTGTGCTGTTGAGCGGATTGACCTTCGTCAACTGGTGTTACTTCCTCTTCATTGGTTACCAAAACATCCCGTGGTGATATTGCAGGAGTCTCGTCGTTTGCTTGTGAATCCATAACTCTGCAACCAAAATAAACAATAAGAGGCGTACAGGAATCAAGGCAGGATGCAATTTCAAGAAATTGATTTGAATCCGATATAGATATCAAGAATGTTTCAAGCAAGTGGATGAGATCCTAAAACTTATCCTATTCTTATTGTAGGCCTGTTCGATCCCTAAGTTAAAACCGAACAATTTAGTCATTGACCTGCATGGGCCACCACAAAAACTATCTCACGCCCCAGTCCCAAAATATCGAGGGACTAAACACGTGATAATGGCCAGCAGCACGCACCGATAGAAAAATCCAATTTAATGGATCCATCGGGGCAAACTTAAGCTGTATTACAAATATCAGGTTTTACTAATCTCATCCACAGAACAGCATGAACTAAAAACAAAACTGGAATAAATGCTGAAAGTAAAGATACTGTCGAATATCCAGCAAGAAATAATACAAAGTCGGGTGGAGACAAATCCACTACCGATAAACAAGAGAATAAAGACAAGAAAATATAACTAAAACATGCTAGAAAGTAACTAAGTATAAGCAGGGCCATCAACTGCTATAGTACCCTCGTCTGGTGTCGATCCGTAAGCTGCGGGTACTCCTCGTCTGCTAAATCTGGAGAACAAAACCAGGTCCTCAGGGGACATAGCAAGATACAAAAGAATACAAGCCAAAATACAGTAAATGAACATGCAAGATAGAGAAGAAAGTAAACACAAGCAAATAAGACACGAGAAATTACTACATCTAAGACGGTGGCATGCCAATGATGCTATCAAACATGACTACAAGCAATCGGGGTAACCGCATCTCAATGGGAGATCACGATCCTATAGAAAGTAGTCCAATGGGGACTCTCAATCTATAGTATAGCTCTTTCGCAGCCCAACGGGAGCTCACGAATGAGGTGGTCAAATGAACAAGTCTCTATTGCAGCACAATGGGTACTCACAATCGAGAATGCTCAAGTGTAGTCAATGCCCAATAACAATCATCTAGGAACTAAGAAATTAGTCAAGTCAATTCAATGAATGTAGATTAAACATATACCATCATAATATGTTAATGGAACAAATAGTGATCCATGGGAAAGAGCAAATAATGTACATGCACGCAAAACGAGAAAATATGACTAGAGCAGCAGGAATAAATCAAACGCATCAAGAACTATATATGACAAGAAAGTAACAACTGAAAAGGGAAGCATGCAAAAATTGTACAAGTATCTTGCACGACAATGAAAAATAAATCCAGGAGATAAGTAGCAAAACTGCAGGATTTGGCAAGGTATACTTGCCTGGGTTCTGTCTCCAATTGTAGCTCTGACTTTAGTGGGGATTGCAGGCAGTACTCCGCTTGCTGAAATAGACATCACCATCAGATCCAAAAAATATCAATCAGCTAAAAACGCCTGTCCTTGAGTCCAATTTGGACACAAGGGCAAAAATGACATTTTCAGGTCAAGGCAGGGTCAGATGTGGGCCGCTTTGCACCAAAAAAATGCGTCAAGATCAAAGGTCTCCAAATCTGTCCAACTTAGTGTCAACAGGTCAGGAACGATGATACGAACCCAACGGAACTTCCAGAATTGGATTCCGATGAGCCGATCACAAAATCGTCCGTCAAGTGGAGCCTGTTGGGCCCACGACACGCAATTTTGTCAACGTTCTCAGAATCGAACCAAACTTGGCTCACAGGACCAGCGTATTGCTACGAGTTCTATGGCATAAGTTTTGTCTCGATCCGACGTGTGTACACTAAGTTACAGCGATATTCAGAAATATCGGATACGGGGCGTTGTCCGCGGATACGCATTAATTTCGGTGTGCACGCACGTCCGAATTAGCTTCTGTCAAATCCAGCACGTCCGTATCAACGACGCGCACGTATCGGTGAAGACCGCACGCGACCAAGTCGTCCCGTTTGGTGGGGCGTACTCAGTTCCGGGGTGAAACATGGCGTTATTTTTCCTGTTTTTGGATCGCGGTTCGCGATCACCACAGGACGCGATGCACCGAGCGGGTTGCACGGGCACTGAGGGGGTCATGCAGGCTACGCAATACAACTGACGGAAAAGAAATTGGGGTAGCGAGGAGTGAGATACGAGTACCTGAATAGGGCTCCGAAAACCTGAATTCTTCGTGTCCGACACGTGTCCTGTGTCCGAACCGTGTCCGCCCTAGGGTTAGGTTTAGGGCTCTGGGTCAGGGACTACTACGGCGGAGGGAGGCCGGAGGCAGCGGGGCGGCGCTGGCCGGAGGCGGCGACGCCCGCTGGCAGAGGCGGGCTGACCGGAGGCGGCTGCTGGACGGAAGAGGAGATCGGGGAGAGGTGGCCACGGTCAGGGGAGGCCGGTGGAGGGCGGCCTGGAGCGAGGCGGAGCCGCTGGGACGTCGGCGGAGGCGCTGGCGTCGAGGTCTGGAGGCGGGAGGCGGAGCCGGAGGAGAGGGTGGTTGAGGCGGAGGAGGGGATTTAAATAGGATGTCGAGGGAGAGGGAGTGGCGACGGCTACGGGAGAGGAAGAGGGGGAGGCGGCCGGCGGGGGAAGCCGGAGCGGCGCTGGCGTTACGCGGCGGACGACGGCAGCGGGTGCGGCCGGCGGAGCGGAAGCGGCAGGGTCGTCGGGTTAGGGGAGAAGAAGAGTCTAGCGGGTTCGGGTGGGTGCGGGTTCGGTCGGGCGGACCCGACCCGACCCGCTAAGGAGCGATCGGCCCTGTCGGTTCAGCTGGACCGAGTTCAGGCCAGTTCAGCCCGGTTTGAATCCTGTTCAGTCCGGTTTGAATTAATTTAATTTTAAAAATATTTTTCTGGCTTTTAAAAATATTTTCGGGGTCCAGTAAATTCTAGAAAAATTACCCTAAGTCCTGTTTTTCATTTTACACCATAAAATATTATTTTTATAATATTTTAATATTATTTATTATTATTTAAAATTAGAATACCTTAGTTTTTAATTAATAAAAAAACCCAAAAATTTCCAAAAAATTGTGAAAAAATCTAATTTAAAATTCTTGAAAATCAGGGGGTTTATAGCTCTACATCGAGCCACTATCTAGCATGTATGAGAAATAAGAATACATGAGTGCACTATGACGAGTCACTATCAAGAGTTAAGACATAAACCAATACATGACGTGAGTGCATTACTACGAGTCACTATAGGAATAAGACAATGTAAAAGTAAAGGCAAATGTAAAGACATGGTGTCAATAAAGACCTATAATGGTGTCAAGTACATAGGGTGTACAAACTCATTATGACTATATAATTTCATAATATTATGCTAAAGAATCAATAATGTCAAAGAAAATATCAAAAAACGGACAAAAACAAACAAAAAGGGCAAAAGCAGCCTAAAACAGGCAAAACAGCCAAAACAGGCATACCAGTGGTATATTATAGTATACCAGAAGTATACTGGGTAAAAAATAGAGTACACATATATATAAACTGGCATACCTTCGGTATACTGGTCTGGGACATCAACGACAAAAATAAGCATTTTTGGGAAACTTATAACGGCCATAAAAACTTTGTTTTAATTTGGAATCTGACGTTTCAAAAGTCAAAATTGAATAAAGTAAACTTTCCTACATCATGTGATAATTATATTTCACAAATGTTGAGATTTCATAGATCAATTCCTCGAAATACTCCAAAAATATATTTTTGAAAAATCGAAACTTGTTCCGGTTTTCACCAAACTCTAAACCAAAAATATACAAGGCTATCGGAGGGTATCACATAGCATATGGGACCAAAATACACAATAAAAATAAGGGTATCACACATGATACCAAGATCACCCCCCTCGTCTCATGGTTAGATCTAAAAATAGACAAGAGCATAAACATGTATAAAATCCATAAAAATAAATTAAGCCAAGAACCAAAGTAATAGGAATCCATGTAGGAAACATTTATATCTACTAATATTCAATAAATAATGACAATATAGAAATATCAAATTCTAGGTTCATATAATGGCAATGTGTACTTGCCTAAGGTCGAGCTCCCAGCCTAAACCTTCAACTCTACCTCCAAAAGGGGTTCAGAAACCACACTCTTAGGACTCAAGACTAAGCTCCAAGCTCCCAAGGAAAATGGAGAGAAAATAAAGAGAGAGGGAGAAGAAAGAAAAGAGATAGGAGAGAGAAAATGAAAAGGTATATATAGAAGGGGTAAATTAATCATGATCGTTGGATCAGCCACGTCAGCGATCAATGTCACGATTTAAATCAATTCTAACCATTCAAAAGAAAACCAAATAACCATTGGATAATATGGTGAGTCAGAATCAAGAAACCAATGGGTAATAAAATGCATCAACACTATTAACATAAATATCAAAATACTATTCACCAAAATATCTAAAATACTATTCACGAAAATATCGAAAATACTATTCATGAAAATATCAAAAATACTATTCATGAAAATATGAAATTAAAAACAAACAAACATGCAAAACGGTATACCTTTGATACACACCAGTACACTGTCGGTATGTCGATTAAAAACACAACAGGTTCTGAATGCCAATAAATCGGTATACCGTTGGTACAAACTAGTACACCATCGGTATACCGGTTAAATGGTAATTTTTCTAATTAGAGAAAATCAAGGTATATTATATACACGAGTCCTAATACGGGTATACGGCAATGTTAAGGGTAGTCTACAATATCGAAAACAAAAATCCAATCATAAAAAATAGAACAAGTATGGTACGAAAAAAAATACAAAACACAGTCTAAGTTAATTTTTTAAGAAAATTTTTTTAAATACCAAAAATCAAGAAATACAAAATTTAATAACAAAAGTTATAATTCTTCCCACCTTAGAAAATTTTCGTCCTCAAAATTTTACTAAAGCTAGTCTAGTTAGAACCCAAAACCAAAAGCTCAAGAAAACATAGCTATCTCAATAAACGAAAGCATGACATATAGACAGGTAATGAAAGTAACCAATAATATAAATAAATGCGCAAGCAATAACACAACCATAAAAGATAAAAGCTGGAGGCATATAAACAAATATGTCTCTTGAGTCAGCTGAGTAGGAATCCCTCCTCGCTAGCCTATGTTGACTCCAAAAATGGACAAGGGTCAAGTCTCGAGTAAGTCGGTACCATTGACTTAATCGAAGACATGACTTTGCCCATAACATACCTTCGTAGTCGAAACACATGATAGATATCATGTATCACGAGATACGCAGGTAAAAGGGTGGGACGAGAAACTCGGTTCCACTCGCCCAATAAGTTGAGCCAACCATTGCACTCCAAGTATAAGTGGAATACAAGGCCGTCGATGGGAACCCAATATACACTACTAATGCCTGGCCTGCTAATAAAAGACATACCTGAGATAAAATCATGAAGGTGGTACCTGCGACCCCTAAGGTACTTCCCTCATGTCACTACGAAGTTCCAAAAACAGGGATATTTTTGACTTTTTGTATATTATTAATATTGTGTGTATTTAATTTAAATAATTGTATGAGATGTGTATTTACATATATATTATATATAATTTTCTTAATGTCTGAGCTAGTAGACTTGACCTAGAAGCCCACTAGATGAACACCTGACCAAATTATAGGGTTGTGAATTTATTTGTATTATTTAGAATTTAATTGTTTGAGGTTGTAATTAATTACCGTAATTTTATTTAATTGTTGCGCCTTGTCGTTGCTTCGATATTTGGAGCGCTACCCTATCCTTTGCCTTCCAACAAATTTCCCAACCTTGCCCTAGACGTGATCGCCTTCCATTTTAACATTTTCGTAACTCGTAATTATGCTCTCTTGTGCTTCATTTTAGCCGCATAATATTCGTCGCAGACGTTTATTTAATTTTTAAATAAATTCTAACTTTGTATCGTTGTGCGTTTTAATCAAAATTGGAGGCAATCTTGACCCATTTTTCGTACAACCCAAATTAGGGTAATATTCTGTTCTGAGTCTTCTTCACTAATGATATTTGTGTCCCAACCTAATTTTGGCCCCATGTATTTCTAATTAATTTTAGAACACCACTCATATTTATTTCTAATTAAATCGGGGATACCAACTTTGACTAATCCCGTTTAATCCCAATTTAATCCAAGTACCCCATTAATTAAGCCCATACAAAACAAACAACACCCCCTCACCCTACAAAATACCAAACACCATTTCTCCCATAATTTTTGCATCATTTTATGTGTTTGTGCAATTACCCATACTTAAGGGGCTAAATTACAAATATTGCAACATGCGTCACACCCTCATTGGCAGGGGCCAAATGGAGAGGCTACCTCTTCTTTGACCGTAGTCAACCCATCTCCTCCCCTTTCTTTGCATGAAGAAACCTATTCTCTTTATGTAAAATCCCCACCCTTCATTTGAAATGGAAGCATCACCACCATCCATCCTCCACACAACCCCCCTATATAATATCTTTTCTCCCCTCTCCCCAATGCATGCCCTAATCCCTAGGCATTGGAAACCACCCTCTCCTCTCTCTCCTCCCTCCTCCACCTAGAAAACCGAGCCCTTACATATTCATTTATTCTTCCTTCTTCTTCTTCATGGGGAGCCTCCAGCCAACTGATCGCTGTTCTCCGGCAGCCTCTCCGGCCGGCAGTGCAACGCCGGACCCTCGCAGCTCAGGCCACTGACCGCCCGCTGCAACCCGCCACAGCCCGTTGTTCCAGCGATGAACCCGCACTCCGACGAATCAGTCCACCCGAGATACCCCGACTTCACTGCTCTCCGACCCAGCCACGACGAGCCTCCCGCAGCTCAACTCCGGCGCCGCTGCAACCCACTACACTCCGGCCAAACCGTTGTTCTCTAGCCCCGAGTCCCCGCGACTCCGGCCTGTTGCACCCGCAACAAGACCCCCGGCCGGGATCCTCTCCGGCCAGACGAGCCCGCACCCCGCGGCTCCGGCATTTGCCACCCAGACCTGCACTTCTCCAGCTTCGCACCGACCACCACGACTTGTTCTCCGGCCTGCTGACATTTGCATCACCTCCACCACCACCAATGCACCCCCGCAACCACCTCCACCCGCTGTCCTCCGGCCAACCCCGGTCGACGCCGTCTCGCCTAGGTATACCTATCCCCCTCCCTTGATTTTATTCAATATGTTATTGTTTATTAGGGTTTTATTTAGGTATATTAATGTGAGTATATTATTAGGGTTTTATTCTTAGAGCATGTTGATAATGATGTAGGGCATGATAAAGGACGGGGGAAAATAACTTCTTGTATGTTGAAGAGGTTTAATGTGATAGGTTTAATGTAATAGGGTGAATGTAGGTTAGGGTTTGTCTTCTACATAAATTAAAATAATTTATTTAAAATATTTTTCATGGAGATTTAGGTTTTGATCTTTAAATAAATGTTCGGGATATATTACATGGTGGTAAAAGGCTAATTAATTTAATGAGGATTAAATTGAGGAGAAATAAGATTCTGATTTATTTGAACGTTGATGAACATCGAGGAACACGTGATTGATTGAGGACTAGTGTGTAGTGTAAAACTCCTAATCGGTAATTTGGGGATTGGAAATTAAATGTGGTTAATTTAGAGTAGTACTTTGTGATTGTGTTAGTGTAACGTCTGATGTAATATTATATTTTATGATATGTCTATAGGATTGTTGGATCATCAGACGATACGCTGGAACAGGACATTGGTATTACCAGCTAAGGACCCAAGGCGAGTACATTCTCTAATAATTTTCAATTATTTGATAATATCTATAATTCCAGTATCTAGAAATGTTACATCTGATTCTTGACACTGTGCTACACGGACTAGTATATAGATTGGATTTGCAGTTATGAGATGTTACATTAATTATCGTATTGATATTGTACACGACATTGATATTTAGACCTTGTACATGATATATTGGATATTGCTCGTGTGTCGTGACGTGTCGTGATTGGATCCACTGTACTAGTTGGGGGCAGAGGAAATATTAGTAGATTATGTGATAATACCCAACTCTACATGCATCATAGCTCACCCCGCACCTCACATCGGGTGCAGCCTGACCATTACATGCCTCATAGCTGTTATATATGATTAGCCTGAACATTACTTGCATTATAGCTAACCAAATGGTTAGCCTGACCTTACATAAATCATAGCTAATCATATGTAACAAACCTGATCTTGTCCCAAGCTGATCACATGATAGACTGATATTTTAAACACTTAGAATAGTTACAGTTCTCAATTTTAAATCATATACTACACCCGTATATGATATTGTACCTCGTTCTCTTCATTTCATATATGCACTGACTGTATCATATTGTCTATATTGCCTGTCTTTTTATATTGCCTGTCTCTTTATTTTGCCATTGTATTTATTCATTGTCTTCTCTCAGTATATAGCATCATCTGTTTATTTTTTTATAGTCCTTATCAATTAAATGGAACTGTTATTTGAGATGTACTTTGCTCCTTCCTGACTGGAAATATTTTTCCAGACTATGCCTTAGAGGACTGGTGTCCGACATTTTATGGACCACAGGGTGAGTAGCTGCAGATTTGGACTTGGTAGTTCAGTTGTGATTTCGGGAGGTTTAGCCGGGATCACTAGTTATCTAGTTAGTTTCTTTTAGAAGTCTATTGGTACCGGATTTGTCTCCGGCATACTTTGTTGAGACTTAGATTTATTGTTGAGTTAGATTATTTCTATTTAGACTTGTGTTGCATTTTATTATATTTTTTGATATCTTATCGTGCTGTAGTTGTGATTGAGTATGTTGTTCATATTATATTATGATTATCCGTGCCTCCTTATGGAGTCGGATGCTCGTGTGAGATTGTTTAGATAGTATCATGACCTATACAGCGTTCTACCGCCGATGCTATGGCGTAAGCTGGACGTACCCACATACTCGTACCCCAATTCTGGGTGCGGGTCGTGACATATTTTTAGTGGTGGCCCATGCAGGTCAGACTTCGCAAGTTGTGCGATGTCGTGGTAGTGCGACGTCTTAGTTGTACTATTGTGAGCCTGCTATAGAATATAGGACATAGGATACTAGGATGAGAGAGGATACTCAATCACAAAAAAAAAAATTCTTGAGAGATTCCTGGGACGACCCTTGAGAATCTTATTATAATTTCCAATTTAAATCTTTTTCCTTGTTTTCGTCCGCTCTCGCTTATTGTTATTGAACTTGATTCTTGTTGATCAGTTATTAAATTAAAATCTTGGTATCATTATTGAGTTGATTCTTGTTGACCAGTTGTTAAATTTAATTCTTGGTATCGTTGTTGAGTTGATTCATATCGAGATGAATTTTACGGGCTAAAATTTACGATATCATCTGATGGCATATATTGATGAGGACAGTGAGAAATGTAAAATGTCTACTTTGGTTATGGAACCTAGAGTTTATCGTAGCCATACTAGTTGTCGTGACGAGAGCGTAGGAACCTGACTTGGATGTATATATCTTAGTTATGAAATTTAGAGTTTCTCGCAGCCATACTGGTTGGCGTGGCGAGAATTCTAGATGACATGATTATAGAGTTGCATACCTTAGTTACGGAACCTATCGTTTATTGCATCTATGCTTACTGGCGTGGAGAGGATTCTGAGTGTCATGATTTCTGATAGACGTGTATGATTATCAGGGTGTATCTTAAATTGGTTCTTAAAGTATCATCTCAACACTTATCTATTTCTGTTATTACAGGACTTTGTTCCATTACTTTTGCTTGGCAGTAAAGTTACCTTCAGTCCTTAGCCTAGTTTATTTTGAGCTTTATTTCCTTAAGATCCTTGTTAGTATGATAATTTGTGACTTACAATTATGTCTGTATCTTGTATTAGTATTGACTGAGTATGACTTGTTAGTTTGTAAGTATTTCTTGGTTGATGAATAGTAGGCATTAATATAGAGTTAACCCATAGCATAGTACCTTGTAGCAATAGTCCTATGATAGGTATGTTATAGTTAGTATTGGCATTATAGATAGAGGAGTAAAAGAGTATCAGTGATGGTTCCAAGAGTAAGTATCAGAATCAGCATGCCAGTCCTGGATAGTCATAAATTTATGTAATTGGGTGACCTATGTAAACAATTAAGTATCGAGGAACTGTATTAAAAATTAATGGAGCATGATATTCAATTTGATGGTTGATACTTGGGTGTATCAAGAGTAAAGAAATGTATATGCATAAAGAGAATTTATGAGTGTGCCATAGTAGGAGGATACCCATAAGTATATAAGAGAGTGTGAGAGAATAAGAATACATTGTACTAAGTAGTAAGACTTGTGTTACAGATAAAAGAAGGACCTTGATATGTGATTTGATCTGAGTGTACCGATATATGACTAATGATGAATGTACCACCTAAAATTGAGACAAGTGATGTATTGGAAGCAATAGGTGAAAGAGTGCCTAGAAGGTATGTGCAGGACGCACAGTGGGTGATAAGTATCAGAAAACAAAAGTTCATGAAAGTGGAAGCATGAGTATTAGAAAATTCCAATGGTGTGTCATGGGTTGAGAAATATCAAGATGGATTATGTAAGGTATGAAGTGTATCACAGACTAGTGCAACAGTCTGTAAATAATTTAAAAGAAGATACGTATACATAAATCGAGATATGGAACCATATGCCTGCCATTGAGAGTGAAGTAAAACATATGAATTATAGAAAGTGAAGGTGATCATAAGTTCTAGTCAATGTGACGAGGTAATCTAATGATAAAGCTAGTGTTACAATACCAATAGTGCTGGTGATTCTATATCAAAGATTTATTGAGCAAGGTACTGATAACAGTAAGTACTTCGTGTGATGATAATTAGATTGGTGTATCAATTAATATAGATTGAAAATCATTGGAGAAAATATGTGTGATGATAAATTTGAAGTAATATTGCAAGTAATTCAGGCAGTACAAATTTTAGTACACAGTTGAGAGTTGTAGACAATGGGTATATTTGAGTGCACCTTGAGTATTAGAGACTGTGAGTATTTATATGTATACTTGTGGATTTAAAATTGAGGAGTGGAAATGAATTTTAATTTTTAAGAATTTTGAGGAGTTGAGATTCGATGTTACTAAATTTTTGAGGATTCAAATTCAATTCAATAAACATAGTCAAAGCTATAAAGATTTTTGGGAAGCGATTAAAATTCTATTTCGATATGTAAATATTTGACTTTTGAGGGAAATATATGCATTTTATTTTAAATTGTTCAAGAAGTTAAACTTGATGATCTTATTTTGAGGATTAATTTATGGTGGGTAAGATATATATTAGTATATTAGTGGATGAAGTGCATACGTAAGGATCTGTTGACTTGGGCATGATTGAGATGGCACTGCAAACAGACTTGGGTGTCCATCTAGAGTTGTATTAGAGAGAACAGTACTTAGTATGGTGTGTTACGCTTAGTGTGCACTTGAGTGATAAGAATAACTAGTATGAACAATTGCAGTAGGTAAGAAGGCTAGCAGTGAGTGTGCTTATAGTAGAAACTGTGGTACCTAAAGGGATAGAGGTATCAAACTTTGGGTGCATTATTAAACCATGGTTATATTAGAGATTCTTGGTATCATATTTAGGTATCAATAGACAGGTGTATGCAATGAGGATGTATTCATGGATGTCTTGTGGACTAATGATTAGTTGAGATGGGTATCAGTGTACAAGAATAGGAATTAGTTAGTAAATATGCCAGAGTTAAGTGTATGTTAGAAATAGAAGATACTGCAGGTGACGTGTTAGCAGGTTTTGTTCTTTTCTTTCCTTCTGTCCTTTTCTATTTGATTGATTGACTGATTCCTTAGTACCGTAGCTTGTATTCATGATTTTCTTGTTAGAAGGTAGTTAGTAGCACACCCTGACAGGGACTGCAATACCATGACAAAACAGACCATAGCCATGCATGTTTTCTCTAGATTGTATGTTGTATGACTGTAGGTAGAATTTTCTTAGACCTTGATTATTGGGGGTTCGACCGTAGTAGATTTATGAAGAGGTTATGACTTGACAAGAGAGACAAGATGCTTAAATTTTGAGGACAATCATTAATTTAAATAAAGAGTTAAGAATTTAATGTGACAGAATTGATGATTTATTGATTATGGTATAATTGAATTTATCATTAAAACTTGAGGAATTAAGAAGATTATCATTATATTTATTTAATTGCAAGATATGAATTTAAAATTTATATTATGAATGTTGCATTTGAAGATTCCATAAGTATCGCATTGTTGAGTATTTTATGGAAAAAGAAATCAAGGAATAAGATCATTAATGGACTAGTGTTTGAATTCAAATTTCGAGATGAGAATTTAAATTTTATAAATATGCATCGATTGGATTCATGGATTAGTTTTTTTTTTATATGGGATTTCTTAAAATATAAAAAATGTGCATTGATTGAATTTAAATTAGAGGATTGGATATCATATTTTGAGTATTTAGTTATTTAACTCAATATTTTGGAGGAAATTATGATAAAAATGGAATTTGATTTTATTTCGAGGATTTTCAGGAATACGATAATTATAGAATTTTGGAAAAAAAAATTGTGAAGTGACAATGTGGATTACTTCATGATTATGTGGGTTGGTGAATTTAAATTTTGATGAAAAATAATAATGTATAATGAGTAAATACTACTATTGAGAATTTTAAATTTCGAGGACGAAATTCTTTTAAGGAGGGTAGACTTGTCACTACCACGTTCCAAAAATATGGGTATTTTTGACTTTTTGTATATTATTAATATTGTGTGTATTTAATTTAAATAATTGTATGAGATGTGTATTTAAATATATATTATATACAGTGTTCTTAATGTTTGAGCTAGTAGACTTGACCTAGAAGCCAACTAGATGAACACCTGACCGAATTATAGGGTTGTGAATTTATTTGTATTATTTAGAATTTAATTGTTTGAGGTTGTAATTAATTATCATAATTTTATTTAATTGTTGCGCCTTGCCGTTGCTTCGATATTTGGAGCGCTACCCTATCCTTTGTCTTCCAACAAATTTCCCAACCTTGCCCTAGACGTGCCCGCCTTCCATTCTGACATTTTCTTAACTCGTAATTATGCTCTCTTGTGCTTCATTTTAGCCGCACAATATTCGTCGCGGACGTTTATTTAATTTCTAAATAAATTCCAACTTTGTATCGTTGTGCGTTCCAATCGAAATTGGAGGCAATCTTGACCCATTTTTCGTGCAACCCAAATTAGGATAATATTTTGTTTTGAGTCTTCTTTACTAATGATAATTGAGTCCCAACCTAATTTTGGCCCCATATATTTCTAATTAATTTTAGAACACCACTCACATTTTTTTTCTAATTAAATCGAGGATACCAACTTTGACTAATCCCGTTTAATCCTAATTTAATCCAAGTACCCCATTAATTAAGTCCATACAAAACACACAACACCCCCTCACCCTACAAAACACCAAACACCATTTCTCCCATAATTTTTGTATTATTTCATGTGTTTGTGCAATTACCCAAACTTAAGGGGCTAAATTATAAATATTGCAACATGTGTCATACCCTCATTGGCCAAGGCCAAATGGAGAGGCTACCTTTTCTTTGACCGTAGTCAACCCATCTCCTCCCCTTTCTTTGCATGAAGAAACCTATTCTCTTCATGGAAAATCTCCACCCTTCATTTGAAATGGAAGCATCACCACCATCCATCCTCCACACAACCCTCCTATATAATATCTTTTCTCCCCTCTCCCCAATGCAGGCCCTAATCCCTAGGCATTGAAAACCACCCTCTCCTCTCTCTCCTCCCTCCTCCACCTAGAAAACCGAGCCCTCACATATTCATTTATTCCTTCTTCTTCTTCTTTTCTTCTTCTTCATGGGGAGCCTCCAGCCAACTGATCGCTGTTCTCCGGCAGCCTCTCCGGCCGGTAATACAACGCCGCACCCTCGCAGCTCAGGCCACTGACCGCCCGCTGCAACCCGCCACAGCCCGCTGTTCTAGTGACGAACCCGCACTCCGACGAATCAGTCCACCCGAGACACTTCAACTTCTCTGCTCTCCGACCCAGCCACGACGAGCCTCCCGTAGCTCAACTCCGTCGCCGCTGCAACCCACTGCACTCCGACCAAACCGCTGTTCTCCAGCCCCGAGTCCCCGTGACTCCGGCATGTTGCACCCACAACGAGACCCCCGACCAAGATCCCCTCCGGCCAGACGAGCCCGCACCCCGCGGCTCCGGCATTTGCCACCCTGACATGCACTTCTCCAGCTTCGCTCCGACCACCACGACTTGTTCTCCGGCCTGCTAACATTTGCATCACCTCCACCACCACCAATGCACCCCCGCAGCCACCTCCACCCGCTGTCCTCCGGCCAACCACGGTCGACGCCGTCTCGCCTAGGTATACCTCTCCCCCCTCTCTTGATTTCATTCAATGTGTTATTGTTTATTAGGGTTTCATTTAGGTATATTAATGTGAGTATATTATTAGGGTTTTATTCTTAGAGCATGTTGATGATGATGTAGGGTATGATAAAGGACAGGGGAAAATGACTTATTGCATGTTGAAGAGGTTTAATGTGATAGGTTTATTGTGATAGGGTGAATGTAGGTTAGGGTTTGTCTTCTACATGAATTAAAATAATTTATTTAAAATATTTTTTATAGAGATTTAGGTTTTGATCTTTAAATAAATGTTCGGGATATATTACATGGTGGTAAAAGGCTAATTAATTTAATGAGGATTAAATTGAGGAGAAATAAGATTCTGATTTATTTAAACGTTGATGAACACCGAGGAACACGTGATTGATTGAGGACTAGTGTGTAGTGTAAAACCCCTAATCGGTAATTTGGGGACTGGAAATTAAATGTGGTTAATTTAGAGTAGTACTTTATAATTGTGTTATTGTAACGTCTGATATAATATTATATTTTATGATATGTCTATAGGACTGTTGGATCATCCAGACGATACTCTGGAACAGGACATTGGTATTACCAGCTAAGGACCCAAGGCGAGTACATTCTCTGATAATTTCCAATTATTTGATAATATCTATAATTCCAGTATCTAAAAATGTTACATCTGATTCTTGACACTGTGCTACTGTAAACACCCTAAATTTTCTGGAATTTTAAAATCAATTTTTGGAATTTAATATGCAATTTTCAGTAATTTACATAGGACCTGTGGTGAGTTTGTAATTTTTAATTGCCAATAAACAATATTAAATTGGAATGAAAATATGATTTTATGGTGTAAAATAGAAAACCGGACTTAGGGTAATTTTTTGGGATTTTATTGGGCATCAGACCTATTTTTAAAAGCCTAAAAACTATTTTCCTAAATTAATTAATTAATTAATATTATTATTATTATTATTTTTTTTATTTTTATTATTCGGTCTTGGGCCGGCCTGGCCCAGTGGGCCGAGCCCGTTCGCATGGCCCAATCCTCACTCCTTAGCGGGTCGGGCGGGTCCGCTCACCCGGATCCGCGCCCGACCCGGACCCGCTTCTCCCAAACCCGCTCACCCGCCCCTGTCACCCCTCGACCCGGAAAACCCGCCGCCGCCTTCGCCGTCGACCCCACGACCGCCTCGACCCCCGACCTCTCCGCCACGACGCCCCGGCCAAGCCCTCCCCAGTCCCCTATTTAAAGCCCCTCCTCCGCCCTCTTCTTCCCCCAAACCTGAAACCCTAACCCCAATCTACCCGACCTCCGGCGAGCCCCTCCGCCGACCGCGAGCCCCGCGCCACCGCCTTCTCAGCCATCCTCCTCCCTGACCCGCCGCCCTCCGCAGGCCAGCGCCGCCCACCCGCCGAGGGCCGCCCCTCTCCAGCTTCCCTTCCTCTTCCCGCTGTCCCAGACCCGACGCCGGCTCCGCCGACCCCCTCGGCACCGCTCGCCGACGATCCCCCGCCCGGCCGCAGCTCGCCCCACCGAGTCCGGCCTTCCCCGGTGATCCCCCAGCCAGCAGGACACGCGGACACGGCTCCGACACAGGATTCGGACACGAACTCGCGTGTCGGACACAACTCGAAACCCCGGTTTTTCAAGTTCCTTCAGGTACTCATAACTTCCTGCTCGTAACCCCGATTTCGATTCCGTAAATTTCTACGCGAAGCCTGTATGACCCTCTCGGTGCCCGGACAAACCGCTCGGGGCATCGCGTCCTGTGGTGATCGCACACCGCGATCCAAAAACAGGAAAAACCAGACCCTGTTTCACCCCGGAACTGAGTACGCCCCGCCAAACGGGACGACTTGGTCACGCACGGTCTTCACAGATACGTGCGCCTCGTCGATACGGACGTGTGGATTTTCACGGAAGTCGATTTGGGTGTGCGTGCACACCGGAATCAACGCGTATCCGCGGACATCGCTCCGTATCCGCCTTTTCTGTAATTCACCCTAACTTCGTGCACACACGTCGAATCGAGACGAAACTTGCACCATCGGACTCGTAGCGATACGCTGGTCCTGTGGGTCAAGTTTGGTCCGATTCTGAGAACGTTGACGAAATCGCGTGTCGTGGGCCCCACAGGCCCCGCTCGATTGGCGATTTCGTGATCGGCTCATCGGAATTCAAATTTGAAAGTTCCGTTGGGTTCGTATCAGCGTTTCTGACCTGTTGACACTAAGTTTGGTGAATTTGGAGACCATTGACCCTGACACGTTTCTCGGTGCAAAGCGGTCCCACCGGTGGACCCCGTTTTGGCCCGAAATTACCGTTTCTGCCCTTGTCTCCAAATTGGACCCAAGGACAGGCGATCCTAGCTGTTTGACACCTTCTGAGCGCGATGGTAATGTTTATTTCAGCTTTTGGAGACATCTCTGGGAATTTTCGAAACCAGGACCTTAGTGGAATCCAAACTTCAGGCAAGTGCACCTTGCCAAACTTGCAGTCATTATTTTCTTATTTTCTGTAAAAATACTCTGCTGGATTCTTGTGCAAATTCATATAAACTGTTTTAAACTGCTTAACCTAGGGAACGTACGACGTACCTAGTGCCCGATCATAGTCGGGTACTGACACCGTACGCGGTGCTGGGTTCGTCATTTAGCGATGGATTTACGACCCCCTTATTTTGTACTTGACCTCTCAAGTACCCTATAACCCAGGACACCTGACACTATCATGGACAGAATCTTCCCGAGTTATTCGTGGGGATTCTGAATAGGATACAGGACTTGACAGAGTTATTATTATTAGAAAGTATGACTTGTTGCATTAGATATAATCCCGCTGACATGGACATGAGACGTTATGGTCATGGTTTGCGCGATTACATTGGGTGGGGAGAGACACACAGGCTACAGGCTGTTATATATATATCTACTATTATTGTGAGGTTGTAGACTCTCCAGCAGAGCTAGACCCTTTACGTGTTATTACTGCTACCGGCTCCCCGACACAGAGCTTGTAGCGGTCTCAGCCTGAGTACTAGTGTTGCTCTCATTTGCATATCACATAGATGGTTAGTTACTTAGTTTACCCTGCTGTTTCATTATTTATTGCACTGCTTATTCATTTTGGCTTGTATTATCTGTGCCTTGCTATGTCCACTGAGGACCTGGAATGGATTATGTCCCCAGGTTTAGCTGAGGAGCAGTATCCCGAGATATACGGGACAGGAGCTGAAGCTATTGCTGGAGCTGAACCAAACCCTGAAGACGAGGTGACTGCCGAGGACTTCTCCTGAGTGCTTGTTCCAGTACTCAGTATTTATTTCATGTTTACATCTTTTGTTCCTGGCCTCTAGAGCCAGTTTATTTCAGACTATAGTCGGATTGTTGCTCCGACTGACTTGCTGTGTTGATGTTGCTACATTATTTCTATTTGATTATGCAGTTTAATTCCTTTTCTTTATGGATGAGATTAGCGTGACATGTGTAGTAGACCTTATTTACAGCTTAAGTACGCCCTGATGGCTCCATTAAATTGGGTTATCCATCAGTACGTGCTGCTGGCCATTGTCACGCATCTCCAGTCCCTCGGCATTTTGGGACTGGGGCGTGACATGGTTTTTGTGGTGGCCCATGCAGGTCCAACTTTTAAATTGTTCGGTTTCAACTTAGGGACCGGACAGGCCTGCAATAAGATAGGTTATAGGATCTCATCCATATATTTAATCGTTTTTGAACTCTATGTCGAACTCAATTTAATTGCTTGAATTGCATCCTGTTTGATTCCTCTGTGCGTTCTCATTGTTTTCTTTTGATGCAGAGAAATGGATCCCAGAAGTGGTGACGAAAACCCCTTGGGTACACCGACAGAAGCAGGGTTTACCTGCGAGGCGGGAATGACGCCAGATACCAGAGGACAATCCTCTCAGAGCAACCAATCTGGCCAGCCAAGTTCCAGGTTCAGGCGTGATGACATTCCGCCTCCTCCCCAGTTCCCTCCTATGATGCCTGTCTTTCCCCCAGGGCAGGCAATGGACGGACAGCAAATGTTCCAGATGTTCTACGCCATGATGCAGGCGCAACAACAGATCCAACAGGAGACCCAACGCCGAGAGGCCGAGAACCTAAGGAACAGCCTGGTCGCAGCATTGGAGCATGCAAATCCACCAAATAGGCGGCCAACGACGGGATCTATTACGGATTTCCGTCAACTCAAGCCCCGTACCTTCTCGGGCAAGGAAGGACCAACTGAAGTGCATGAATGGCTTACAAACACACAGCATCAGTTGGAGGCCGCCGAACTACCAAGGGACAAATGGATGACTGCCGTCAGGATGCAACTGACGGACAACGCGCATCATTGGTGGCTGTCCGAAGAAAGAAGGCTCGGACATGATCAGGTTACCTGGGAGGAGTTCTCCAGACTCTTCCAGGAAATGTACATCCCTGCTGTGGCTCGGTCAGAACTCCGAGACAGATTCAACCGCCTGATCCAGGGCAACATGATGGTGGAGGAATACAACGCCGAATTCATTCGCTTGAGCCGCTTCGCCCCTTCTCTAATTCCTACCGAAGAGGAGAAGGCGGAGAAGTTCTTTGATGGGCTCAGGTTCGAGCTTCAGAAGTTAATTGGATCGGTCGCGCCCACCTCTTACACCGACGTCCTAGCTGCAGCACGTCGGCTGGAACGCGTTACTCGGAGGGAATCAAGCCTGAAACGTCCCTTCTCCTCAGCACCGTCCAAGTCATCACCAGGGGAATCTGCTAAACGGCCCCAGAAGAGCCCGCCTCCAAGAGCAGCAACTAAGAACCTGCCTACTTGCCACTACTGCAGCAAGGTAGGATATATTGAAAAGGAATGTAGACGCAAGCTGGGACTCTGCCTGGTTTGCGGATCTGGACAACACTTCTCCAATGACTGCTCGGAACGTCGTGAGGGAGTTCCGAATCGACCAGCTCCACCTGCAGCTCTTCCAGCTGGGGGAGTAACTCAGACAGGGCCTGGAGGAGCCAGGCCACCTCTACCACCTCAGGCAGCATTGTTCCAACAAGCTCGTCAGCAAAGGGGTCCCGCTCAGGGACGAGGTCAGGCATATGCACTAGCAGTCACTGAGGAAGCTACTGCAGGCGAAGTGATAGCAGGTACCATATTAGTAGCTTCAATTCCTGCTGTAGCATTATTTGATTCTGGAGCTTCGTATTCATTTATTGCTGCTAGCTTCGTAGCCACACATAGAATAGCTACCGCACCTCTCTCGAAGATGAAGAGAATACTAACGGGAGGTAGAATTATCCCGGTTAGTGATACTTGTAGATCATGTTCGGTAGTAGTCTGTGGCCGAGAAATGCGAGCCCAATTCCTGATCTTTTCTATGCCTGATTACGATGTTGTACTTGGTATGGACTGGTTAAGTCAGTACCATGCGACACTGGATTGCCGGCTTGGAAAAGTGATATTTAGACCCCCTAGCCTTCCTGAGTTTGAATTTCATAGAGGAGCTGTAGAACAAGGGGTCCAGCCAACTCTTAGGGTATTGACTGTAGAAGAAGATTCAAGTTACCCAAGAGTCATAACGGAATTTGTGGATGTATTTCCCGACGACCTTCCAGGTTTACCACCTGATCGGGAGATAGAATTCACAATAGACCTAACTCCAGGAGCCGAACCTATCACTTCATCGGTATATCGGCTAGCACCTAAGGAGTTAGTGGAGCTGAAAACACAAGTTGACGACCTTCTGGAGAAAGGATTTATCCGGCCCAGTGTTTCACCATGGGGAGCACCTATACTTTTTGTACCCAAGAAAGACGGATCTGTACGGCTGTGCATTGATTACAGAGCCCTTAATGCTGTCACTATTAAGGACCGGTACCCATTACCACGCATTGATGATTTGTTTGACCAGTTGAGTGGTGCTAAGATATTCTCCAAGATTGACCTTAGATCCGGTTATCACCAGATTAGGGTGAAGAAGGAAGATATCCCAAAGACAGCCTTCAGAACTAAGTATGGGCATTATGAGTTCCTAGTTATGCCGTTTGGTTTAACCAACGCACCTGCTGTATTTATGAGTTTGATGAACGGGGTCTTCCATCAGTACTTGGATAAGTTCGTGGTGGTGTTCATTGATGATATCCTAATCTACTCTAAGAACCACGAAGAGCACGAGGAACACCTTAGAATTGTGCTAGAAACCTTGAGAAGGGAGAAGCTGTATGCCAAGCTTAGCAAATGTGAGTTCTGTATGGACAAGGTGCCATTCTTAGGGCATATTATCTCAGGTGAAGGACTGTCTGTGGACCCAGAGAAAGTCACTGCTATAGAAACCTGGCCTACCCCTACCTCTGTTGCAGAAGTGAGAAGTTTTCTTGGACTTGCTGGGTATTACCGGCGGTTCGTAGAAAATTTTTCAAGGATCGCAGAACCTATGACTAAGCGGACACGGAAGGATCAGGAGTTCATATGGACAGAAGAATGCCAGCATGCCTTTGAAGAATTGAAGAGGCGTCTAACAACAGCACCAGTCTTGACTCTTCCCTCAGGGTCAGGAGATTTTGTTGTTTACAGTGATGCGTCCGGTAGTGGACTAGGTTGTGTCTTGATGCAACATGGCAAGGTTATCGCCTATGCATCGAGGCAGCTGAAGGTCCACGAAAAGAACTACCCAACGCACGACCTGGAGCTAGCTGCAGTGATTTTTGCATTGAAGATCTGGAGACATTATCTGTATGGAGAGAAGGTCGAGATATTCACTGATCATAAGAGCTTGAAGTATGTTTATACACAGAAGGAGCTCAACATGAGGCAAAGGCGTTGGCTTGAGTTGATGGTGGACTTTGACATCGATCTGCAGTACCACCCGGGGAAAGCAAATGTTGTAGCCGACGCCCTCAGCAGAAAACCCTCGGCTTATTTCTTAACGGAGCAGCCTCAGCTATTACGAGACTTGCAAGAACTCCAGATAGAGGTTATTTTACCTGGACAAAATGGGTTGCTGGCTAACCTTGAAGTGAAGTCATCGCTGGTGGAGAGAATCAAGGAAACTTTGCCTAATGATGCCAGATTCCGAAGGCTGAGAGAAAGAACAGAAGCAGGCTTGCAGACGGGACTTCGCATCCACGAGGACAGAATATTAAGGTGCGGAAATCGCCTATGTGTTCCAAATGGAGAATTAAGGCAGGAATTGATGACGGAAGCCCATAGCTCCATATACTCGGTTCATCCAGGAGGAACCAAGATGTACCGGGACCTAAGACAATATTACTGGTGGCATGGGATGAAAAGAGAAATCGCCCGCTTCGTGGCAAAATGCTTAGTCTGCCAGCAGGTGAAGGCCGAGCACCAGAGGACTGCAGGTATGTTGCAGCCACTTCCCATCCCTGAATGGAAGTGGGAGCATATTACCATGGACTTTGTCACTGGATTTCCAAGGAGCCCGAGTGGAAAGGATGCAGTGTGGGTCATTGTGGATCGGCTCACTAAGTCGGCTCACTTCTTGCCGTTTAGAGTCGGACAATCCACATAAGTACTAGCCGACATGTATATGCGTCAGATCATAAAATTACATGGAGTGCCGGTTAGTATCGTATCAGATCGAGACTCACGATTTACATCTCACTTCTGGAGAAGCATGCAAGAGAGCCTCGGTACCAGGCTCAAATTTAGTACTGCCTATCATCCTCAGACAGACGGACAGTCAGAGCGCACAATTCAGATCCTGGAAGATATGTTGCGATCTTGTATACTGGATTTCGGAGGCTCTTGGGAAGATCACCTGCACTTAGTGGAGTTCTCCTACAACAACAGCTATCAGGCAAGCATTCAGATGGCACCTTTTGAGGCGTTGTACGGAAGGAAGTGCAGATCGCCGATATGCTGGAGTGACGTTGGTGAACGTCAAATGCTAGGTCCAGAGTTGGTAACGGAGACAGTGGAGAAAGTAAAGCAGATTCAGAACCATCTCCGTGCAGCCCAGGATAGACAGAAGCATTGGGCCGATGTACACCGACGACCCCTGGAATTCAAGGAAGGAGAGCATGTATTTTTGAGGATCTCGCCCACTAGAGGTACTATCAGATTCGGTAGCAGAGGCAAGTTAAGCCCAAGGTACATTGGGCCATTTGATATCTTGGAGCGCATCGGTGAGGTGGCTTACCGTCTTGCATTACCTCCATCCTTAGAGGGAGTGCATAACGTATTCCACGTCTCACAATTGAGGAGGTATGTGACAGACCCAAGCCATATAGTTGATCATTCTGAGATTTCAGTGAGACCTAGCCTGAGATACGAAGAGCAGCCAGTGGGTATACTCGACACCAACGAGAAGACACTGCGAGGGCAGACGATCAGGCTGGTTCGAGTAGCTTGGAAACAGCACTCTCCAGGCGAATCGACCTGGGAGCGAGAAGATGTTATGCGGCAGCATTACCCGCATTTATTTGCAGAATCAGGTAACCTAAGCATTTTAATTCTATAAATTCTGTCTTTATAGTTTACCCTTCGATTGCGAGGACGCAATCCTCTTAAGGGGGGTAGATTGTAAACACCCTAAATTTTCTGGAATTTTAAAATCAATTTTTGGAATTTAATATGCAATTTTCAGTAATTTACATAGGACCTGTGGTGAGTTTGTAATTTTTAATTGCCAATAAACAACATTAAATTGGAATGAAAATATGATTTTATGGTGTAAAATAGAAAACCGGACTTAGGGTAATTTTCTGGGATTTTATTGGGCATCAGACCTATTTTTAAAAGCTTAAAAACTATTTTCCTAAATTAATTAATTAATTAATATTATTATTATTATTTTTATTTTTTTTATTATTCGGTCTTGGGCCGGCCTGGCCCAGTGGGCCGAGCCCGTTCGCATGGCCCAACCCTCACTCCTTAGCGGGTCGGGCGGGTCCGCTCACCCGGATCCGCGCCCGACCCGGACCCGCTTCTCCCAAACCCGCTCACCCGCCCCTGTCACCCCTCGACCCGGAAAACCCGCCGCCGCCTTCGCCGTCGACCCCACGACCGCCTCGACCCCCGACCTCTCCGCCACGACGCCCCGGCCAAGCCCTCCCCAGTCCCCTATTTAAAGCCCCTCCTCCGCCCTCTTCTTCCCCCAAACCTGAAACCCTAACCCCAATCTACCCGACCTCCGGCGAGCCCCTCCGCCGACCGCGAGCCCCGCGCCACCGCCTTCTCAGCCATCCTCCTCCCTGACCCGCCGCCCTCCGCAGGCCAGCGCCGCCCACCCGCCGAGGGCCGCCCCTCTCCAGCTTCCCTTCCTCTTCCCGCTGTCCCAGACCCGACGCCGGCTCCGCCGACCCCCTCGGCACCGCTCGCCGACGATCCCCCGCCCGGCCGCAGCTCGCCCCGCCGAGTCCGGCCTTCCCCGGTGATCCCCCAGCCAGCAGGACACGCGGACACGGCTCTGACACAGGATTCGAACACGAACTCGCGTGTCGGACACAACTCGAAACCCCGGTTTTTCGAGTTCCTTCAGGTACTCATAACTTCATGCTCGTAACCCCGATTTCGATTCCGTAAATTTCTACGCGAAGCCTGTATGACCCTCTCGGTGCCCGGACAAACCGCTCGGGGCATCGCGTCCTGTGGTGATCGCAAACCGCGATCCAAAAACAGAAAAATCCAGACCCTGTTTCACCCCGGAACTGAGTACGCCCCGCCAAACGGAACGACTTGGTCGCACACGGTCTTCACAGATACGTGCGCCTCGTCAATACGGACGTGTGGGTTTTCGCGGAAGTCGATTTGGGTGTGCGTGCACACCGGAATCAACGCTTATCCGCGGACATCGCTCCGTATCCGCCTTTTCTGCAATTCACCCTAACTTCGTGCACACACGTCGGATCGAGACAAAACTTGCGCCATCAGACTCGTAGCGATACGCTGGTCCTGTGGGTCAAGTTTGGTCCGATTCTGAGAACGTTGACGAAATTGCGTGTCGTGGGCCCCACAGGCCCCGTTCGACTGGCGATTTCGTGATCGGCTCATCGGAATTCAAATCTGAAAGTTCCGTTGGGTTCGTATCAGCGTTTCTGACCTGTTGACACTAAGTTTGGTGAATTTGGAGACCATTGACCCTGACACGTTTCTCGGTGCAAAGCGGGCCCACCGGTGGACCCCGTTTTGGCCCGAAATTACCGTTTCTGCCCTTGTCTCCAAATTGGACCCAAGGACAGGCGATCCTAGCTGTTTGACACCTTCTGAGCGCGATGGTACTGTTTATTTTAGCTTTCGGAGACATCTCTGGGAATTTTCGAAACTAGGACCTTAGTGGAATCCAAACTTCAGGCAAGTGCACCTTGCCAAACTTGCAGTCATTATTTTCTTATTTTCTGTAAAAATACTCTGCTGGATTCTTGTGCAAATTCATATAAACTGTTTTAAACTGCTTAACCTAGGGAACGTACGACGTACCTAGTGCCCGATCATAGTCGGGTACTGACACCGTACGCGGTGCTGGGTTCGTCATTTAGCGATGGATTTACGACCCCCTTATTTTGTACTTGACCTCTCAAGTACCCTATAACCCAGGACACCTGACACTATCATGGACATAATCTTTTCGAGTTATTCGTGGGGATTCTGAATAGGATACAGGACTTGACAGAGTTATTATTATTAGAAAGTATGACTTGTTGCATTAGATATAATCCCGCTGACATGGACATGAGACGTTATGGTCATGGTTTGCGCGATTACATTGGGTGGAGAGAGACACACAGGCTACAGGCTGTTATATATATATCTACTATTATTGTGAGGTTGTAGACTCTCCAGCAGAGCTAGACCCTTTACGTGTTATTACTGCTACCGGCTCCCCGACACAGAGCTTGTAGCGGTCTCAGCCTGAGTACTAGTGTTGCTCTCATTTGCATATCACATAGATGGTTAGTTACTTAGTTTACCCTGCTGTTTCATTATTTATTGCACTGCTTATTCATTTTGGCTTATATTATCTGTGCCTTGCTATGTCCACTGAGGACCTGGAATGGATTATGTCCCCAGGTTTAGCTGAGGAGCAGTATCCCGAGATATACGGGACATGAGCTGAAGCTATTGCTGGAGCTGAACCAAACACTGAAGACGAGGTGACTGCCGAGGACTTCTCCTGAGTGCTTGTTCCAGTACTCAGTATTTATTTCATGTTTACATCTTTTGTTCCTGGCCTCTAGAGCCAGTTTATTTCAGACTATAGTCGGATTGTTGCTCCGACTGACTTGCTGTGTTGATGTTGCTACAATATTTCCATTTGATTATGCAGTTTAATTCCTTTTCTTTATGGATGAGATTAGAGTGACATGTGTAGTAGACCTTATTTATAGCTTAAGTACGCCCTGATGGCTCCATTAAATTGGGTTATCCATCAGTACGTGCTGCTGGCCATTGCCACGCATCTCCAGTCCCTCGGCATTTTGGGACTGGGGCGTGACAGCTACACGGACTAGTATATAGATTGGATCTACAGTCATGAGATGTTATATTAATTATCGTATTGACATTGTACACGACATTGATATTTAGATCTTGTACATGATATATTGGATATTGCTCGTGTGTCGTGACGTGTCGTGATTGGATCCACTATACTAGTTGGGGCGGGAGAAATATTAGTAGATTATACCCAACTCTACATGCATCATAGCTCACCCCACACATCAAGTCGGTTGCGGCCTGACCATTACATGCCTCATAGCTGTTATATATGATTAGCCTGAATATTACTTGCATTATAGCTAATCAAATGGTTAGCCTGACCTTACATGAATCATAGGTTAGCCTGACCTTACATGAATCATAGCTAATCATATGTAACAAGCCTGATCTTGTTCCAAGCCCATCACATGATAGACTGATATTTCAAACACTTAGAATAGTTACAGTTCTCTATTTTAGATCATATACTATATCACCCGTATATGATATTGTACCTTGTTCTCTTTATTTCATATATGCACTGACTGTATTATATTGTCTATATTGCCTGTCTCTTTATTTTGCTATTGCATTTATTCATTGTCTTCTCTCAGTATATAGCATCATCTGTTTATTATTTTATAGTCCTTATCAATTAAATAGAACTGTTATTTGAGATGTACTTTGCTCCTTCTTGACTGAAAATATTTTTTTAGACTATGCCTTAGAGGACTGGTATCCGACATTTTATGGACCACAGGGTGAGTAGCTGCAGATTTGGACTTGGTAGTTCAGTTATGATTCCGGAAGGTTTAGCCGGGATAACTAGTTATCTAGTTAGTTTCTTTTAGCAGTCTATTGGTACCGGATTTGTCTCCGGCATACTTTGTTGAGACTTGGATTTATTATTGAGTTAGATTATTTCTATTTAAACTTGTGTTGCATTTTATTTTATTCTTCGATATCTTATCGTGCTGTGGTTGTGATTGAGTATGTTGTTCATATTATATTATGATTATCCGTGTCTCCTTATGGAGTCGGATGCTCGTGTGAGATTGTTTAGATAGTATCATGACTTAGACAGTGTTCTACCGTTGATGCTGCGGCGTAGGCTGGACGTACCCACGTACTCGTGCCCCAATTTCGGGTGTAGGTCGTGACACCTCATGCTAGATAGGATACTGGAACTGCCCCTGAGACTGTGTATACAACTGCGCTCTGTGCTGCCAGACCCTCTGAGCTCGAGATGGTAGAGGACAATGTGCCAATGGGTGAACTTCTATTAAAGGCTCATTCTGATCAACCACTACGGGAGGTGATAACTGAGGTGGTGCATCGGGTGTAGCTGGTTGTCCTCGAGATGAATATGGGCAAGTACTAACTATATTATCCAATGCTGCACATCTGAAGCATCACCCATTAGCCTTCCAACAACCTGATCTGAGTTGCCCCATCTTCCCATAGTACATCCTTCTGGTTAGGCCTGATACTGATGTTGGTGATACTCTGGTGCTGCCTCAACTAACTGATGACTTACCACTTGCACTAACTAATGAGATTATGATAAAGGATTCTCAGGAATAGGAACAGTGCCCCTGAATGATAAGGACATAATATATCAATAACGGACAAGAAAGGATGAAAGATCAATAAGCAACTTATCAGTTCAAAAAATTCAACGATAACAAGGTAAAAAGAATTTCAAGGGAGCAAAAATTATGTATTGAGATTCTAATAAGATGAATCCTCCACAAGTCATAAAACAGACCAGCATGGGCCACCACTAAAACTTTGTCACGTCCCAAAGCCAGAATACTGGACAGCGGAGGTCTGACAAAGCCATCTACGTATATCTGAGTACAAAGGTACCCCGAGATACGGTCACTGCTGTCTAGGAGACAAGTGGGTGGACTCTAGCATGTCACTGACGACTCCTATGGTCAGACAAATCCTATCTCAATCCAATCAACAAAAAATAATAATAAAGTGAAAATCATATATGCGATGGGTAAGTGTCACGCCCCAGTCCCAAAATAAACGGAACCAAGTCACGTGACAATGTCCAGCTATGTATCAAGTGGCTCTAGTCTAACTCAAATACGTATAAGCTGTTCTATAAGGGTTACTTTTTAGGTAACACAATAAGTATATCTATATCTCAATCTACAAGAAACAAAATAAAAGAATGGACAATATATAACATGGTGTGTACCCCCACTACACATGTCCGAGTAGACTAAAAATAAATAGCATAAGTATACAAATACTAGGCTATATCAACAGAAAACAAGCAATAAAAATATAATAGATGAATAATAGCATAAATAATACAAATACCTAATAACAATACCTGTAAACCGAGATGATACGCATCCGCAGCTCCAGAAGAACTCAACGATAATTGATACTGCAAATATGGAAGGGAACTAGGTCCTCAGAGAGACATAACATGATACATAGAAACATGCCATAATACAATAAAGTATAAAGTCCAGTGGGTTTTCTAGCAACTAAGTGTAAATTCAATAAGGACAAACTTCGACGTATGAGGCTGTATCTAATAGGGTACTCGTGCAGTGGCGCTCCCTCCGGGTAATAAAAATAATTTAGAATTGTTTGAAGACCACATTACAGTGGCTCTGTGTATGCTTGAAAGGTTTTTTTCCCATTATTTTTTAACATTATGGTTCACCTTACTATTCACTTGGTTCAAGAAGCACTAATAGCTGGACCGGTGCATTTTTGTTGGATGTACCCATTTAAAAGGTGACTACAATATTTTACACTTCTAATATAATTTTTTTGGTTTAATTGCTGTTAGAATTAGCTATTATTATTTGTTAAACTTATATTTTGAGTCAGGTATATGAATGTACTGAAAGGCTTTGTGAAAAAATGTTCAAATCCTGAAGGTTGTATAGTTGAAAAGTATAATGCAAAAGAGTGCACAAGTTTTTGTGCTCCTTACATAAAACAAGCATCTCAAGTAGGTGCTCAACGGAGACGATATGAAGAATATACAAATGGGAATATATTAGAAGGAAAACCAATATGTGAGGCTAAATTGAAGAAATGGTCTCCTAACATGTTTGAAGTTGCTCATTTGTATGTCCTAGAGGATACAACAAAAGTAGAACCGTATAGAGAGTAAGTTTCTAATGTATATGTGCTACGGCAAGTCGTTACTACTAGCAATGACTTCCTTAATATAAGTATCTCTTTAGTGGTTTTAGTTTGTTTTTATATGCATTTTTTAACTTTATTCTATATATACCAAGGTCTTTTTTCAAAATGCACTTAGAGAAACTTCGATTTTCTGATATACGTCTTCGAAGGAACGAAAGACTTTTAAGAAAGAGGCATAGAGACACATTTAGTGCATGGTTAGCAAATAAAGTCAAGGTTGGAGATGCTAACAATATGTCAGATCTTGTAAAGTGGATAGGGTGTCGACCTAAATCATATGTTGAATCCTATTCAGGTTATATTATAAATGAAAATCGATTCCATACATGATATGTTAAAAATTGCACTCAAAACTTTGGTGTTTCTCTTGAAGTAGAGACAATGTGTCGATCAAGTGGAAGGGATACATCACACGTCAGTGGAAATATTGTGTTCTATGGTGTTATAAGAGATATAATTTTTTTGGACTAATACAAGTTTATACTCCTTATATTTCATTGTGATTGGGCAAACATAGGAAGTGGTGTCAAAGTTGAAGTGTGTTTTACATTACTTAACTTTCATGAAGGCCAACATCAATTTAAGAATGATTCGTTTATATTTGCCTCATAAGCAAACCAAGTCTTCTATTCCAGACATAACGATACTTCAAATTGGTATGTGGTACTAAAAGCACCACAAAGAGGAGTTTATGAGTGTGGCACTAATTTATGAGTGTGACACTAATGGGAATGATTGCATTCATATGCTCCATTAGATGTCTCCAATCTTAATCTTGATGATGAAGATTATGAAAGAAAGGACTATGAGGTCATAGATGAGTCGGTAATTGTTGCAATGATGATCTTGTTTGTTATTTTTATATTTTTTGAGATAGATTTCAATACTAATACTAATTATTAATTTCCTTTTCAGATTCAACCATCATAAATCATGAGTGGTGTCGAGGTAAGCATCATTTTTACATATATATTTTGTCTTGTTTATGTTTATCATTTTGGTCATATTCTTTTAGCATAACTGTTGCACACATTTTTATATATGATATCTTCAAAAAAGAGCGCAAAGTTTGCAAAAAATGCAACACATAATTGCAGTACATGTAAACATTTAAGAAGAGAGCCAACCAAAAGTAATATCGAATGGAGATTCTAATTCCCCAACTACTGATATCCTAGAAGTTCAATCCCCCAACAATCGAAAGGCTACAAACTCAAAACCTAGAGGAGAGGCAAATTTTTTGTATTTTGCTAAAGGAAAAGGAAAGGGGACTTGCCTTGAAGTTGAGTTCAATGAAATGGGCCAGCCATTTAGAAAGAATGCAGCAAAAATTTCTTCTTTCTTTGGGATCATAACGAGAGAGTTAATACCAGTGACACTTGACAAATGGAGTGATCTTACAGATAAATTTATCACGCAAAAATGGGAGCACATAATGGTATTGCATGTAAGTATTAAATTTACATTTGGTTAGATATATTTCTAATACAATTGTTCATTTTATTTTGTAGCAAAAGTTTAGTTTTGTTGAGTGTTATAAAAAGTATACATTTGAAAATCTAAGAAGACATTGGAGAGATTACCGGAGTTTGATGGTAAAGAAAGTGATAGACCAAGCCAAGTTGGTTGGCCTGAAATGTGCTGCTACCCTCTTGAAACCTGACATTATAGAATCTATGGAAGTTTAACAAGCTTTTATCAAAAGACAGACCAATCCAAAACAATTGGTCAGCCCTTGATTCAAATGTACTACAGTAATATACTATATATATACTATAGTAATAGGTACCAGATGTAGTAATCTACTATATATACTGCAGTAACCTACTATATATACTGCAGTAATATGTACTATAGTTAACTTTCAAAGGCATGATGGTTTGCTCTGGTACAGTACAGTCACGACCCTCACCCATATGATCTGACATGAGTACGTGGATACGTCTAGCCTACGCCACAGCACCGGCGGTAGCACCCTGTCTAGGTCATCAATAACTAACTATCAATCTCACACAATAATATGATCACAACCTGCCCATGATATCTCAACTCCTTTAGGAGGACAAGATAATAATGTATAATAATGACAATACTCAATCACAAGAATCTAGAAGGAAGATAATAGTACGATATGATATAAAGGAAAGAAATCCAAGTCACAAGTCTAGATAAGTCTAACAACACCAACTATCAAGTCTAGAATCAAAATATAATATCCCAATGTATAAGTAAATGCCGGAGACAGGTTCGGTACAAAAATACTAAATAAATAATCTAGGATAACTAGTGACACCGGCTAGACCTTCCGACAATCACTCTTGAACTACATGGTCCAAGGATGCTACTACTCCCTCATATTGTCCATAATAAGTCGAACACCAATCCTCCAAGTCAACACCTAAAAAATATTATCCAGTCAGGATGGAACGAGTACAACTCCAATAGCAGTTCCAATACATGGTAGAAATTACAAAACAGTAAATAATAATGAGATACATGATGAGATAAACAGTATAAAATCAGAGTATAGCAGGTAGTGGAAAATAAGCAAATAGTACAATAGAGCAATAAACAGTAAATATGGAACAAAACAGGAAAGACTGAACCTAACTAAATTTTGAAGTACTACTTTCGATATGTGATCAACAATAAAAACCAAAAAATAATATCCACAATAGTATGACTCAATCATAGGTAATGTATGATTGACTATCCATAATAGTATGGCTCAATCTCGTAAGATTGGCTATCCTTAATAGTACGATTCAATCTAGTAAGATTGGCTATCCATAATAGTACAATAGTACGACTCAATCTCATAAGATTGACTATCCTCAATGGTACAATAGTACGGCTCAATCTCATAAGATTGACTATCCATAATAGTACGACTCAATCTCACAAGATTGGCTATCCACAACGGTACAATAGTATAGCTCAATCTCGTAAGATTGTCTATCCATAATAGTATAATAAATTCTACTCATGTCACATCACGATACAAGAAACACAACGGGTGTCAGAATATGAGCATAGTGATCGAGGTATATAATGAGATATGAGAAGAAATAAATTGTGACTAAAACCTATAACAAATAATCCGTGTAACCATCATATCAAGAATCAAGTAAAACATTAAGAAATAAATCGTGACTACACTACATAGAGTCCCACCAGTGATGGATATTCCCTTTCAACTGGGCCCTCACCGCAGTCATCCATAGATATGGAGGTAGTTGAGAAGCCTCCAGTAACATCTCTGTGTTGGCGACCCAATCAAAGATCTCCTCTACGGTCTCACTGCCCGTAAAGGTACCCAGGTCCATCTGACGAAACCAACGAACTATACTTGCTAGCGAAGCAGGTGCAGTTGTTGGTGTTGGTACTGGTGCAGTTAGCCTCTCCAGAACTGCCATCAAGCTCTGTCTCATAGTCTTGGTCTAATGCCACTGCGCCTGCATCATGGCCTGAAAGAACTTGAATATCTGTGGATGTCCCTCTGGCGGCATCATCTGAGGTGGGAAGGCTCCGTATAGCATTTGAGGTGGAAAGGGTGGAGGTGGTGCCAACAGAACCTCTGGTTGTGATGTCGGTGCCTGCTGAGACGTAGGTTCCTCGGGCTACGACGTTGGCACGACCCTCAAAGTCTGGCCCTCATACTGCTGCGTCAAATCAGTCTGCGAAGTCTGGCCCTCATATTGCTGTGTCAGAACAACCTGCGTGCACGGTGTCGGATGGCACAATGTCACTATATGCCTCGCGTCCGCTACGTAAGTTCATCTCTCTGTAAGGGATAGAACTACATTAAAAGAGTATGAAAAAAAACAAACATGATGTCGATATTTAAATAATTAAATACGAAGGAGGTTCAAAGACGGTAGTCAAGGTGGATGAGATCTAATTATTTCTATTCTACTGCAGGCTCGCTGGGTATGATACCATACCACAAGCGATAAACAAAGACCTGCATAGGCCACTAATAAAACCATGTCACGCTCCAGTCCCAAAATATACGGGACCAGGCCACGTGGCAATGGCCAACTAATATGACTCTGAAGGATTTTCCAATTTAATGGACCCGACAAAGCGTACTGCGCTGTCCTAAAATACTATCAAGTCTAATGTGCTAACAAGCAATAGGTAAACAACTAATATCATCCATAGAAATAATATAATAATGACTGAAGTAAGTGCTGGTAAATGAAATACAAAGAGTATAAATATCCATAATACATCTGGAATAGTCTAATGGAGACAAATCCACTGAAATACAATGATGGAATAAAAGTACGAAAAGTAGTGAGATGACTAGACTAGAGCATCAACTAGCTAGATAAAGATACTCTAGCCCAAAGCAACAAGTGTACCATAAATCACGAAAACTCCTTTAAAAATTTCTCAAAGTCCTCAGCCACAAATTTGGTCTCCACTCCTGCTCTATAGATGGTCATGTACAAGTGCTCATCCAGATCTGGAAAGGAACCAGGTCCTCAGAGGGACGTAACAAGATACTAAAAGTATATGCCATAAAGTAAATACTGTGTAAATTTGAGGGTGAACTAACCAGCTAAGTAAAATGCACTTGAAGACAACCTTGGTACGTATGGGTTGGTAAAAAGTATAAAGCGAAGCGTCAAGCCAGAGGCTATGTATCTGGCATTAGCTGTAAAATGGATGCTAGAAGTATATGTTGACTACATCACCGATCATGATAGCGCGCAACTAGTAACCTCTGTCAGATGTATCGACAAGCATATACGCCCATAAACGGATAGTACAAAGCCCATAACCAGGTAACAAATAGCCCATAATCGGGTAACACTGAGGCTCACGACCCCGTAGTTTACTCTGAAACTACGGTAGCCAAATATCTGTCCCATACGCCTACTAATTGTCTTTCCCGCCCAATGCCAATGTACAAGTCACAAATACTACGTGGACATCTCGTACTATAATGCAAGTCACTAAAAAAATATGCAGCTATGCTAAATACCGTCACACGTGCAGCTCACACCGATGGCCAGTCAAGTATGAAGCTCGCGTTCCTACAAGAACTCACTCTGTGACGTGCAGTGATACGTGACAAGGCCCAGGGAGTTATAATGATAGCTCCTCAACTTTAGGTGCGTCCACTAGACACTAGGTCAAATACAGGTCCTAAAGTCAACGCCTTCGTCGACTGCATCCGAGTCATTCTCAGACGTGCACAGTTATATAATATTAAAGCAATAAACATGCGAACTACTATAACTGAATTTAAACAGTACAACAAGACAATGTATACTTGCCTGGAACTCCGATATGAACAAGTAAGGATCCAAAATCCGCAACCAAGGTAGAACCGTCTTGGGTGCCTATGAATATATAACAATAAATATCAATCACAATATTATACTATGCTAAGCATGGATAAGAGTTCAACATACGCAACGTCATGAGTCACGTAGAGTCTAGACCAAACAAGCATTCTAACTAAGTAGGTTGGCTAATATTGACTAGTCAAAGACCAAGAAAGTATGTGTACACTTAGTCTACTAGTCACCTAACATTTAGAAGTCCTCTAAACGTACAACTTATCAAATATTATAACCAAAGCCATAACTAGGGTTTATATAGGTGCTAAGTTGCTCCTCAAATATTTGTACATAACTAGTGTCAAAATAACTTAACTACATACTAGTAATTATCTACATCTCAAGATACTCATGTATCCTAAACTTGTGCATTTATAAATAAGTTAGGGATTCTCTCATTTATATATAAACCATCACAATATTCTCTAATACACACCACCTCCAAACTTTAATTTCCATACACTTGCACACAATAATATCTCAAGTTTACATCCACTCTAGCATGGCACTCAAATATGTTAAATTTGTGTCCTCATCCTACACATGCATAAATATATATGAAATAAGAATTAAATCTACATGGTGATATTCACTCTCTAACACATGGCACTTTGTATATAACAAACTAGTCTAAGAACCTAGATAACATTCACAACTACTAGTCTCACACCAATCTACTTTAGTCATTCATAAATACCTCTCTAGATAATATTCTACCCTAATTATATATTCTAAAATAATTAATTACAAGGAGTTATTAGGAGTTTGACAAGAGTTTAAATTGGTTAGGCAAGCTAGGGTTTGAGATTAAAATATGCAAGTGTTGTTAATCATGGGTATATATATATATATATATATATATATATATATATATATATATATATATATATATATATATATATATATATATATATATATATATATACTTTCTTTCAACATTACATAGAGATGAAGAATAAGACTTTGAAGTACATACATATATACTTTGAAGAAGAATAAGATGAAGAAGAAGGGGAAGAAGTGAGTACCAAGTCACTTTAATGGATGGAAGGAGGGAGGTGCTCGGTTGGAGGGGGGGTCGGCCGGTCGCCGGCGGGATGCTGTGCTGCCGGGAGGGAGGTGGTCCGATGGGAGAGAAGGTATAGAGGATGGTGATATCGATGGTGGTGGTGAAGGTGGTGGTTCACGGTGGTGATGGGGTGGTGGTCAAATATGTAGGAGGAAAGAGGGAGAGTATGTTGAGGAGGGAGAGAATGAGTGTAATAAATGAAAGAGAGAGAGAGAGAGAGAGAGAGAGAGAGAGAGAGGGGGGGAGTATTTAATGAGGGGAGAGAAAGGGTGCTTGGGGATTAGGGTCGGTTAGGTTCCCAATGTAGAGTGTAGTTTATCATAAAGAAAATGGGTGGTGCAGATGTGTTCCGGTTTGAATGGAGGGTGAGGATTTAAAATGAGCATAGTACCCTACAAAAGAGGAAGGGAATGCACATGACCGGTCAAGGAACTTTAAATGTGGTATTCTTCATTTGTTTCAACCAATAGGAGGTGTACACATGGCTAGTTATTTGTACAAAAGTCCCCAATAGTTTAGGACTTGCACAAAGAGGAAAAAGTGGATTGGATGTGAAAAAAACCATGTTTGGTATTGTAGTGGAGGAAATTTGTGTGCGATATTTTGTATGAACCATGAGGGTTGAGTGTGGGTTTCGGTTGGTGTTTGGTCTAGTTTTGGTTTAGGTTGAGTCATTGCACCAAATTAGTTTAAATTAGGATCATTGGTGTTCTTTAATTAATTGGAAGTGTATAGAATTTAAATTGGGTGGAACACAAGTATCATGGACATAGTAGACTCGAAATAGATTATTGTCATAAATTTGGTTGTAAGAAAAGGGTCGAGGTTGTGTCTCCAATTTTGATTGGAACAGACAAAGATGCAAAGTTTAGATTTATTTGGATTTTAAATTTGATATTTTATAACAAATATTGTGCGACTAAAATAAAATACAAGAGAGGGTATTTATGAGTGACCCAAAGGTCAAAATGGAAGACTGGCACGTCTAGGTCAAGGGTGTAAAATTTGTTTGAATACAAAAGGTAGAGTAGCACTCCAAACGTTGAAGCAACGGTAAGATACACCAAGTGAATTAAATTAAAAAAGGTAAATTAATGACTCCATTAACTTATTTAAAATAACCCTAAATGAATCATAATCCTAGATTTGGGTCAGGGAGTTTACACAATTCCCTTCCATACAAAAATATATATTAAATCATATGTGTTTCTAGTCAATACATCATTTCCTTCCTAGTAAAAATACACCACTGTCATAATTCAACACATTCTTACACTCAACACCCACAAGCTGTCACATATACTATGCCGAAAGTACAGATCTATGTCATATTGCTTCCTAGGTTAGGTTAACAGTTAAAAGACTATCTACAAGGAAATATTTAAACCATAGTAGGTTCTACTTAAAAGAAAATGTGGGTGATAAGTATTTTTACCAATGGTGTCACACCCGTTTCCCGATTTGGTATTTCTTGAATTTAATTTTTCTAATATTGTATTTCTGCTGTATTTGCATGATGGTCTCTGTCATTTATATTTTATTTCCTGTTGTCTAGAGAGATGATGAAGTCAGTCAGTGCCCTCGATTGTTCCAGATAGAAGGATCATGGCGCCCCAGAACCATGACATCCAGCAGCTGCCTTACCTGAGACCAGTAGAATATCCATTGGCATTGCCATAAACCCGGTTTAGGACCCACATGTAGACTGGACACTTGGTTTGGTTCATTTTGATTGAACCCATGGTTAAACTATCTCTCTCTCTCTCTCTCCCTTTATATATGTGTGTTTTCTCTCTCCTCTCTCATTCTTCTTTATTTTTACTTTTCTTTTCCTCTTCTTTTTCCTCATCCCCTTGCACTAGACCAAATCCTAACCCTAGAAGAGGTGGTTGTGATTACTTGGACCGTGAGAGGTAGAGGCTAAGAAGCCACTCCAGGCAAGTACATCTTGCTCAAAGTGGTAAAGCCATAATTTTTTGGATTTTTATATATATGTAGTAGTTAAAAATATGTTTGATGAAAAATATTCTCCTTGATATTCTTATTTATTTTAGTTCTTGGAGTTTTGGGTTTTGATGAATGGTTTGGAGTAGATCTAAGTTTCAAGTTTGGATTTTCATGGATTCTATGAGTTTTTCTTGGTTTTGATATATTAAAACTTGTTGTTTTTGAAAACTAATTATTTTATGTCATGGAGAATTAAATTTCGTGCAATTTTGACCATTGAAATGCTTAATTTGGAGTTAAAAGAAAGTTTTTATGGCAAATCAATTTTTAGATTTTTTTTCTTGTTCTCAGACTTGATGAGTTGAGGACGATGAATTATATGCGTCGATCATGTTATGTGTCGAGCATTCTATGCTTCGAGCATGTTATGCATCTAGAATTCCATGAGACAAATTGTCTATAGACAAATAGTCTATGAGGCAAGTTGTTTATACGTCGAGCATGTTATGCGTCGAACAATCCATGAGACAAATTGTCTATGAGGCAAATTATCTACGAGGCAAGTTGTCTATCCGTCGAGCAAGTTATGCATCAAGCAGTCCATGAGGCAAATTGTCCATGAGACAAATAGTCTATGAGGAAAGTTGTCTATGCGTCGAACATGTTATGCGTCGAGCAGTCCATGAGGCAAATTGTCCATGAGGCAAATTGTCTATGAGGCAAGTTGTCTATGCGTCGAGAAGTCCATGAGGCAAATTTTCCTTAAGGCAAATTGTCTTGGAGGGAAATTATCTATGAGGCAAGTTGTCTATGCATCGACTAGTCCATGAGGCAAATTGTCTATCGGGCAAGCAGTCCATGAGGCAAAGTGTCTATGAGGCAAGTTGCCTATGAGGCAAGCCATTTCATCATGCAGCATAATTTTTTCCTTCTTGCATATTTTTCTATGATTGGCTATTTTCTTGTCTATTTTGATATTTCTTTTAATTTTTGATTCATTATCTTGGTTTATTATTAGAGCATACTTGAATGTTGTGCTTTCCTATATCGACATGGGTTTATGATCCTCACGACACCGTAGATTATTTGTTATGATAAACCTATTACATTTGGCATCGGATAATCGAGTGCGATTATTGCCCAATGTATCGCGTGTCACGGATACGATAAGTTCACCAGTAATAACTCATAAAAAGCTCGTACCTGTAGTGCCCCGCTCCGCATAGGCACTATGTACAAGTGATATCGCTTTGCTTGCTCGAGCAAAAGTCTTCTCGAAGAGTTTTTGACCGAACCACAAGACGATTGATCAATGTGAGTGGGCAGAACTACATTATCTGATTCTTGCATGCCTTAATAATGAATCTGAGTTTTTGAATGCTTGTTTGCTTAAGAAGATAGTTTCATAAGATGAATGATAGAACCTGACTCAACATGCCTAATAAGAGAACTCGTATAGCTTGTCATCGAAACGAACCTACTTGCTTAACTAGAGAATTTGTATGCTTGTCTGAAATGAGATAGAACCTTGCCATACTAAGTCAAGAATATAAGAAATATTGCATACTTAGTTACACTGACACAGCTATCGAACGAACCCTTGCTATGCTAAAATGATAAGTAAATGAATTGCATGAATAAGTCCCTTATATAAGAGATAGATATTGCGTGCTAGATATAAAAAATAAAATCATGCTTACCATTATATGTTTCGCTTGTATCAAACTGCTATAACTCTTTGATTCGTATAAGCATAGACTAATAGTGCGTCCTGAGAATACGACCCGAAGGGGGTCTAGTGGGGTGTGCTATTAGATATGTGAGAGATATGCTTTGTTTGACAATATGTGTTTTGCTAGACCATATATGTTTTGCTTGATCATTTTTTTGCTTGCATTATAGATGTTTCGTGTCATTGCATTGGTCTCGGACAACTTGTGTACAAGGTCTTGTCTCTTGATGGTTCCTGGGGCACTGGGAATCGCTCGGTCCGAAAGATATTTTTGTTTGGCCCTGAGGATACGACCCGCAAGGGGTCTAATGGGGCGATGTGTCTATTAGTGTTGTGCGGAACCCATGATGTCACAACTGCTTGCACTCGTATGTATTGGTGAAGAGCTGAACCTTGAGTCACAGCTGCCGACACAGGTGCATGCTAGTGAAGAGCTGAACCTTGGACAACCGCTGCTAATTATGGGGCTACCCATGGATCATTATATAGTTAGGACGCATGCTAGGCTAGCCTTCTTGCATACCTAACTGTTTGATGTAGAGACGGACAGGGAAAGAGAGCCTTATTCATATATATATATATATATATATATATATATATATATATATATATATATATATATATATATATATATATATATATATATATATATATATATATGCATATGTTTCTAACTCGTATGTCTGCTCCAGGGATAGCCGCTCGGCAAAAGGGTAAGAATCACTGAATAAGTGATATGCATGCTATCGATTATGTTCTTCTGTATTGAATGCTTGCATAGAGAAGTCTTATTTCCGTATATGCCTCAATCTTGTTCACATGATAAGATATTTCTTATAAGAGAATGATAGAGATGCTAAGAGAGAGCTTCTAAGATGATAGTCGACTAGATGCTTGCTTAGAGTCTTTAAAGAAATGCATATGATTCACGAGACACGTAGCGCACACTCTGATAATAGAATAATCGGCTTGTCTTGTCTGCTTGCTTGTATTGAATATGAACTCTGTTTTTAAAAATATTTCCAAAAGAAAGTAATATGACTCCGTTCTTGTGCTGCATATAACGAACATAGGTAAAACTAGAAAGATAACTAGTAATATAATATTTTATAACATGATTACTTAGTATTGGTTTTAGTAAATGTTGCTTATGTTCAGTTGTTTTATACTCACCAGTACTTATAAAAGTGCTGACCCACCAACAGTTTGCTTGTTCGCAGGTGCTGGACCGTCCGAGGAAGCGATAGCCGTGCCTCATCCCAGGGACCCGGAAATCTAGAGTCGATGCTTTGAGATATATCGAGATGGTTTTGAGATGCTTTTGTATAGAGGGACGTAATATATGGAACGGTGTCATTATAATAGAGAGATAGAGTGCTTGAGCGATCTGTAAGCTCGGCCAAGCGCCGCTTGTAATACATCTTGATTATCAATAAAAGAGCTTATTTTTATATGCCATTGTGTTCTTTACTTTTCTACAATATATGTGCTGCTGCTCCTGTTTTGAATAGCTTACTTGCCCTTGTTCAAAGCTTTGGCCTTGTGCAAGCGCATTTTAGGCTTGCACGATATCACGCCCGTGCGAGGATGATCGGTTCTGTATAAACCAAGCGAGGACGAACGGACCCCCTGCGGGACCGGGGCATGACATAATAGTATCAGAGCGATTCGATCCTTTGCCTATTCCATTGCTATGACTCTGAGATGTGCTCGTTATTGTGCTGCAATGAACGTTACATACAATAAGTCCATAGATATTCTCAAAGATGTGCGCAAAAGTTTTCTGGATTTGATTTTTTGCTTAGAGTTATGCTTTTATGCTTGTTAGAGATTTTCTTGTGTTTTGATTGAGGATGGTGAGGGATGAGGACTATCGCTGTTCTGGATTTTTGTGAGTTTCTTCTTGAGTTTCGAGGATGAAACTCTTGGTTGGTTGGTAAGTATGTAGTGCCCTACTCAGCGTAGGCACTATGTACAAGTGATATCGCTTTGCTTGCTCGAGCAAAAGTCTTCTCGAAGAGTTTTTGACCGAACCACAAGACGATTGATCAATGTGAGTGGGCAAAACTGCATTATCTGATTCTTGCATGCATTAATAATGAATCTGAGTTTTTGAATGGTTGTTTGCTTAAGAAGATAGTTTCATATGAAGAACAGACCCATGATTAGCAGCGGTATTTAGGCTTCATTTTTCGTCCTTGCATAAGCTTTAGCCTTATGCAAGCGCATTTTAGGTTTGCACGACATCACGCCCGTGCGAGGACGATCGGTTCTGTTGGGACCAAGCGAGGACGAACGGACCCCCTGCGTGACCGGGGCGTGACAGTACCGGTGACTCGTAATTATAGGAAGTTCCTCGAGTATCCACGACTCGAGAACTTGAAATAATTTGGTAAAGATTAAACAAGATAAGAATTTACCTAGATCTTTAGAAGGAAAGAATATGGTGCTACCGGCTACCCCGATCTCCAAGGTCCCTATGAGGCATGTAAAAATCCTGGTAGGCAAGGGCTCCATGACCTACTAAGTTTACACGTGCTGCGACACTTACAAGACCCGTTTGTCATGCCCCAATTTCTGCTAAATCGATAATCGTCCTCTGGGCGTGATGCCGTGCACGCGTAAGGTGTGCATGCACAAGACCTAGGCATAATGGTATACTTTAGAACAAATGCAACACAGTACGTAAATAATATATCACACATTAAGATATAGAAAATTTCTCTTTATTGATAATGAACATCTGGTTACCGACCCTTGACCCAAAAGTAATAAGAATGCTACACGAGCTTACAACTTGTAAACCCCCTCACCCAAAATTAGGCCTACTTGGCTTAGATAGTGAAACTAGGGCTAGTTTGTATCCAATTGAAAATAGGACACGACATTTTATTTAATTATACAATATTTATATCACCTAGTGCACCTTATCGTTGCTTCGATAATTAGGGCACTACACTAGCCATTGTCTTCCAAAAAATTTCACACCCTTGCCCTAGATATGACTACCATCTATTATGACCTTTGTGTAACTTATAATTATGCTCTCTTGTGCTATATTTTAGTCGTACAACATTCATTGTGGACGTTTATATTTAATTCTATATAAATACGACTTTGTACCCCTGTGCGTTCCAATCGAAATTGGAGACACAATCTTAACACGTTTCGTACAAGCCAATTTACGATAATATTCTACTCTGAGTCTTCTATGTCCCTAACTCTTGTGTCCCACCCAAATTTAATCCCATGTATTTATAATTAACAAAAGAACGCCAGGTGCATTATTTTAATTAAATAAAATTTGAGGCCAAACTCACCCCAAAGTAAGACCTAACCAAGCCCAGGTACACCCTTTCATGTGGACCAGCCCACCCCAAAGAGCCCTGGCCGGCCCAAATCTCGAGGTCAACCCATATATTCTCCTCCTATATAAATACATATTTTTCCTAATGAAACCCAAAATCATAATACCTAGCAAACCCCTAGCCGAACTCCCCCCCTTTTCAAAACCCAAGCACCCTCTCCCTTCCCCGACTTCCCCAACGCCACCACCACAGCCCCCCTTCTGCCTGCACTTCCCCCTAGCCACCGGACCACCCCCTCAGGCCGCTTGCACCACCGCCATCAACCATCCCCTTCACCATCATCCACATCAAACCCGACCACCCTTGCCGAGCCCGACTACTCCCAGTCCTGACCACCGCCTCCACCATCGCCAACCACTACGGTCAGCCCGACCAGTACCGCCTGCCCCATGACCCTGAGCACCTTCCCCCACCGCCAAGCCGCCACTGCCAGGCTGCTGCTGCCGCTGCTGCACCTGCTGCACCTGCTGCAGTTACTGCCGCTGCTGCCTTGACTGTCGCACGACGACAGGAGCTCCGCCCCCGCCGGAGGAAAGCCGTCGACGAGCAGACCCCCTCGTTCAGCCAACTAGGTACTCGTTCTCTGGTTCCTCTTCTTTATTGTATCATTGCTTAGTTGTATCATCAAGTTATCGTATCGTGTGTCGTAGACTTGGTCACAACCAAATTAATGTTGAACCACATATATGTGTATGTGTGTGTATGCTTAATTAAGATTAGATGGTAATTAATGAAATAATAATTACCCTAATAATATGACGTATTATAAGGACTTGTAATTCACCTAAAAATCTAGACATTAACCAAGTACACTTAACATGGGAAATAAGGACATGTATTCGTACAAAACATAAATAGTTTCATAACCCATAAGTTTAGTAATTTATTTTCTCAAGGTACACGGTAACTGAGGACAGGACACGTGAGCATCTTAGCTACGTGCACACGCGACACTGTAGTTGGTCAGGTGTGATCTTGCGTCAGTACCTAAGAGCAACGACGTAGTTTTGTGTATGTATTGCTTTAGTGTCTGATGACAGTATTTGCTATATTATATTGTGTGTTTAGGGTCATTGGACCAGCCAGGAGATACTGTAGGAGCAGGCTATTGGCATTCACAGCTTGAGGACCCAGGCAAGATACCTTGCCATATTTACTGTTTAAATTAAACGATATATATGTTGTATGATATCTTGTTGCTTTATTTTATATGACTGGACGCGCCCGAGATTGACTCAGGTCCAGTCGACGGATGCGTCGATGAGTAGGGTACTTGACCTAGTCATTAGCAGACTTACCCCATTGGGAGGATACTCTGATATCTTTCGAGACCTGACACTCTTACACGTTTTACAGTGACAAATTCATATTGGGATGCGGGTTTGCGTACTCGACTAGCTATCGGTACGTGTGACATGCATCACGGTTTAGTACGTAATTCAAGATTTTATATTAGTAGAGACTTGGCATATAGCTGCGTGGTATGCACGTCGTATATTCGACTTGTATATCTATATTGGGCGGGAAGGACAACTAGTAGGCGTATGGGACACATACATTGGATTTCGTAGTATCCGGAGGAGCCACGGATCCAATGACTTCCTTTATTGTAGATACCGCGCTCTTCAGAGTGATACAGATGTATATATATTATAGATACCTCATTCTTCGGAATGATGAACGTTACAGATACCACGCTCTTCGGAGTGTTAGACGTTATGCCTACGCCTATCCATACGTACCAAAGTTTTTCTCAAATTGCATTCACTTAGATGGTTAGCACACCCCTTTATTTATTCAGTATTTACTTTATGACATGCTTCTATGTATCTTGTTATGTCCCTCTGAGGACCTGGTCCCTTTCCAGGTATAGATGTTTATGAGTATTCGCAGGAGCGCAGATCCAGACTCGCTACTTAATTCCGAGGAGTCCTCTCTTCGAGTCTCAGTGATTGTGGTTGTTGTACTCATATTGTATTTATCTTGTTTATTTTATATTCTAGTTCGACAGTGGATTTGTTTCCATCCGACTGTCATCCTTTGATACTTTATATTGAGATATAGTTACATAGTTATTGGTTATCCATTTATTCATTGATTGTTGTGGATGAGATTAGATTATACACTATAACTTATGATAGTTTTTACCACTTGTGAATCATTATTCATGATACAGCGTACGCATGTATTATGGTTTCCATATATTGGAGTTGTCATGTATATGTGGCTGGCATGCTTACGTGTCCTAGTCCTACGTATTTTGGGACTGGGGCATGACATATTTTTAGTGGTGGCCCATGCAGGTCAAGAGCATATTGTCTCGGTTACGTTACTGTACCGAGCAAGCCTGCAAATAGGATTAGAGTATAGGATCTCATCCACAATTGACTGTGATTCACATTCCTTCCAGTTTGTTCTATTTAAATAATTGCATCCTGCTTGATTAATGTGCTTCTCTAATAGTTCCTTGAGTATAGCCCCTGCTAGAATATAGGAATCCCTGTTGATAGGATGATAATTAGGGTAATATTCCTATTAAGAATACAACTAGGGCATTGACACATCACTAAGTTTACAATATTCAGTAAACCCTAGCATCCCTTATCTATAGACTGGTTTACTATTATCCCTTGATATAATTATGAATGACTTAAGAGTAGTATGGACACTACTAGAGTTAGTTAGAAAGTTGACCATACTGTTTTACCCTAGCATTGAGGAACCAATAGAAATCCAAGGTAGAATATTAGGACCAACCCTAACTTTTGTAGTGAGATAGTATATAGAACTATACATTTAGATTCTTATCTTGATATTAGCAGACAGTGCCTTAGGAAGCCAAGAGGAATAAATATAATATTTCCTCGAACACAGAGATTAGCATATTACCTTTCCCTTAGGAAACCATGATATTATCTAGAGTCCCTCTATTTTTTTAATTCAAATCTTATTCCTCTGAAAACTTAGCGCTCTCTATATTTGCGCAACGACTAATTAGGTTCTTCTATTCTTCATCTTTCAATTCGTGCCACCTAACCTTTGTGATTTTAGGCCAAGTGATATTCCTTTATATTAAGGATATATAGTTTGCTAGGATGATAGTTGTTATCTTGAACTTTGAATTATGTGCTTGGTAGTTAGAACTTGATAGTTTGAGTTATTCCTTTAGATTATGATCTGATTATTCTTAGTTTAAATCACGTAACATGTACCCCACCTCAATAAAGGTTATATCATCTTTCTCCTTGAAGGCCAGTAACTTTTCCATTCTTACTATTGACACATGTTCTATGAGCACTATGATTAAGACTTAAGGTGACCATTACCTATATAATGCAATAGGAGACCCTAATAAGTACCAAGATCTTTTTCGCATATACCCCAATAAGAATTCATACTTTATTTATAAGAACAAGGTTATTTTGTAGATTTCCCTTAAGACTGCCACAGTATTAGTTTATTATCTGAGTAGTATGCCCCACCACCTAGTAACACATAGTCCTCTTGACTTATTATTGAAGTGTAACTGAATGATATTAACTGTATACTAGCATAAGATGATAGTGTTTATTAAGACTGTAGAATTTAGAGGCCCATACCCCTATTTGGTCGACTAACGACTTAGACAAGGAGTTAGTATGACAACTGTAGAGATTGTATAGTCTTATCTTCCTTGTGAACTTGAAATATTTTGTAACTTCTCTCATCATAATCTAGCGTACTTATATTTTCTGTACTACCTTGACTTGTGCTGCTATTTTATAGCCTAGTTTTGCAAGCTTATTCTTTTATCGAGCTTGTTCATGATATATGTATTAGTGGATGCATACATTAATATATTTTAGAATCAGTGTATTAAGGTCTAGCTAATCTTAGTGCGCTTGGTTCGCTCTTCGAATGACTACTTTACGTGGATTAAGATATATAGTAGTAGACAATATAATTGCCTCTGGACGTGTCTGAGCATATTGTATCGGTTACATAACTGTTCCAATATGAACATGCGAATAGAAATTTACCAAAATAGGATTTCAATCCACAACTGCACTGACAACTCTCTTTTTGAATTCTTTAATCTCCTTGAACCTCGTACTTGTATTCTATTACCTTATCCTTGAACTCTTTATTATTGTTCTCCGTCTTCCCCTATTTCAGAAAGACGAACGCTCGTGCTTAGTATAAGCTTGATATACAGATAGTACTAGAGATACCCCATAGGCCAATCACGTTACTTGATATTTATTTTTCGTAATTAAGGACATATCATAGATAATATGTTTGGTGTTAAAAATTTGAGGATTAAATGACATGATTAAATAATTTGAGGAATAGCTTTCTTAGATGTATAGCCTTAGATGACAGATGGGTAAATTCTAAGTTGGGTAGAAGTTGCATTATCAACTTGAGAGAAATTTCTTTTAGAATATAATCGAGTAAAAATAGATGGAGAGATTCAAGTCATTTTAATTTTGAGAATTTTAGAAGAATGATTAAGATGATGAGGATTAATAAATTTTAAAAACCGTGATATGACGAACCAAATATTTATACTTGAGCATATGATTTAAATTTTTAATATTGAAGGTTGAGTCATCGAATTAAACTTGAGGATAAGTATAAAAATCTAGACTTGAACAATTGGTGAATTTAATTTTAAATTTTACCATTTGAGGCCTTAAATTAAAAGTAAAATATTGATTGTGGGATTACCTATTTGAAATATTAAGGATGTAAATTGAATTTAAATTTGAAGAGTACAAAAATTGATAAGTTGAAGATAGGAATAGTATTTGATTAGAATTATTTTCTAGAGAAGATTATGATAGTTGGAGATTGTGATATAAATTTCGATATAGGATGTCATATAGATTTGAATTAGATTTGGATGTAGATTATTTAATTTAAAAATTGAGAAGATAGTGCGATGTGTGTAAGTTCGATTTAAACAATGGTTAATTTAATTTAAAGTGATTGCGATAAAATTTAAAAGATTTTGTTATTTAAAATATTTGGAAGAGATTGCAATAAACTTGCCTTATTTACGCATGTGAAGGAGTTAAACCAATTATACCCTAGTTTAATTTCGAGGACGAAATTGTTTTAAGTTGGGTAGATTGTAAACCCGCTCATCCAAAATTAGGCCTACTTGGCTTAGATAGTAAAACTAGTTCTAGTTTGTATCCAATTGGAAATAGGACACGACATTTTATTTAATTATACAATATTTATATCACCTAGTGCACCTTATCGTTGCTTCGATAATTGGGGCACTACACTAGCCATTGCCTTCCAACAAATTTTATACCCTTGCCCTAGACATGACCACCATCTATTCTGACCTTTGTGTAACTTATAATTATGCTCTATTGTGCTATATTTAGTCGCACAACATTCGTCGCGGACGTTTATATTTAATTCTATATAAATATGATTTTGTACCCCTGTGCGTTCCAATCGAAATTGGAGACACAATCTTGACCCGTTTCGTGCAACCCAATTTACGATAATATTCTACTCTGAGTCTTCTATGTCTCTGACTCTTGTGTCCCACCCAAATTTAATCCCATGCATTTTTAATTAACAAAAGAACGCCAGGTGCATTATTTTAATTAAATAAAATTTGAGGCCAAACTCACCCCAAAGCAAGACCTAACCAAGCCCAGGTACACCCTTTCATGTGGACCAGCCCACCCCAAAGAGCCATGGCCGGCCCAAATCCCAAGGTCAACCTATATATTCCCCTCCTATATAAATACACATTTTTCCTAATAAAACCCTAGCAAACCCCTAGCCGAACTCCCCCCTTTCAAAACCCGAGCACCCCCTCTCCCTTCCCCGACTTTCCCAACGCCACCACCACAGCCCCCTTCCGCCTGCACTTCCCCCTAGCCACCGGACCACCCCCTCAGGCCGACTGCACCACCGCCATCAACCATCCACTAAACCATCATCCACATCAAACACCGCCTCCAGCACCGCCAACCACCACGGTCAGCACGACCAACACCGCCTGCCCCATGACCCTGACCACCTTCCCCCACCGCCAAATCGCTGCTGCCAGGCTGCTACTGCTGCACCTGCTGCAGTTACTGCCGCTGCTGCCTTAACTGCCGCACGACGACCGGAGCTCCGCCCCCGCCGGAGGAAAGTCGTCAACGAGCAGACCCCCTCGTTCAGCCAACTAGGTACTCGTTCTCTGGTTTCTCTTCTTCATTGTATCATTGCTTAGTTGTATCATCAAGTCGCCGTATAGTCGTGTCGTGTGTCGTAGACTTGGTCACAACCTAATTAATGTTGAACCACATATATGTATGTGTGTGTATGCTTAATTAAGATTAGATGGTGATTAATGAAATAATAATTACCCTAATAATATGACGTGTTCTAAGGACTTATAATTCACCTAAAAATCTAGACATTAATCAAGTACACTTAACATGGGAAATACCGCGCTCTTCGGAGTTATACAGACTTATATATATTGCAGATACCTCATTCTTTGGAATGATGGACGTTACAGATACCACGCTCTTCGAAGTATTGGACATTATGCCTACGCCTACCCATACGTACCAAAGTTGTTCTTAAATTGTATTCACTTAGATGGTTAGCACATCCCTTTATTTATTTAGTTTTTACTTTATGGCATGCTTCTATGTATCTTGTTATGTCCCTCTGAGGACCTGGTCCCTTTCCAGGTATAGATATTCATGAGTATTCGCAAGAGCGCAGATCCAGACTCGCTACTTAATTCCGAGGAGTTCTCTCTTCGAGTCTCAGTGATTGTGGTTGTTGTACCCATATTGTATTTATCTTGTTTATTTTATATTCTAGTTTGACAGTGGATTTATTTCCATCCGACTGTCATCCTTTGATACTTTATTTTGAGATCTTACATAGTTATTGGTTATCCATTTATTCATTGATTGTTGTAGATGAGATTAGATTATACACCGTGACTTGTGATAGTTTTTACCACTTGTGAATCATTGTTAATGATATAGCGTACGCATGTATTATGGTTTCCATATATTGGAGTTACCATGTACATGCGGCTGACATGCTTATGTGTCCTAGTCCTACGTATTTTGGGATTGGGGCGTGACACAACTTGGACACAAAATGAGAGAGCCGATCCATACATTACATCCTTACTAATATTTCAAAATGCGTAAACCACCTTGGGTGAGAATTAGCACCATCACCTAGGAGCTTCAAAAGATAAATGCGGGCTCCTTGTGATTATGTACTTGAGCTCCAAAAGTCATAAAACACGAACGTGCCAGATCAGTAGAGGGTTGGGGGAAGCTTCAGCTCCTTGTCGCGTCACCTCGGCTTGGGGAACCTTCTGCAACGAGGGTCAGTACTTCGAAAAGTACAGGTGAGGGCGAGCTAACCCAACATACCAAAATCGATATCGTATTCATGTGAACATGCAATATTATTATGTGATCTTTCTATCTTGCCCTAGTTTAATTCTTTATATATGATAAAAGGGAATGCCATAACCAAATGCTCCACCGTTCAGTGACTTTACCTGAACAGTCTGAACCACCTGTACAAAACTTACCATGACCTTCCCTGCCACGAAGACATAGTTAGTTTGCATAGTTTAAATATATATAACGCATCACTTGGTCAGACGAGAGATGGGTTAGCTGCCATTCTTCTTAGGGTAGCTAGCCCTTGGTGGACGTACGGACCCATCCAAATGCTAGGACTACACTAGCAAATTATTCTACCCGGGTGTCAAAGCAGTCCCAGTGCCCCGGCGATTGTTCATAGAACGACATCTCTTGTGCACAAGTTTGTCCAAGACCATGCCTTGTCTACAAACAAAGTTATCAATTGAAGCACATTCAAAGCAATATAAGTAAATGAACTTCATGAATTTTCCATAGTCTACGCTACCTTGCTCAATGATTATATTTCTAATTTGCACTATCCATTAAAAAGTTATAGATAAATAAGTTCTAACTACAACTGAACAAAAAATAGCACATGTATCGCGAAAAAGCACGCAACAATGTGACCGTATGATGTTTTATATGACGAGTATTATAAGTGTTTCAAGTCTACTTATTCTTTTATCTTGACTCAAATTATTTTTTTGGTATCGTTGATCAGAATGCACAAATGAGTCAATTTATTAGGAGTAAAGACTTGGAAGAAGGGCGCTAATCGAAGTAAAGTCACTCACAAGTTGGTGAATCGAAAAAGAGAGAAAAAGGAGATCTTTAAGACTTTGCTTGCGCGTCGCCTACACGATCACCTGCACGCACCAACAGATGATCAATATCTCCTGCTTTGATCTCCAAGGGTTTGATTTATGGAAGAAGGGTGCTAATTGAAGTAAAGTCACTCACAAGTTGGTGAATCGGAAAAGAAAGAAAAGGGAGATCTTTAAGACTCCGCTTGCGCGTCGCCTACACGATCACCTGCACGCACTAACAGATGATCAATATCTCCTGCTTGATCTCCAAGAGTTTGATTCAAAATACGAAATCCAAAGAACAAAGATAATAAAATCCATCAAAACCGTTTAAGAAAAACATAAATCACAAAACCAACAAGAAAGCAACCAAGCGGCATTCAAAAATGGGCAAAGAAACCAGCACAATGGAAAGGCCCCTCTCGACTCTGCTGCCGAGTCCTTCCTTGAGGAATGATCCATTGAATGTGGGACCTGATTTTGAAGAAACCAATCCATAACGAGGAAAGGATCTTGATTTAATCTGTCCCGATCGAACGATACCAAGTATTTCTTAGCCACACTCACCAAATAGGGGGAACAAGGCACTACATCTTAACCAATTAACAAAAAGTTTTGTCCTCGAAACTTAGGAATAGAACCTACCCCTAAGGAATAAGTAGGAAAACTTTTTCTTCATGTCCGATTCGAGTTCCCAGGTCGATTCCTTGACCGAGTGGTTCCGCCAAAGAACGCGCACTAGCGAGACTGTCCGATTCCGTAACTTCTTCTCTTTACGATCTAAGATCTAAACGGGTTCTTCGGTGTACGACAAGTCTACCTGCAGATCCAGCTAACAAAAATCTACCATGTGGTTTGGGTCATGCAGGTACTTTCTAAGCTGTGACTTATAAAAAATATCATGCACTTCTGACAGGGTTGGTGGCAATACAATTTGATATGCAACTAAAGTGACTCGTTTGAGGACTTCGAACAGGCCAACGAATCTTGGACTTAACTTCCCCTTTACTCCGAATCGATGACTCCTCGCATGGGCGAGACCTTTAAAAATACATGGTCACCTTCAAAGAACTCAAGGGGTCGACGACAAATGTCGGCATAGCTCTTCTGTCGGCTTTGTGCTACTTTTAGTCGCTCTCGGATCAACCAAACCTTTCGGACTTTTTGTTTAACTAGTTCTGGCCCAAGGATTTATCGCTCCCCAACTTTATCCCAGCAGATCGATGACCTACACTTCTGCCCATACAGAGCCTCATACGGAGCCATTTGAATGCTAGACTGCTAACTATTGTTATATGCAAATTCGGCCAATGGTAGGTGGATGTCCCAACTTGACTTCGAATCGATTGCACAGAGATGAAGCATGTCTTCTAGTACCTGATTCACCCTCTCTGTTTGGCCATCGGTTTGAGGATGGTAGGCTAAGCTAAACTTCAACTCGGTCCCCATCGCTGACTGAAGGCTTTTCCAGAAACGTGATAGGAATCGTCCGTCCCGATCAGACACTATAGAAACTGGTACTCCGTACAGCCGAATTATCTTATAAAGGTAGGTCTGGACGAGACGATCGATGGTCCAAGTAAATTTAATGGCAATGAAATACGCTGACTTGGTTAATCGGTCGACGATAACCCAGATTGCGTCGTTCCCCCGTTGCGTCTTTGGCAAGCCAACAATGAAGTTCATGCTTATGTGCTCCCACTTCCATTCTGGGATAGAAAGATTCTGCTTTCACCCTCTGACAGGTTATTCATTACGACACGATGAGCGCCACATCCTTCTTTATGCCGTGCCACTAGAAAATAGTGTGAAGGTCTATACATTTTTGTGCTCACGGGATGGACCATATAGGCTGCATAGTGAGCTTCCACAAGGATCTCCTTTCTGAGTTTCGTATCGTTGGGGACGCATATCCTTCCCTTAACTTGCAACACTCTATTCTCATCTACTGCAAAGTCCTTTGCCTTCCCCGCTAGAATCTGCTCGGGCATTTTCCTTAGGAATGGGTCATCCCTCTGAGTAGATGTGATCCTCTTTAACAAGTTGGGTACGAATCACATATGAGCAATTCGTGTGCCGCGATATTGAATTCAGGATCAATGCCCATTTTCTCTAAGTCCCTTTGTAACCTGCGATCAACGGACAGGGATCCCGCAAACACTCGACTCAACTCATCCACTACAATATTTTTCTTGCCAGGTGTGTAGTCGATTGTCTGGTCATAGTCCTTAATTAATTCTAGCCAACGCTGCTGTCGTAGGTTAAGGTCCATTTGGGTGAATAAGTACTTCAAGCTTTTGTGATCTGTATAAATTCGATAAGCCACTCCATAGAGGTAGTGTCGCCATAATTTTAGCACGAAAACAATTGCTGCTAGTTCCAGGTCATGCGTATGATAATTTTATTCGTGCTTTTTCAGTTATCTGGATGCGTAGGCTATCATCCTATCCTGCTGTATGAGTACACACCCCAAGCCATGTCCTGACGCATCGTTAAGTATTTGGAATCCTGAGGTCTCGTCTGGTAGTGCAAGTAGTGGGACAGAGGTGAGGCATTGCTTTAACTCCTAAAATGAGACTTCACTGTCGGCGGACCACTCGAATACGAGTCCTTTCGGTGTGAGATGAGTCAGAGGTGATGCTAACTTGGAAAAGTCCTTTACAAAGTGCCTGTAGTAGCCCGCTAGCCCAAGGAACCTTTGAATCTCATCGACGGATACATGCCGCTTCCACTTGACGATGGTTTCAACTCTCTTTGGATCGACTGAAATACCTCCCGCAGAAATGATGTGCCCGAGAAAAGATACACTGCTCAGCCAGAATTCGTACTTACTCAGTCTTGCGTATAGCTTGTTGTCCCAAAGAGTCTGTAGCATGGTCCGCAAGTGCTCTGCTTGTTCCTCCCTGTTCTTCGAGTACACCAAGATATCATCATTTAATACTACTACAAACTTGTTGAGATATGGCCAGAACACACAATTCATTAAGTCCGTAAAGGCGGCAGGAGCATTGGTTCATCCGAATGGCATTACCAAAAACTCATAGTGGCTGTAGCGAGTATGAAAGGCTGATTTTGGCACGTCATCCGGCCTAATCTTGAGCTTATGGTAACCGGAGCAAAGATCAATTTTGGAGAATACCGGCTCACCTTGTAGCTGATCAAAGAGATCGTCGATCCTGGGAAGGGGGTACTTGTTTCGAACAGTGGCTTTATTCAATTCATGATAGTCGATGTAGAGCCATATCGAGCCATCCTTTTTCTTTACAAACAATACAGGCGTACCCCACAGAGACACGCTCGGACGAATATACCCATGATCTAACAATTCTTGCAACTGAACCTTTAACTCTTTTAGTTTTGCCGGGGCCATTTGATACGAAGCTTTGGAAATTGGTCGAGTTTCTGAAAATGTATCAATAATGAACTCTATCTCTCGGTCGGGCGGTATGCCGGACAACTCGTCAAAAAACAAATCAGGGAAATTCGCTACAACGGAAGTAGACTCAACGTTTCCGTAATCTCGCTGCGTGTCTCGAACGGACACCAAGTATCCATCACAGCCGAAATGGATCATCCACCGAGCAGATATTGTAAAGATCACCATGCAGGCACTCGACGCTCTTGACGGTGGACTGCACGGATAATATAACTCAATTTTGCCAGGTAGATGAAACACGACTTTCTTTTCTGCACAATCAATTGTAGTCGAGAAAGCACCGAGCCAATCCATCCCCAGAATGATGTCGTAGTCCCTGATGTCTAAGACTATCGCATCAAGTGATAATTTTCTTCCTCTGTTGCAAATGTTACCTTCACTACAAACTAACTGAGGCGGCAAATCCTCGCCCGATGGAGTACGGACGCTAAGGTTTAGGCCTAGCGAAATATGTTCTCGGCGATAAAATCTGTCACAATAAAACTATATGTGGCACCAGAATCAAACAATACTCGAGCAGGTACATTATTAAAAAGTAATATATCAGATACCGTCGTGTTTGATGCGAACGCCTTTTCACGAGTAAGAGCATAGATCCGACCTTGAGCGTTATGCGGTGCCATTTAGTTTGCTCGAGGTGCTTGTCCCTGATCTTGAGGCGTACAATTTTGTTGCCACTATTGGTTTAGTCCTCCCTCCCGACAGTTCACTGCCATATGCCCCTGGCGACCGCATTTAAAGCATGCTCTATTGAATACTCGACTGTTTTGAGCGATGTGTCCGACACGATTACATCGGTGGTAGATGAGATCACTACCACTCCCTGGGTTTGCACCCTGATTACCGTCATTGTTGGGGCATTTTGATGCGTTGTTACCTCATGTGTTGCTAGGGCACTTGTGATTAAAATTTTGCATTGCACCGGTAAGAACGGGGGGTACTGTGGCTCTAGGGAGAGGGCATGGTTTAGAGACTCTCTCATTGTACGGTACTGGAGGATGACGACGTGGGCACGAATAGAAGGTCGTAGTCCTATCTTAAACCTTCTGGTTCGACTTTTGAGGTCACAAAGATGAGACTTAGCAAACTTTACAAGTTTGTTGAATTCTATAGCGTACTGCCGCACTGTCATATTCTCTTGTTGTAGATGCATAAATTCGTCTTCCTTCTCGCGACAGATGGTGGGTGGGAGGTACTCTTCTTCGAAGGCTTTTTGGAACACGAACCAAGAGATAGTTGTCTTTTCATCTTCACTCAAAATAGCTTATTTGTGCACATCCCACAAATCATGTGCGTTTAAACGGAGTAAAGCTGAGCGCAAGCAACTCTCTTTGTTTCGTCCGTACGAAGCACTTTGAAGTGGTCCTCTAACTCAACCAGCCAATCCAATGCCACGGTGGGGTCCACGGTCCCTTGAAAGGTAGGATGACACATCTTTTTAAAATTTAATATTTGCAGGATGTGAATCTTTTCATCTGAGGGTGGAGGTTCCTGAGAGCCTTGCAGTCCCGCAATCTTGGCTACAACTGGCATTGTCGCAACGTCCGTTGATGCAGAATAGTTTTTGGCAACAAGCATTGTCAAAATTGTTTACAGGCTATCCATCTACTTCTACTGTGCCTCGGTCTGAGTCTGCTGTGCCTCGGTCTAAGTTCGCTGTGCCTGAAATTGAGTTTCAATCTGGGACTCAAATTAGATTTAATGTAATTCTTCCTATATCTACTGTATTTTCATCAAACGCATCATCCGCTCGAACGGATCGACAGAGGGCGCGACTGCTGGACTTTTCGAGCTGCCTGATGTGCCAAAACTGCTCCCTTGTACCTGTATCACCATCTGCGCTTGTGCATCCGGCTCTGAGGCCATTCCTTTAAAGAAAAGTAACTTGCATCAGTCTTAAAATATATTATGGACTCACTGTCTGGAACACATCTCATTTTGGCCAAGCGAATTCAAGATTTCAACTGGGAGGGACAGGGTCATTTTCAAGAAAACTCTTCTGACATGAAGGTCGAAGGATCTGAAGCCATGCTCTGATACCAATATGCCATGCCCCAATTTTTGCTAAATCGATAATCGTTCCCCGGTTGTGATGTCGTACACGCGTAAGGCGCACGTGCACAAGGCCTAGGCATAATAATATACTTTATAACAAATACAACAGAGTACGCAAATAAGATATCACACATTGAGATATAGAAATATTTTCTTTATTGATAATGAACATCTGGTTACAGACTCTTGACCCAAAAGTAATAAGAACGCCTCACGGCTTACAACTTGGAAGCAAAATAAGATAGCCGATCCATACATTACATCCTTACTAATATTTCAAAATACGTAAACCACCTTGGGTGCGAGTTAGCACCATCGCCTAGGAACTTCAAAAGATAAGTGCGGGCTCCTTGTGATTATGTACTTGAGCTCCAAAAGTCACAAAACACGAACGCACCAGATCAATGGAAGGTTGGGGGAAGCTTCAGCTCTTCGCCGCGTCACCTCCGCTCGGGGAACCTGCTGCAACGAGGGTCAGTACTTCAAAAAGTACAGGTGAGGGCGAGCTAACCCAACATACGAAAATCGATATCGTATTCATGTGAACATGCAATATTATTATGTGATCTTTCTATCTTGCCCTAGTTTAATTCTTTATATATGATAAAAGGGAATGCCATAACCAAATGCTCCACCGTTCAGTGACTTTACCTGAACAGTCTGAACCACCTGTACAAAACTTACTATGACCTTCCCTGCCACGAAGACATAGTTAGTCTGTACAGTTTAAATATACATAACGCATCACCTGGTCGGACGAGAGATGGGTCAGCTGCCATTCTGCTTTGGGTTTCTAGCCCTTGGCGGACGCACGGGCCCATCCAAATGCTAGGACTACACTAGCAAATTATTCTACCGGGGTCGAAGTGGTCCCAGTACCCCAGCAACCATTCATAAAATGATATTTGTGCACAAGTTTGTCCAAGATCATGCCTCGTCTACAAACTAAGTTATCAATTGAAGCACATTCAAAGCAATATAAGTAAATGAACTTCATACATTTTCCATAGTCTAGGCTACCTTGCTCAATGATCACATTTCTAATTTGCATTATCCATTAAACAGTTATAGATAAATAAGTTCTAACTACAACTGAACACAAAATAGCTACATGTATAGCGGACAAGCACGCAACAACGTGACCATATGCTATTTTATATGACGAGCATTACAAGTGTTTCAAGTCTACTTCTTCTTTTATCTTAACTCAAATTATTCTTTTGGTATCATTGATCAGAATGCACAAATGAGTCAATTTATTAGGAATAAAGACACGGAAGAAGGGTGCTAATCGAAGTAAATCCACTCACAAGTTGGTGAATCAAAAAAGAGAGAAAAGGGAGATCTTCAAGACTCCGCTTGCGCGTCGCCTACACGATCACCTGCACGTACCAACAGATGATCAATATCTCCTGCTTCAATCTCCAAGGGCTCGATATGAAATGCGAAATCCAAAGAACGAAGACAATAAAATCTATCAAAATTGTTCAAAAAAATGCAAATCATAAAACCAACAAGAAAGCAACCAAGCGACATTCGAAAATGGGCAAAGAAACCAGCACAACAGAAAGGCCCCTATCGACTCTGCCACCGAGTCCTTCCTTGAGTCACGATCCGTTGAATGTGGGACCTGATTCCGAAGAAACCAATCCATAACGAGGAAAGGATCTTGATTCAATCTGTCCTGATCGAACGATACCAAGTATTTCTTAGCCGCGCTCCCCGAATAGGGGAAACGGGACACTACACCATTTAGGTTTATAAGACAAGTTTATGCTTACAAGACCAGTTTATATTTATAAGACAAGTTTATGACTACAAGATTTATGATTTTAAGACAAGTTATGATTTCCAAACAAGTTTATGATTTTCGGATAAGTTCAAGTTTATGTCAATTATAAGTTATGTTTGATTATGATGTGTATTCTTTCAAGATAAGCGTACCCTTGACCATCCGGGTTGACTACAGTGCCAGTTGTAGCAATATTCTTAAAAATATGCATTTGTTAGTAATTAGGTTGTGATAAGCTTAGTTAGTTCATTATAGCAAACTGTAGGCATATTTGGTCATGCAATGAATGGTTGTATATTCGTCCAACTTGCCCTTGTATCTCATTCTTCTAACGCATGGTTCAGGTACTAAGTTCTGCTTGGGTAAAAGTCTGCAACCCCGATCCTTGTTTGGTTTAATGGTTATGGTCCTGATCCAGAGTAGTTCCTACGCCCTCTTGCCGCTCCTCGCTTTATCCTGCTCTGTTACCTAGTTTGTTTAAATATTTCATTTTTTTGTCGTTACTTTATTCTTGGAACAAGTATATTGATAACATACAAGTCTCGCCTCACATTTATTATTTATGTCTCTTTTGTGCATGGTATTATGGTAGATTTTGCCTATCACCTTGAGCTACATTATGGTACTTATAACTTGGGGTTTTGACCCCATTGGTTTTGCTTGGCCAGATTTATCCGAGAAGAACCAGGATCCTCTGTATTTCCGACCTTCGCCACCCGAAGTCTGTCTCAGATCAGCTTAACCTTCTCCGCTGCATCCACAACCATCTTTGGCCCTAGCAAAACTCTCTCACCAACATCGTCCATGACAAGGGAGTATGACATTTTCGATCGTACAAAGCCTCAAATGGTGACATCTCTATATTAGCCTGGTAGCATGTTGTAAGCAAACTCTACCAAATAGAGATGGTCCTCCCAAGATATTTCGAAATCTAGTACACAGGTGCGCAGCATATCCTCAAGAGTATGAATAGTCCTCTTTGACTTCCCATTTGTTTGGGGATGATATGCAGTACTGAACTTGAGCTGGGTGCCCAAACTCGCCTGCAAACTCCTCCAAAAATGAGAAGTAAAATGACTATCCTGATCTGAGACAATGCTGACGGGAACCCCATGTATCTTGACAATCTGCCTCATATACATCTCTACCAGCTTCTCCGTAGACAAACCCACCTTAAAAGGCAAAAAGTGGGCTGACTTGGTCAACCTGTCAATGATGACCCAAATCGCGTCTTTTTCTCCTGGAGATCGTGAAAGTTCGGACAAAAAATCTATAGTAATGTGCTCCCACATCCACTCTAGAATGGGTAATGGCTAAAGTAAACCACCTGGCCTCTGCCTTCCAGTTTTTATCTGCTGGCATACTAAGCATCTGGATACAAACTGTGCCACTTTTTTCTTCATGCCATACCACCACACACTCTCTCGCATATCCCGATACATCTTGTTGGCACCTGCATGCATGGAATATTTAGAGAGATGTGCTTCCTGCAACACCTCCTCACATAACTCCCTACTCGGCATACATAATCTAACACCATGCCACAAAGAACCATCCTCAGCAAAGGTGAGATTATCCTCCAATCCTGCTCTCACCTGAGCTCTGATGCTCCTCAAAGATATATTCTCATACTGGGCTGCCTTGATCTTGTCTATCAACTTTGAGTATATCTGCAACCCCCATCTGCATAGCAAAACCAGGAATTATCACCTCAATGCCTAAGCTCGTCAAGTCCTCCAACAAATAGCGATCCTACGTTAATAACATAGCTACCGGATACCTGCTCAAGGTATCAACAACTACATTAGCTTTCTTAGGATCATACTGCAAAGATATGTCAAAATCCCTTATCAGTTTCAGGCACCGACGCTATCTCATGTTCAACTCCTTCTGAGTAAAAACGTACTTCAAGATCTTGTGGTCTGTGAAGATCTCCACACGCTCTCCGTAGAAATAGTGTTTCCATAACTTCAATGCAAAGATGATTGCTGCCAAATCTAAATCGTGGGTAGGATAGTTCTTCTTATTAGGATGCAATTGTCTAGATGCATAGGCAATCACTTTTCTATTCTGCTGAAGAACACAACCCAGCCATTTCCCGGATGCATTGCTATAAATAGTGAAACCTCTTGACCCTGATGGCAACGTCAAAATAGAAGCAGACGTCAACCTCTTCTTCACTAACTCAAAAGGAACCTGGCACTCCTTTGTCCAAACAAACTCTTCATCCTTCTTGGTGAGTCTAATCATCGGATAGGCAATCCTCGAAAAATCTTGCACAAACTTCCTGTAGTAGCCTGCTAGACCCAAGAAACTTCTAATCTCTGCCACTGAACTCGGGGTCTTTCAAGATTCCACTACTGCTATCTTCTTTGGATCCACTGAAATTCTAGCATCAGTCACAACATGCCCTAAGAATTCTACCTTGTCCAGGAAGAACTCACACTTGGACAACTTCCTATACAACTTCTCCTTCCTCAACAAATCCAATAAAATCTGCAATTGCTCCTCGTGCTCCTCCGGCGTCTTCAAGTATATGAGTATGTCATCGATGAACACCAACACGAATTTTTCAAGGTACTGGTGGAACACCTTGTTCATTAAATTCATAAATACTGTCGGGGCATTAGTCAACCCAAACGGCATCACCATAAAGTCATACTGGCCATACCGATTCCTAAAAGTAGTCTTTGGAATGTTCTCGGATTCACTTTTACCTGGTGGTATCCTGATATCAAGTCTATCTTGGAAAATACCTTGGCTCCACTCAACTGATCGAACAGCTCATCAATTCATGGCAACAGTATTTATTCTTGATAGTAAGATTATTCAATGCCCTGTAATCGATCCACATGCACACCGATCCATTCTTCTTCGATACAAACAATACCGGGGATCCCCACGGTAAAGAATTGGATCTGATAAACCCCTTATCCTGTAATTTATCTACTTGCTTCTTCAGCTCGACTAGCTCGACGTTGTTCACTCTATAGACATACTGTAAAATTAGTTCTATACCTGGCACCAAGTCTATAGAGAATTCAATATCTCGATTTGGCGATAATCCTGGCAATTCCTCAGAAAACACATCCAAGAATTCTACTATCAGCAGATACGACAACTCCTTGTCTTCCACCATAGCTCCACAAATAATGCATTCTTTCTGCTCTGCAGCTCCTCTAGTAAATTCAAATTCTGGCTCTCCTGGCAGGCTAAACAAAACTCTACCTCCTCTACAATCTAGGTGCCTACTCAACCAATCTATCCCGAGTACAATATCGTAGCTCTAAAGTGGCATTACAAGTAGACATGCACTCAGCTCCCAGCCTCTCAGAGTAACTCTTTGATCCTTGCAAATATCATTAACCAGGATAATGCCTCCCCCGGTCATGATCTTACAAGTCCTAAGCAAAGACTCAGCTACCAAATGATGCTTCAGAGCAAAAGAAACAAATACAAAACTATGGGAAGCACCATTATCAAACAAAGCTAAAGTTGGAATAAAATCAAGAAGAATAGAACCTGCAATGACATCTTCGGTGGGCTCGGCCTCCTCGACCGTTATAGCAAATGCTCGTCCCTGACGTGCACCTCCCTGATGCTGGTGCAGGGAATAACGCTGCTGCAGGATTGGAAGTGGCGGTCCCCTCAGCTGTACTATAGGTGGCTTCGCCTTTGTCCTCTGAGCTGGAGCTGCTTCTTGAACTGCACGACGAGGTTGGAAGGACAATCTCTCAGCTGATGCCCCTCGATACCAAAATACAGACAAACTTCCAACCTCTTTCTGTAAACTTCCCAGGTGTGGCTGGGCTTCTTACAGTAGTGGTAAGAAGCTTGTTGTGACTGACTCTGCTACTGCGGTACCTGGTAAAATGGTGCCCCAGCTGGAGTGTGGTGCTGTTGCGGCTGCTAAAAAGACCTGGACTGGAAATGAGGATGCTTAGCAGTCACTGTGCTGCTATTAGCCCCCCCCCAAAAGAATCATAATCTCTCTTGGATTTTAAGCCCAACTCCCGCTCAACCTTGTGTGACTCCGCAAGTATCTCCGAACAGGTCTTATAAAAAGACAAAATGACGATCTTCACTTACCAGTTCAGACCCATGCGAAAATGGATAGCTCGAACCTCCGGCTCCCTCACCAAGTACTCTGTAAATTGGCTCAGTCTACCAAACTCTGCGGCATATTCCTCCACAAATATGCTCCCCTAAGTAAGACCCTCAAACTGCCTCCCCACGTCTAACCTGTCCGCCCGAGCAAAGAACTTCCTCTTGAAGAGGTCCTTGAACACCTCCCAAGACTGCCCTGTATCAGCAAGAAGTGGCTCATTCCGGAACCAAGTGCGGGGGATATCGAACAGCTAAAGTCTTAGTGCCTCATCCTTCAGGTCCTCAGCAAGATGGGACACCCTCATGAGACGCTCAATATCCTCAAGCCAATCATCAGCGTAGATGATGCCCTCAGTCCCCTTGAAGACCCGTGGTTCCAGCTTTTTGAAGTCCGGACCATTACCCAACCGAAGCTGGGCAACCTGCGAAACAACCTGCTGCTGTACCAAAACTTCTCTCTCTACTGCAGCAAGGACAAGCTAATAATCACTCTCAATGCCCTGACACAACACATCGGTCTGCCTCTGGTGTACCTTAGATTGGGCCCTCTGAGCCTCTATCATCTCGAGAAACAATGCGAACACCTGAGTCATATTTGTCGGTACGGGATGTGGAGGTGGAAGTCCTTCAGACACAGCCGAAATAGTCCTCTGAGCTGAAGGTAGACCCCCGAACGTAGCTGATACGCCAATCACCAGAGAAATGACTAGTGCAGGCCCTCAGGAAGTCACAGATCTCTCAAAAACTGCTCTTCTCTACTGTGATCTAGTCTTAGGCGTCACCTAAGGCAGAGTGAAAGGAAAGAATTAATATGGCACATGATATATGCATTCAAAGAAGGATAGATAAAGATCAAATATCAATATCAAGGAAGAATAGTTGAAATGAATCAATAGAGTTTTTCTTAGATGTGATTGAGTATTCTCAGCCTATAGCCTATATCCTATATCCTATCTCCTGAAATAGGCTCATAATAGCACTCAAATAAGAGTACCACTATGAATCGCACTAATTGTGACCTCAAAGGCCTGCATGGACTACAACTAAAAATGTGTCATGACCCGCACCCGATGTAGGGGCACGAGTAGTGAACAACACCCAACCTACGCCACAACATCGACGGTAGAACGATATTTGGATAATCTATCTATCTAACAATCAAGATATAAATATGCCACAAATATAATATGAATACTCAATCACAGATCTGTAAGATGGAATAATCGCACAAATAAGATAAAAGAATTAAAGAGTTACAATACAACTCATAATATAAATAATATCCAATGAGTTAAACCAAAAAATACTAATAACTGAGCTGGAGACAAATCCAGTAAAAAGAATCTAACTACTGTGCTAAGAGTCTTGGGTCGTCTGTCTCAGTCGGGATGAGACCCTCCTGAGCCAAGGTCTCTGGCTCTAAGCCAACCACGTCCTGAGGCCCGTAATGAGTGGGGTACCACTTCTCAGTGTCATCTGGAAAAAATATATCCAGTCAGGAAAGGAGTAAAGTACATCTCTAACAGCAGTTCTAATAAATAATATAAACTATGTAATAATAAATATGTGCAAATATACAAGAAGCAATATACAGGTACAAAAGATATACAATATAGGAATACTAGAAATAAATACAATAATGAGCATCATAGGAATGAACAAGAAATACTACTACTAAATGAGTGAGTACCAGCTTTAACATGTGAACGACTTGGGAACTTGCACAAGAATAATGGCCTGGTTAATCATACGTGCGGTGTATGATTAACACTATTTAAGGAACAAGACATACAAAAGGAGGGTATGATAACATATCTACACTACATACTCCGTGCCCCCGACTGGATAGTGGATCCAACCATGGTACGTTATGACACATGATTCCACAAGAAGGGACGCTAATCTTCTCATAAATTAATGTATGTATTTGTACAAGAAGAATAAGAAAACAAGGCTTGCACAAGATACACCATAAATACCAAGGAATAATATCTCATGACGAGATCCGGATATACCAATCCGTGTAACCATTGTATCAAAAAATCAAGAATATCTATACTAAATACAAGAGATATAGAGGATATCATAAATGAGAAACTATCAGAGAATGTACTTGCCTGAAATTCGGTGAACAGTATCAAAGATTTGTGGTACGGTGTCTCAAAAACCTAGATAGAGAATATTATATCAATACATGATTTTGGAATGAAAATAAGTTAAACTAGTCAACTTCTAGGTCATAAAGCCATTTCTAAGTCAAAATAGTCAAACTAGGTCAACTTTAGGTCAAACTAGTCAAACTTGGTCAAACTAGCTATTTCTAGGTTGTATGGGTCCATCTCTAGGATATTGGGTCCATAGACTATGTAACTAGACCATACTAGCTATACTAGGATACTAGAAAATCAACAAGATACTGTATCATAAGATACGCAATGTTATTAGATATGAAAATATTATAATATATTGATACAAGACAAATATATATATATATATATATATATATATATATATATATATATATATATATATATATATATATATATATATATCACTCCTAGCTAACTAATGCTAAGTAAATACCTTAGCTTTGAACCAAAAGTGGTATCACACCACTTACACTCCCATCTTGATATGCAAACTCAATACCTTGAGTAGAACCCAATAACTTGACATTACCTTGGTATCATAAGGTAATTCAATATCTAACATATAACTAACTACCCATACTCCTCACTATACACTAATATGTATTTAAACTTATAACAACACTATACTAAACTATATACTAACATACCCCCTTCGGATATTCAATACTCGTACCCAAGATATCTCAACTCTCAGTACCTTGGTGTATCTCAAGGTAATATAGAAATAATACTAACTAATATTAGCTAGTGCTTATGTATATATATATATATATATATATATATATATATATATATATATATATATATATATATATATACTAACTTATTAACAATATGTACATAACCCACTAGCTTATCAATATAAACTAACTAGCTTATATATATATATATATATATATATATATATATATATATATATATATATATATATATACACATTAACTTACTAGCTTATCAAAATAAGCTAGCCGGCTTATCGCAACAGCTGCTGCCTACTGCTGCTACCGCTGCTGCTTTCTACTTCTGCTGCCGCTGCTGCTTTCTGCGTCTGCTGCCGCTGCTTCTTTTTCTACTGCGGCTTCTGCTGCTGCTTCTCAGCTTTTCAGTGCTGCTGCTTATGACTGCTTTCTTCCTGCTTTTTATTGCTTTTCTTTCATGTTTTTCATTGCTTTCTTCACTGTTTTTCATTGCTTATTCTCCCCTCTAGCTCACATATATATATATACACACATCTGCACACACACACACACACACACACACACACACACACACATATATATATATATATATATATATATATATATATATATATATATATATATATATATATATATAACACTATATATATATATATAACCATAGTATCATTATACATATATATACATATATCCATACTAGAGATGGCTTCTACTCTCTCATGATCACCAGCACATCAACAAGAATTATAGAACATACATATAAATATATATATATATACATATATATCACATAAGAATTATAATTATAATATTATAATATATAACCAAGGCAATTGAATTGAATTGCAAAGAAACAAACACGTGAAGTACACCGCACCCGTATCATACTAAATCTATGATACGCTTGCGATACGGCTCCACCACACAACCAAAAGTATCTCGAAGGACACGAGCAAGTCTAAAATCATAATTATGAACAATACGAAGAGCTAGCTACTCATCTACGTGTCCGTGTCAAAATGTGGCATGCTCAAACTCCCGTGTCGGAAGAAAACCCCCAAATCAACCTGTATCTCCAAATTATCGCGATACGGCCAGCACGTATCCAATTGTACACACGTTACTAGCCACACACAATCAAACACATGTCAATTTGGTCTAATTGACCTACTAACAAACACAAGATGTGTAAATCTCTGAATTCTTTCAAAATTGACCTAAAATATCACAAAACTTTTTCCATAGGCCTCCTATGAACCTAATTCTAATTCCTATGGGGGGTAGCCTTAGCATATGGGGTAGTTTCTAATGATTAAAATACAAATTTATAAAATAATTAGAGGGAAAAAACTGAATTGTACCTATTAGAAGATGGATTCCCAATAAAACCTCCAAATTAAGTATAAAGAGCCTTCAACTTGTAGATCATTGCTCCTCTTTGTAGATCCTTGCTTCCTCCTTATAGATCCATACTCTAATAGCCTCCAATGATGATTCGGAAAGGAATTGAGAAGAAATTTGGGTAGAATTTGACGTAAGAATGAAGAAATTTGGAAGAAAAAAATTCTATATCTAGATTTGAAATAAAAAATAATTGAGGGAAGGTTCTAGTCTAATTGGTTTAATTTAATTAATCATCCTCCTAATAATTGGGCTTCTTATTGGGCTCAATTCTAACTAGAATTAAATATTGGTTCATGGATCTAATCTAAACTAGCTAGGTCCACTAACACATGCCCAAAATAAAATACTAATATCTAACAATAAATAAATAATACAATAAATAAATATTCAATATGCACAATATTTAATTAATTATAAAATGACCAAAATACTCTTTCCTAGAAAATATGGTAGTGACAGAGAGGAGAACTCATGGTTGTGCTATCAGTTATGACCGTGCAAGTTAGGAGAATTGGTAGACTGCATTGTGCAGTAGGGTGAAGGGGCAGGCTCGAGGTTGCACTGCAGTTTTGTAAAACTGCACGTAACAAGGAGGTTATCCACTGCAGTTGTGCAAGCAAGGGGAGATGGAGTTAGGTTGTTATCACGCCCAGTCCTAAAATATATAGGATTAGGTATACGTACATATTCCAGCTGTACAAACAAGTATAGGAACCCAATTTAATGGATCTAGCCAGTCTTAGTACGCTGTAAAATATATTTAAGTCATAGTATTCCAGCCAGGTAAAATCTAGTATCATCCACAAATATCACAGAGTAAGAACTAAATGAATAGATAAGTCTCAGAATCAAATATAAAATAAAATCTAGTGGAGAATAATCTATGAAAAACTGAGTACAAAAGAATACTGAAAGAATACTACTAAGCAAAATGGTCCGGCATCAGCTAACTAGATAAAGACACCCAAGACACTAAGAAACTTTCGTCCATAAATGCTCAAGGAAACTCATGTATCTCCACCTCAAAGTCCTCGTCTACAAAATATCCAACTCCGTAGTCTGTCGGGTACAAGTGCTCGTCTAGATCAGAAAAAGATGCAAGATCCTTAGAGGAACGTAACAAGTACACAAGAAATTGACATGCATGAAAGTAAAGCAGTAAATAATAAATAGGATAACTAAACATCTAAGTGATATGCACTCGAGACATCTCTAGTGGCGCATGAGGGGGGAGAAATAGAAGAACAGTCATCCCACCAGGCATCCAAAAGGACTCAAGCGTACGCCAGTCACACCATATACACAGTAAGAAATAAAAATCCTATACGCTCACTAGTAGATTATCCTCTCCCAATGTATCTGAACCTTATACGCAGTACAGACATAATACAACAACGTCAATAAATACAAACATAGGTTCAAAACTCTACAATCAAAGTTTCTACCTATGGGTGCATACATGCATACATAGGTTCAAAACTCTACATGCAAAACTTTAAAATAAAATTTACAATGAAGAACATGGCAATGGGTTATAAACACATATAAAATTATTTATATATATATATATATATATATATATATATATATATATATATATATTCATGTATTCATATACATTGGAGAGGTTGGAGGAGAGAAGGTTTAAAGAAAGAACTTAGTAGAAGAGAGAAGACGAAAAACTAGGGTTCTTGGATGGGGAAGAGGCCTTGGACTTGTCCACGTGAGGGGGTCTATGGGAGGGAGGGGGTGAGGGGGGGGGGAGGTCGGCGATAAGAGGAGGTGGAGGGGAATTTTAGATTAGGGTTAGGGTTTAAGATGAGAAGAGATAATATATATATATATATATGGATAAAGAGAGGGGGTCGTGGCTTGGGGGGAATCAGCTGGTATGGATGCGGGAGGGGGGGTCGACTATGGGTAGGAGTAGGTTTAGTTTAAATTATTTTCTAATTTGGTTGATATCAAATATATGGTAAATCTCTACTCCTATTAAATATTAATAACCAAAATTTGATTGAGATTCTAAGAAAAAAGATAATAATAACTAAATACATAAATAAATCCTACAAAAAGAGAGAAGTGATCTAAATTGGCTTGGAGAAATTATGGGTTGCTTATATCGGAAAACAATCACAAATAAATTATTTATATAAAAATATGAAAATATTACACATAAGAAACTATGGTTGTTACACTAGTGTCATACTAATACTAAATGATCGAATTTTATGTCACGCAAATATCCAAAGGGTAGTGTCTCTAGTATAGGCTATTTCCTACGAAGGGTGATATAGATTTTGGGGTCGCCATATGTCATTAATAATAAAACTACGGTGAAGTATCCTAAAGCAACCATTGGATTTAAATTAATTTTAAAATAATCTAAATAAACACAATAAATATAGAATACACACAAAATACATACTTTGGGTGAGGGGTTTTACAACCTACCCACCTTAGAAAATTTCGTCCTCAAAATTAAGGATATGACACGATCTAGAAAAACAAGAATGTGGTATGTAAATCCATACATGGAGACCATGTAAGTGAGAAAAATGCTCTAAGATCGAATCATCCCGCTCCCAAGTCGATTCGCCCTATGAATAATGCTTCCAAGCAACATGGACTAGTCGAATAGTCTCCCCCTTTAGCACCTTCTCCCTGCGGTCGAGAATCTCAACTGGCTTCTCCTCATAAAAAAAACTTGGTCCCACGGTGATCTCTGAATGATACAGTACATGGCTAGGATCTACCACATACCTTCTCAATTATGAGATATGGAATACATCGTGGATACCCTCCAAGGTCTGCGGTAATGCTAGACTATAAGCAACCTTGCCTACACGCTCCAACAAGTCGAACAGTCCGATGTACCTCGGACTAAACTTTCCTCTACCTCCAAATCTGATGGTTCCTTTAGCAGGGGAGACCCTTAAGAATACATGATCTCCCGACTTGAATTCTAGGGGTCGACGCTGAGTATCTGTCTATTGTTTCTGTCTATCCTGCGCTGCCCGAAGGTGACCTTGAATTTGCTTGACCTTCTCCACTGTACAATTCACCAACTCCGGTCCAAGTATTTGTCTCTCGCCCATATCACTCCAACATATTGGCGATCAACACTTGCTTTCATATAGTGCTTCAAAAGGAGCCATATGAATGATTGATTAGTAGCTATTATTGTAAGAGAACTCCACCAAATGCAAGTGATCCTTCCACGATCCTCCAAAGTCAAGCATGCATGCTCTCAACATGTCCTCCAATGTCTGAATGGTGTGCTCTGACTGTCTGTCTGCCTGTGGGTAATAGCAAGTGTTAAACTTTAATCTAGTTCCTAGGCTCTCCTGCATGATCTTCCAAAATTAGGATGTGAACCTTGAATCTCTGTCAGAAACTATGATGACTGGTACCCCATGTAGGCGTACGATCACCTTCATATACATCTTTGCCATAATTTTTGTAGATTGTCCAACTCTAAAGGTTAAGAAGTGTGTCGCCTTAGTTAATCTGTCCATAATCAACCAAATTGCATCTCGGCCAGCTCGACTCCTCAAAAAAACTGTAATGAAGTCTATGGTGATGTGCTCTCATTTTCACTCTGGGATTGGAAGTGGTTGGAGTAGTCCTGCTGATATCTGATGTTCAACCTTAACTTGCTGACACACTAAGTACTTCATCATAAACTGTGCTATCTCTCGCTTCAACCTGTGCCACCAATAATGCTGCCTCAAGTCTCGGTACATCTTCGTACCTCCCTGATGAATAAAGTATGCTGAAATGTGAGCCTCCATCATTAGTTCCTGCCCTAGCTCTTCATTAGGAACATAAAGGCGATCTACATACCTCAAAGTCCCATCTTCATGTATCCTCAATCCAGTCTGCAGTCCAGCTTCAATCCTTTGTCGAAGTTGCTGAAATCTCGCATCGGTCGGCAGAACTGCCTTAATACGCTCTACTAATGAGGATTGTACTTGAAGGTTTATCAACTTTGTAACTTATCCTGGCATAACTACCTCTATACCCAAATGCTCCAAATCATATAATAATTCCTTTTGTGTTGTCAAGAAGTATGCCATCGGTCTCCTACTCAACACATCCTTTACTGTATTAGCCTTACCCAGATGATACTGCAGCTCAATGTTAAAATCTGCCATCAACTCAAGCCAACATCTCTGTCTCTGGTTCATATCATTCTGAGTATAACCATACTTTAAGCTCTTATGATCTGTATAAATCTCTACGGTCTCTCCGTATAAATAGTGTCTCCAAAGCTTCAAAGCAAAAAATTATTGCTGCAAGCTCCAAATCATGAGTGGGGTAGTTCTTCTCATGAATCCTCAACTGTCAAGAACCATATGCTATCACCTTACCGTGCTACATCAAACGCAACCTAATCCTTTTTTGGAAGCATTGATATAAATAATAAATCCTCCTGGTCCAGTAGGTATGGCCAAGATTGGCATTGTTGTAAGGCGCTTCTTCAACTAAACAAATGCTATCCGACACTCCTCTGTCCAAACAAAATCCTTGTCTTTATGGGCCAACATTGTCATAGGCTCTGTAATCCTCGTAAAATTCTCCACGAACCTCCGATAATATCCGACAAGTCCTAGAAAACTCTGTTCCTCTGAGACATCGGTTGGGGTTGGTCATGTCTCTACTGCTAAAATCTTGGCTGGATCTACTGATATGCCTTCTCCCGAGATAACATGCCTCAGAAAAGAGATATGATCTAGGAGAAACTCGCACTTGCTCAGCTTAGCATATAACTTCTGCTGCCTTAATGTTTCTAGCACCTTCCTCAAATATTGCTCGTGCTCCTCATGGTTCTTTGAGTACACCAAAATATCTTCGATGAATACGACCACAATCTGGTCCAAGTACTGATGAAATACTCGGTTCATAAAGTTCATAAACACATCTGGCACATTTTTCAATCCAAAGGGCATTACCAAGAACTCGTAGTGACCATAGCGAGTCCTGAAAGTCATCGTCTGAATATCCTCGCGTCTTACCTTCACTTGATGATATCCCGATCTCAAATCAATCTTAGAAAATACCTTTGCTCCTGTTAGTTGGTCAAACAAGTCGTCAATCTACGAAAGAGGGTACTTATTCTTGATGATTATTGTATTAAGGGCTCTGTAGTCAATGCACATGCGGACTATTCCATCTTTCTTTGGCATGAATAAAAGCTCCACAAGGCGATACACTTGGCCTAATGAATCCCTTGTCCTGCAACTCTTGAAACTATATCTTCAGCTCATTTACCTCCTTCTTTGCTAGCCGATACATATTAGAAGATATCAATGTTGCTCCTGACACTAACTCAATAGTGAACTAGACTTCTTTGTCCGGTGGCAGACCTGGCAACTCGTTTGGGAAGACATCTGTAAAGTCCTCAATAATCGGTAGCGACACAACTTCTATTATCATGCAAGATCCACCTTACTGGCCTACTCCCGTCTCCGTAGTTCCTCTCATGAACTCAAACGCTGGCTGGCCTGGCGGCTTAAAGATAACACAACCTTTATGGAAATCTAATACTGCATGGTATTGACTAAGCCAATCAATTCTAAATACTACATCAATATTTGGCATTGGAAATACCAAAAGTCGAGCCCTCATCTCTCGGCCACAAAAAATAACTGAACAAGTCCTGCATGTACTAGTTACAAGCACTATTCCTCACCCGGTAAGAATCCTTCAACTCTTAAGCAAGGGTAAAGTAGCTATTATATGCATTGTTATAAATCTAGATGATCTGAATGAAAGAGTAGCCCTAAAATCAAATAAAATAGTGGCAGGTACTAATCCAACTAGAATTATACTTGTAACAGCCTCTCCTTCAATCTTTTCTCCTTCCTGAGTTAGTGAAAGCACCTGCCCTTGCCTCTGAGCTCCTACCTGCTATCGGGCACTCCCGAACTGCACTGTCTGTTGTGACAATGGTTGTCCCCTCTATTGGGCCCCTTGTGCTAGTAGACGAAGTACTACTCCTCCATCTTGGTTGGTTTCTCCTGGTGTCAGTACTGCTGACTGCTGCCCTCCAAATTGAATAATAGCTCTACGCTGCGAACAATCCTGAGCCTGATTCTGTCCTGATCCGCAGATCAAGCAAGTTCTCAGTTTCTTCTTACACTCCTTTTTATGTGTCCCTTCTTGCCACAAAAATAGCAAGTCAAAGATTCTCTGAGCTGGTAGGGCCCCGTCCTCTGTTGCTGCTGTTGTCCCATTGGTCGTTTGATAGCGCTCCTTGTTGCATCTTTGCTTGTCCTTGCTGAATTCTCTATTGATTCCTTTTTTCTTTGTTGATTTCCTACCGAATCCTAGCCTCTGTCAATAATTCAGCATAAGAGATCCGGGACTGTGAGCTGATATAGTATTTAAGCTCCCAAGTCAGCCCGTGATAAAATCTCTTAGCTTTCTCCAAGTCATTGGGTATCAGAACGGTGCCATATCTACGAAGGCGGCTAAACTCTGAGTTAAACTCATCGATCGTCTTATTCTCCTACTCTAGATGGAGGAATTGGTTATACAATATATCATTCACAGTGGCCGAAAAGTATTTTTTCTCAAAGTACTCCAAGAATTGCTCCCAAGTCTGGCATGTACCCTATTGCGCTCCATCGATTCCAACCAGTGATGAGCATTTCCTTCTAACTGAGTCCTCACGCATGTCATCCATAAATCCGTAGGCAGCTGTGACGCCTCCAAAAGCTTTTTGGTGTTGGTTATCCATGTTGTGGTCTCCTATGGACCTCATTGCCTTTATATGGCTTGGAGTCCATTTTCATAAATTCCTTAACTGAACCAATATGCGCTTGTGGCACTGGAGCTAGTACCTGGACTGGTGCGGTTGCTGGTGCAACCATCCTTTAAAGTGCTGCCAGGAATCCCTACCTCATCTCGGCGGCTTCCTGTTTCTGCTCAGCCGCTTGCTTCCTCTGCTCGGCAGCTAGGGCGGCAGCCTGCTATCTCTGTTCCTGCATCATCATCAGAAAGAATTGGAACATCTGCGTCTGGCTGTCCTGTGGTGTTGTTGGAGCTGGAAGAGCTCTATTAGGCACTACGGAAGGAGCTGGTGTAACCGGACTGTCAGTATGTCCGTTTGATCCTGGAAGTAGAGGAGTCGTCGAGGCCTCTCCTGGTGATTGGCCATTAACCCCTGGAGACGTGTTGCCCCCAGTAGAGGCATGTCTGTTACGCAAATTTATCTCCCTGTAAGAGATGGACGAAGGATTAGGAAGAGTACATGAATCAAGTAGGATGCAAGCATTTAAATAGAACAGATTGGAAGAAAAGTAAGTTATAGTCAAATGTGGATGAGTCATAAAACTCTAATTCTAAGTGTAGGCCCGCTCGATATAGTTACGTAACTGAAATGGCTAACTCGACCTGCAAGGACCACCACTAAAAATATGTCATACCCCAGTTCCAAAATACGTAGGACTAGGTATACGTGCCCATGCCAGCTGTATGAACAAGTATAGAAACCCAATTTAATGGACCTAACCAGTGGTAGTATGCTGCAAAATATATCTAAGTCACAGTATTTTAGGTAGGTAAAATCTAGTCTCATCCACAAATATCACAGAGTAAGAACTGAATAAATAGATAAGTCTCAGAATCAAATACAAAATAAAATCTAGTGGAGAACAATCCATGAAAAACTAAGTACACAAGAATACTGAAAGAATACAACTAAGCAATAAAGAAATAGTCTGGCGTCAGCAAACTAGATAAAGACACCCAAGACACTAAGCAACTATTATCCATGAATGCTCAAAAAAACTCATGTGGCTCCACCTCAAAGTTCTCGTCTGCAAAATCTTCAACTTCGTAGTCCGTCGGGTATAAGTGCTCGTTTGGATCTGGAAAATATGCCTGGTCCTCAGAGGGACGTAACAAGAATACAAAAAATTGACATGTATAAAAGTAAAGCAGTAAACAATAAATAGGGTAACTAACCATCTAAGTGATATGCACCCAAGATATCTCTAGTGGCGCATGAAGGGGAAGAAATAGAAGAACAGTCATCCCACAAGGAGTTTAAAAGGACTCGGGGGTACGCAAGTTATACCATATACACACTAAGAAACATAAATCATATACACTTACTAGTAGATTCTTCCCTCCCAATGTATCTGAACCGTATACGCTGTGTAGACATAATACAATAACGTCAATAAATACAGACAACTAGCCCAACACTAACTACTATCACCAAACGCAAACTAATGTATCGATGATCAGTCGACACGCTAGTCCATGCACTCACTCACTCACTCAGTAATCGTGTTGAATATGTGTTAGGTCAGAAGATACCACGTACCTTCATAATATACCAGGTAAGTCTGCTACTCTAAGACGTGTGCACACAATTAGCAAATAAAAACTAGGAATATGTATACTGAACAATAAAATCAAGCAAGGTGTATTTGCCTTCCAAGCCAATCTGAGAGCAAAACAAATCTGGTTTGGAGCTCTCCACATAACGTCACGAACACCTACCAATTAATTAATACTCTAATTAGACTCTTATTTTCTAGTTACATTAAGTTATCGTCTAGTGATTAATCCTACGTTGGTTGCACATGCAAGTAACTAGACAACAAATTATTACTAGCCATCCAAAATTACCAAAAATCATTTTTTAAATATTATTTATTAAACTATTAATTCTGGAATTAATTATAAATTTTTTAGCAAATAATGGTTTTCAACTCACAAGGGGTTCCTACGAAGGTTGGTAACTAGTCATGCAATTATGGTTGCTAAATAGGATTTTCTCGACATGCAAGTTCTCAAAAGATGAATTCATAAGAAAAGTTAAATTCTAGAAATAATTCTAAAATACTAAAAAATAAATATTTAATGAGTTCCTACATACATAATTATCAATTCTACTTATTGGTCTTTCGGGTGGACACATACTAGTTTCTAGCAATAGTATTGGCAAAAAATTTCTATTATAACCTACTATTATGCTTTGCATAAAAATCCTAAATCATATTTAATTCTGGAAAAATAAGTTTTAATCACAAAATAATAGGAAGAACATTCATATATGGCCAAAAAAAAAGTTACAAAAAATTTACATGCAAACTAGGTCAACTATGTATCTTTTTATGCATACAATTTATTTAAATCAAAAGTAATATTTTTGAAAAAATAATTTAAAAACTGAATTTAATATAGGTTAATAACAACATAATTTAATTATTTATAAAGTTTCAGAAGGGTTCGATACAGGATTTTGGTTAAAACATAAACTAGGTCACCGTACACATTGTACATGCAATTTATTTAACACAAATTTATCAAACTAATATTCTAAAATAAACAGTAAAATTATGGCTATAATAATTTTAATCATCATATATCTCTATTATTTAACATGGTTAAATCAAAGTTTCTAACTATGGGTTGTAAACATGGGTTCAAAACCCTATATGCAAAACTCTAAAATAAATCCTACAATGAAGAACATGGCAATGGGTTGTAAACACATATAAAATTATTTTTTTATATATATAAACATTTATTCATGCATTCATATACATTAGAGAGGTTGGAGGAGAGAAGGTTTAAAGAAAGAACTTACTAGAAGAGAGAATATGAAGAACTAGGGTTCTTGGATGGGGAAGATGTCTTGGACTTGTCCACGTGAGGGGGTCTATGGGGGGGAGGTCGGCGACAAGAGGAGGTAGAGGGGGATTTTAGATTAGGGTTAGGGTTTAAGATGAGAAGAGATGATATATATATATATAAATATATTATATATATATATATATATATATATATATATATATGACCCCCTCTCTCTACCCATATATATATATATATATGGGTAGAGAGAGGGGGTCACGGCTTAGGTAGAATCCACGGGTATGGAGGGGGATTTTGGCTATGGGTAGTAGGAGATTTAGTTTAAATTGTTTTCTAATTTGGTTGGTAGCAAATCTATGGTAAATCTCTGCACCTATTAGATATTAATAACCAAAAATTGATTGAGATTCTAGGGAATAAGATAATAATAACTAAATACATAAATAAATCCTAAAAAAGAGGAAAGTTGCCTAAATTGACATAGAGGAATTATGGGTTTTTTATTGAAGAAGGTTGGATTGAAAAATATCCACAAATAAATTATTTATATAAAAATATCTAAATATTACGCACTAGAAACTACGGTTGTTATACTAGTGCCATACTAATACTAAATGATCGAATTTTGTGACACACAAAAATTCTACGGGTAGTGTCTCCAGTGTAGGCTACTTTCTACGAAGGGCGATATAGATTTTGGGGTCGTCCTATGTCATTAATGTTCAAACTAAGGTAAAGTATCCTAAAACAATCATTGGATTTAAATTAATTTTAAAATAATCTAAATAAACACAATAAATATTGAATACACACAAAATACCTATTTTTGGGTGACGAATTTTATAGTTGTTTGATGGAAGGATGGGGTTAGCAGCTGAGTGCAGTGAGGAGTGCACTTGATGTTGTGGTTGTTGGGGGCACAACGGATTGGTAGTTACAGTAGACTTGAACCACTGTTGTGCATATTGGGGCCAGTGTTGGTATGCATGTCATTCTAGCATTAGAGTACTAGAGTTAAGGCAATTGTGCACATGTGTGTGCACAAGCATTCAGGCTTGGTGCAGGAATTGAGGGTGCACAACGGTGTTTGGGGGTTATACTCGGGTTGATCACTGGCTGCAACAAGTTGAGGGCAACTGATACTGCTTGGGTGTAAAACAGTCCAGATAAGTGGCAAACCTGGATATAGCAACAATATTAGCAGCGGTAATAGTGAATAGGGGTTAGGGAGATCTCAGTTACTAATACATTAAGTATCAGTTGTGACTGATACTTAATGGGCAGTCACTGCACAGATATCCGGGGGTTTTGCATAACATATGGGCTCAAGTATTAAGGGTGTGTTGATGATTGGTGATAAAGGATCTGTGGGTATCAGCTGGAGTTGAGGTATCAGTAGATATGATACCTAGTGCCAATTGGCTTGTAGAGTTACCAACCAATAAGGTAATGATACCAAGGGTTGGTATAGATAACAGTAATACTAACTAATATACTTTTAGTTATGGCAACTATCAGCCTATAGCTTATGTATATGTGATGCTAATAGCTATATTAGCTAGTATACTGAATAATATTAGTTAGTATGGTAAGACCTTTAAGTTATTGGTCCTAGAAGTCTAGTATAACCTAGTTTTGACTAATATTGACTAGTTTGACCATAAAAGTGAACCTTTGACTTAATTTTGACCAATATTGACTAGTTTGACCTAGTGTTAGCTAAAGTGACCTAGAAATGAATTAGAAAATAATATTAGTGTATTTTAACTCATTTATCACTTCATTACACCAAGTAACATGATATTCCTATTTAGGTCTGTGTGGCACCAGCTCGGATACCGAGATATACCATTTGCTCAAGACCACAAGCGAGTACATTCTCGGATAGTTTTTTTGTTTGATAGCTTCTATGTTTCGTGTATTTAGTATTAAGATATTTGATTTCTGACACATTGGTTACACGATTGGTATACTTGGATCTTAGTCATAAGATGTTCTTGTCGTGATGACTCGGTGATCGTCGTGTCGTGCTTCATGATTACTCAGTGATTATCGTGATATCTTAGTGATTATATAGACCGTGATCATAGTGCATGATATTATAGACCGTGCAGTGTGATATACATATTATAACGTGTCATGTTTTGGATTCATATACTAGTCGAGGGTTTGGTAAAGTATTAGTGGATATGTGATCATACCTTATAGCCCATGATTTAGTGTAGCACGTGATAGTTAGCAGATCATGTAACTCACGCGTGATCACGCTAGCTCACCTTTTATATATATCCCGTGTTAGGCCCAAGCCGATCAAATTATCTTACTAGTATTTCAAGGCACATTATATACAATATTTTCTCTATTCCAGTTCATTACATTATTGTTCCACACCAAATTGTTCTCAGTTTTTGCCATTATTTATAGTGATGCTCTTTCTCGTGATACATGCTAGTTCAATTACTTCCATCATTTATGTTCATTGCTATTACTATTTTATAGTTTCTATCAATTATTGGAACTGCTATTTGGGTTTTACTTCGCTCCAATCCTTACTGGATATATTTTTCAGATGATTCATTAGAGGGCTGGTGTCCTATGCACTAAGGACCATAGGATGGTGAGCCAGTTGAGTTATCACCCGTAGAGCCTGTTGAGTTAGCACCAGCAATTGATGAGGCATAGTTAGTTTATTCATGTATTATATATGTCAGTTAGACTTTGGCTTTGTATTATTGTTTGATGTCTTGTGTTGAGATTAGACTTGGACTTATTATGTACTTGGGGCTTATTTTCTTTTATTCTATTCCATATCGTGCCTTATCATCCCCTAGTTTGTTATTATAATTTGAGTATTATTTACCATTACCATATTATCATATTGTCCTCTATTTGGAGTTGAGCTAGCATGATAAGTAGCTTATATATATTATGTGAGAGGTATAGATTATATTATTGACCTAGACAGCGTTATACAGCCAATGTTGCTGCATAGGCAAGACGTACCAACGTACTCGTGTCCTTACACCGGGTGCGGGTCGTGACACAATGCATTTGGCTTGGGAATGCATATGCATAGTCAGTCATGCGCTTAACAAGATAGTCGTATGATAGAAGGAGGGCATAAATCTTGGCCGCATGAGACTCCTTCATCCCAAAACAACACGAACTCCATGGAAAAAGCTCTAAAAATCTCGAAAACTTATTTTCTTTATAAAATCTTCATTTAAACTCCAAATCAAGTGAACCAAAAGCCAAAATGCCTGAAATTGAATGCTCTATCACAAGGAATAACTGATTTTCTAAAATTCCAAGTTTTAATAGATTAAAACCAAGTAGAACTTATCAAACCCATAAAAGCCCTTAGTTAGAAATATAGATTTACTCTAATCCATCCATCAAAATTGAAAACTCCAACTACTAAACATGCTTAGAATCATGATGTACACATATTAGACTACTAATACACCAAAAAATCAAAGAAATAAAAATGTTATGTTTCTCCATTCTCATACAAGATGTACTTGCCTAAAATGAAGAAGGAGAGGAAAAAGAGAGAATGGGGGAAGAGAGAGAAAGATGATGGCTTATATATCTAGGGTTTAAGGTTTAGCCATGGATTTAAATCATGACCCAACCAACCACACAAATAAACCATGAACCAAGTTGAACCAAAGAATGGATCTAGTTTTCATGCAACTAAATTAACATGCAAGCAAGAAATAATACGTTCGAAATACCTATATCGGGAATGAGGAGTGACATATCTAGCCACCTTAGATATATTATATTCACAGAATTCAAACCCAAGGCTAGCTAGAGAAATCAGAACAAGAACTGCACTAACCACAAGAACATCTACACATACAATCAATCAATCATATAATAAAGAAAAGCAACATAAAATTGCATGGGTGAGCGAATCATAAGATTCGAGGTACGAAGGCATTAGAACAAATATACCTTTCGAGTCAAATAAGTACGAATACCGAGACTGAATATCGTCCTTGAGCTCCCACATCGACTCTTCCAAAGGGTGATGACCCCAAGTAACCCGGATAAGATGAATAGTTCAATTCTTGAGCAACTTCTTCCTCCAGTCCAAAATGGATATGGGTTGCTACTCATAAGACAAGTCGGTACCAACAACTAGCTCAGAGTGGTCGATGATATGACTCAGATCCGGGATATACCTATGCAACTAAAATATATAAAATATATTATGTACCTCGCGTAGCGAAGGATGAAGGGCAAGACAATAAGCAACATCGCTACCCGCTCGAGGATATCGAACGAACCAAGGTATCAAGGACTAAGCTTTATGTGGACCACAAATCTAATGACTTCATGGGTCAGCAAAATTCGTAAGAATACATGGTCGTCGACACAATACTTTAGAGGCCTACGATGCTGATCTACCTAATGACGATGCCTATGTTGCGCAACCTGAAGTCGCTCTCTGATCTGTCTGATGAGTTCTACTATCAATGTTATCATCTCTGGGCCTAACATCTTTCGCTAACCAATATCATCCCATGCCAATTGTGTCCTGTATTTCCTTCCATATAATTCCTCGAAGGGTGCCATCTGAATACTCGTCTGATAACTTTTGTTGTACGAGAACTCGACTAGGTTAAGGTGATCCTCCCAAGACCTCCAAAATCTAAAATATAAGCTCGCAACATATCCTCTAATGTCTTAATTGTTCTTTCTGACTGTCTATCTGTCTGGGGATAGTAAGCGGTATTAAATCTCAACTTGGTGCCCAAACTTTGGTGTAAGCTTTTAGAGAAATAAAAAGTAAACCAAGTGTCTCGATCTAATACGATACTCACTGGGAGACCGTGTTGCCTTACTATCTATCGCATATACATCTCTGCTAACTACTATGTGGACTGTCCTACTCGAAAAGGAAGAAAGTGAGCTACTTTCATGAGACGATCCACTATTACCAAAACTGTATCACGACCAATCGGGGTTCTAGGTAAACCGGTCACAAAGTCCACCATGATATGTTCCCACTTCTACTTCGGGATAGGAAGTGGTTGCAATAATCATGTCGGTCTCTGTTGGTCTGCCTTCACTTGCTGACATACCAGACATCGAGAATAAATCGCGTTATCTCCCTCTTCATCCGTTCTACCAGAAATATCGCTTGATATCTTGATACATCTTGGTACCACCCTGATGAATTGAATACTGAGAATTGTGTGCCTCGGTCATAACTTCATGCTGAATATCTCTGCTCGGTACACAGAAATAATTTCTAAATCTTAGGGTTCCATCTTCATAAATTGTCAACTCCTTCCTGAAACCAGACTCACATTCTGCCCGAAGCTTCTGAACTTTCAGATCCTCTGCCTGAGCTGTCTTAATTCTCTCAACCAAAGTAGACTAAATCTATAAACTGGCAAAAATCCATGTGTCCCATGGAAGTACTATCTCGATAACCATCTCTTGAAGATCCTCTAAGATATGTCGTTATGATGTTAACATATATGCACAACCTCTCCTGCTAAGAGCATCCTCTACCACATTCAGCTTGCCTGGATGGTACTGGAATTCTATAACATAATCCTCCACCAATTCTAACCACCTTCTCTACGTCATGTTTAAGTCTTTTTGGATGAATACAAACTTCAAGCTCTTGTGATCAGTAAATATCTCCACCTGATCACTATAGAAGTTGTGCCTCCATAGCTTAAGTGCAAATACTACCGCTGCAAACTCCAAATCGTAAGTTAGATAATTCTTCTCATGATCTCGAAGCTGCCGAGACGCATAAACTATCACTCTTCTGTGTTGCATCAATACACATCCAAGTCCTATGCCTAATACATCACAATATACGATTAACCCTCCGAAACTTATTGGAAGCGTGAGAATCGGTACAGAAATCAATCTTCTCTTTAATTCCTCAAATGATGAGTGACATTATGCTGACCAAACAAACTTAGCCTCATTGCGTGTCAAACGGATCAGTGGTGCTGAAATTCTTGCAAAGTCTGCTATAAACTTCTGTAGTATCCTGCTAAACCAAGGAAACTACGTACCTCTACTACTGTCTTAGGAACTGGCAAAATATCTATGGGCTCAACCTTCTTCGGATCTACTGCCACTCTTACTTCCAAGATGATGTTTCCCAAGAATGATACGTGGTCTAACCAAAACTTGTACTTGCTGAGCTTCGCATACAACTGGTGTTCCCTCAGAATCTGAAAGAACTTCCAAATATGCTCTTCGTGCTTTTTTAAACTACTAGAATATATAAGTATATCATCTATGAAAACTACCACAAACTGATCTAGGTAAGGCATAAAAATACGGTTCATCAAATCCATAAACACTGTCGAAACGTTAGTTAATCCAAATGGCATAACTAGAAACTTGTAATGTCCATATCGCGTCCTTAATGATGTCTTGGGTATGCCTTGCTCCCGAACTCTCACTTGATGGTATCCTGACTGGAGGTCAACCTTGGAGAAAACCTTAGCTCTGTCAACTGGTCAAACAAGTCATCAATTCTCGGTAGTGATGTCATACCCCAGTTCCAAATATAAGGAACTGAGCCATGTAGCACTGGCCAGCGGGTACACTTCGACGGGCATCCTAATCTAATGGACCCGACGGAGTGCACCTAAGCTGCAAAGTATAATGATAAAACCCAACATATAAAACATAAACAATATAACTAAATCTCATCCACAAATATATGAATATGGAACACAAAGAGAAGTCAAGTCTACTAATGTACACAAAGAAAATAAGTCTAGAAATGTATCATAATATAATACGGATAAAGTCACATGGGAACAAACCCGCTAATACAAATACTGAATGAAAGAAAACAGTAAGATAACTAGGGCCGATATCTGCAAACTAGATAATGATACCGGTCCCAGGGTGAAGTCACTACCGGTGATCAAGCGAAGTCCTCGAGAAGGATCTCGTCCTCTACAACAAGTCATGTTCCTAGATATACACCTGGTCTGTACTCCTCAGGGTAGTCCTCCTTGTCTAAGCCTGGAAGGGAACCAAGTCCTCAGAGGAACGTAACAAGGTACAAAAATAGCATGCCATAGTAAAATAGAAAGGGAAACATGTGATATGCCGGTGTAATATAGAATAACCACCTAAGTGAGACACAACTTGAAAACAATGTTCGACACATGGGCTTTCCAAATATAAATTCGTAACTCTAAGGCACAGAGACACATAGTGCATATAAAGTAGCCCAAGCACAGAGACACATGGGTAATACTACGACTTTGGATACAGGATCTCAACATAAATAAGAATATATATATATATATATATATATATATATATATATATATATATATATAGCACATAAATCTCTAGTAACTATCTTTACCTCCCAATGCGATCAATAAGACGCATCTGCTGCTCACTGAGCCTGAACCTCTATCTAACAGTCTCGTCATACTGAAGTAACTAGCAACAATCATGATCCTATAGTCATCACAGATCCCGATTATTTGACACTATCAGATACAAAAATTCTGGCACAATGACAGTGTCTGAATGTGTCCTAGGGTTTCGATGTAACCAAGTAGGTACATCAAGGTATCGAGAAACATCTAACAATCGATACTAGACATTACCGATGAACGTCTACACCCAGATATAACCCGGACGCTAAGTAACGATTTTGATTCAAAAGGCACACAATGTGTAGGTGAAATAAACAGTAAATCTGGAACTGAGATACAGAGTGGCAAGGTACACTTGCCTGGATCCGGATGCTGAAGGCGGGGCTCCGGTACAACGTCTAAGTCCGAGGATCCCAAAGTACCTAGAAATGATATATAAAATATTTAATAATCTAGCTCGAAACTATCTAAAGTAAGAGATGACATCATGAACTAGCATATGTTTTTGTCTTAGTTACATAACTCACATCTAAGATATTAACTAGAGGGTTGACCCAAGTAGACTAGAGAAACGTTTCATCAAAAAATGAATCATCAAATAGCATAACGTCCTCAAATAATTTCTCTAAACCCCAATATTCATCAAGAGTGATTTTAGTCATCTATATATAATGTTCATCCTAGTCCATATCATCCCTGTAATCATAGACATAAATGCATAAACCCAATTTAGTTGTCACACCTAAATACGTAAAACGTTCACATATAATATCCTCAATCATAACATCAAGCTATTGCACCAAAATTTATTGGAACAATATCCCCATCATATGCATTTATATATATATATATAATGCCAAACACATGCCATTAAACTAAACATGGGTATTACTCAGGGAACCCTAAACCCTAACTAGGGTTTCTTTCAACACATATAAATAACTACACAACAATGGCGAAGAAGGAGAAGTTATCCAGGTGGCTGCAGGTGGTGGCAGCAGCGGTGCTACAGCTTCGGTCAGTGGCGACGTTGACCGCGGGCGTGGTGCTTGTGTCTACCGTAGTGGTGGGGGTGGTGCTCGGTGGTGTGAGGGTGGTGGTGCCCGACGGCTATTGGCTGTAGCGGTGGTTATGATCATGGAGGTGGTGGTGTAGATGAAGGTGGTGGTGGAAGTAGTTGTCGGTGGTATTTTTGGTAGCTGTTGGTGGTGGTGTGCTTGGTGGAGGTTGTGGTGTAGGTAGTGTGGTCGAGTGGTGATGTTGAGGTGGTTGTGGTATTGTCGGTGTGGAGGTGGTGGTATAAGAGTTGGTGGCTGTTGGTATGAGGTAAGGCCAACGGTGGTGGTGGTGGTGGTGGTGGTGCCTGTAGCTACGGTGGGGTGCTGGCTGCTACGATTGTGTATGTGGTGGTATAGTCCGGTGGTGTTGGAGGTGACGGTGTAGGAGCAACAGTCGGCTCGTGGTACTCCGGTGGAGGTGGAGGCTCGTGGTGGGGGCGATGGTGTAGGTGATAGAGATGGTGGCAATGGCGGTATTTGTGTTAGAGGTAACAGTGATAGTGAAGTGGTCCGACGGGGGTGGTGCTCCAGTATCGGAGTGAAGAAGAAGAAAAAGAAGAAAAAGAAGAATAATAAAGAAGAAGAAGAAGAAGAAGAAGAAGAAGAAGAAGAAGAAAAGAAGGGGTATTCGGCTGAATGATGGAGGAAAGAAGAGAAGGTATGGTAGAAATTTTTAGGTCTCCTCTTGGGATTAGGGCCGGCCACATTGAGAAGGGTGTGTGTGTGTGTGTGTTAATATAGGGGAATTAGTGGTTGTGATGGAAGGGAATTTGAATCAAGGGCTAGGATTTTCCATAAAATAAAAACATAATGCAAGTGTGAGGGAGTGTGAGGTAAACGGTCATGAGGATGGGGGGTTCTTCATTTGGTTTTCACCAATAGGAGTATGACACCTAGCACCCTCTTTGTATTTCAGCCCCTTAACATTTGGATGTTTACACATAAAGGAAAAAGAGTGAGAATTTGATGTGGGAAGTTATGTTTGGTGTTTTGTAGGATGGGATGGTGTTGGGTATTTTGTAAGAGCCTTATGAATGGGTGTTGGGTTAAGTTGTGGTTAGGTTAAGTTAGTATCCCCAATTTAATTAAATAATGTGCCATCGGTGCTCTTAAATTAAATGGGAATACATGGAGGCCCAATTGGGAGTGACACAAATATTATGGACGGTGTAGGCATAGTATTAGTCTTAGACCCTTTAATTACTTAGGGGAAACAGATTGAGTTTGTATCCTAAAATCGATGGCAACGACATAGGTACAAGATATAGGATTAAAGAATTGATTTTTGTGACTAGAAAGTTGTGCAATTAAATTAGAGCACAAGAGGGTATGTTTGTGAGTGACAGAAATATCCAAGGCCTAGGTTGGCTTGTCAGGTCAAGAGTGCAAAATTTGTTGGAAAGTAAGTGCTATTGTTGTGCTCCAATTATTAAAGCAACGGTAAGATACACCAAGAGTTTTAAAATTAAAGAACCAGTCCTGATAACCCTAATTTCTAATCCTTAGACAACCTGAAACTAAACCAAAATTCTTACCATATCAAATCTACCTAAAATTATTTTTGAGGGGGTTTACATCCTTCCCAACTTAGAAGAATTTTGTCCCTAAAATTAAAAATAAAGCACGAATAAGAGTTACAAGAATTAAAAAGTTAACGGGTAATAAAATGCAGTAAGTAAATTTGTACCTCGGTCCTCAAATAAATATGGGAAACACTATCGAATGGAATGCTCGTGCTCCCATGTAGACTCACCCAGCGAATAATTCTTCCATACAAACCTGACCAGCCGAATAATCTGTCCCCTCAAAACCTTCTCACTGCGATCGAGTATCCCTATTGGTTGCTCCACATATAATAAAATAAGCCCGACTGTAATCTCTGAATGATAGAGCACGTGGCTAGGGTCTACCATGTATCTTCTCAACTGTGATATGTAGAATATATCGTGCACGCCTTATAATGGCAGAGGCAATGCAAGACGATAAGCTACTTCACCAACACGCTCCAAGATTTCAAAAGATCTGATGTACCTCGGACTCAGGTTGCCTCTACCCCCAAATTTGATGGTACCACGAGTAGGTGATATCTTCAAAAATACATGGTCACCTTTCTTGAATTCCAAAGGTCTACGGTGCACATCTACCCAATGCTTTTGTATATCCTATGCTGCGCGCAGGTGGCCCTGAATCTGCTTTACTTTCTCTATTGTCTATGTCACCAACTCTCGACCAAGTATCTGACGCTCTTCCAAATCACTCCAACATACCAGCGACCTACACTTCCTGTCGTACAGTGCCTCATAAGGGCCATCTGTATACTTGCTTGGTAGCTGTTGTTGTAGAAGAATTCTACCAAGTGTAGATGGTCCTCCCAAGATCCTCCAAAGTCGATCATGCATGCTCTCAACATATCCTCTAGTATCTAAATCGTGCACTCTGACTGACCATTAGTTTGTAGATGATATGCAGTGCTGAACTTAAGGCGAGTTCTAGACTCTCCTGCATACTCCGCCAGAAATATGACGTGAATCTGGAATCATGATCTGATACAATGCTGACAGGCACTCCATGTAGTCGTACTATCTACCTCATATACATGTCAGCCAATATCTTCGTGGACTGTCCAATTCTGAAGGGCAAGAAATACACCGACTTATTGAGTCGGTCCACGACAATCCAAACTGCATACTTCCTGCTAAGGGTCCTCGAAAATCCTGTGACGAAGTCCATGGTAATGTGCTCCTACTTCCACTAAGGAATGGAAAGTAGCTGTAATAGTCCGGCAGTCCTCTGATATTCGGCCTTGACTTGCTGACAGACCAAACATCTCGCCACGAATCTCATAATCTTCCTCTTCATCCCATGACACTAGTAGTGTTTTCTCAAATCTTGGTACATCTTCGTACCCCCGGGATGAATAGAATAAATTGAACTATGGGTCTCGGTCATCAACTCCTGGCGTGGCTCGCTACTCGGAACATATAGGCGATCTCCACATCTCAACGTTCCATCTTTATGAATCTGTAATCTTGTTTGCATGCCAGCCTCTGTCCTCTCTCGCAGTCACCAGAATCTCGTATCGATAGGCAAGGCTGCCCTGATCCTCTCAACCAATGTAGACTGAACTTCTAGACTGGCCAACTATCCATCCTAGACTAGAAATACAACCTCTATTCCGAGCTCCTGATGATCCTCTAACAAATGTTGCTAAGTCATCAAAAAGTATGCCATGGGCTTCCTGCTTAAGGCATCTTCTACAATATTCGCCTTGCTAGGGTGGTATTGCACCTTAATATCATAGCCTGTCATCAACTCTAGCCAATGCCTCTATCTCATGTTGAGCTCCTTCTGATTGTAGACATACTTTAGACTTTTGTGATATATGTAAATCTCAACCCACCCTCTATAAAGGTAGTGTCGCCAAAGCTTTAGTACAAATATCACCGCAGCAAGCTCTAAATCATGTGTCGGGTAATTCTTTTCATGAACCCTCAGTTGTCTCGATGCGTAAGCTATCACCTTACCGTGCTGCATCAATACATATCCTAGTCCGCTCCCAAATGTATTGTTATACACCATAAATCCTCCAGATCCAGAAGGAAGAGTCAAGATCGGTGCTGTCGTCAGACGTTTCTTCAGCCCATCGAAAGCCGTCTGACACTCCTCAGTCCAGATAAACTCCTCGCCTTTATGCGTCAAATGCGTCAAAGGCGTAGCGATCCTCAAGAAGTTTTCCATGAACCTCAGATAATTTTTGGCAAGTCCAAGAAAACTCTTAACCTCCGTAACTGATGTAGCGGTAGGCCACATCTCCATTGCGGTGATCTTCTCTGGGTCAACTGATAGTCCATCTCCAGTGATTGTATGACCCAGGAATGGTACCCTATCCAAGCAGAACTCATACTTGCTGAGCTTGGCATACAGTCTCTTCTGCCTCAGCGTCTCCAACATGATCGTGAGTTGCTCCTCGTCCTCCTCCTGGCTCTTGGAATATACCAAGATGTCGTCGGTAAATATCACTACGAACTTATCTAAGTACTGGTAGAAAATTTTCTTCACCAGGCTTATAAATACAGTTGTCGCGTTGGTTAAACCAAACGGCATGACTAGAAACTCATAGTGCCCGTACTTCGTCCAAAAATCTATCTTCGAAATGTTCTCCTTTCTCACCTTGATATGATGATAGCCGGATCTGAGATCGATCTTCTAGAATACACATGCACCTCTCAGCTGATCAAATAAATTATCGATGTGGGGCAAAGGGTACTTGTTCTTTATTGTTACAACATTTAGCGCCCTGTAATCGATACACAAACGTACGTCCCGTCCTTCTTTGGAACAAATAAGATGGGTGCTCCCTATGGACAAATACTAGCCTGAATAAAACCCTTTTCCAAGAGATCATCTACCTGGACCTTCAACTCAACCAACTCTTTTGGTGCTAGTCTGTAGATGGGGAAGTAACTGGCTCGGCTCCGGGAGTTAACTCTATAGTCAACTCTATCTCCCTGTCAGGTGGCAGGCCTGGAAGATCCTCGGAAAACACATCCTCAAACTTTGATATAATATCGGGTACACCGGTTCACCATCTACAATGTGTGCCGCTAAGGTAGGTTGGACATCATGCTCTCAGACTCCCCGAAGAAACTCTAACTCAAGGTAATCTGGTGGTCTAAATATAACGCATCCACGTCGGCAATCTAGCATCGTATGGTATTGTCTCAACTAATCCATGCCTAGGACAATGTCAAAGTCTGGCATAAAAAAGACTAAAAATTGGGCATGCATCTCACGTTCGCAAATAACTACTGAACAAGATCTAAAAGTGTCGCTAACTGGTACTATTCTACCTTCCGTAAGAATCTTCTTAATCTTCGAAAGGGGTGTAGTTGCTATTCTTTGGGTGGCCATGAAACTAGCAACTATGAAAGAGTGTGTGGCACCAGAATCAAATAATACTACTGATGGTAATGAAGCTACTAAAATAGTACCTGTGATTACCTCTCCAGCTGTCTCTACCTCCTAAATGGTCATCGCAAAGGCCTAGACCTATCCCAGTACTGGTGCCCTCGACTACTGTTGGGCCTGCTGGAAATGAACTGCCTGTGGGGCCAATGGTGATCTCCTCTGATTTCTTTCTGGTGCAGGTGGTCGCAGCGCCCCAACTCCTGCATAGGGCGGCCTCGGTCCTTGAAAGACTGGCCCAAGAGGCGGCTGGTAGGGCCTCGGTGCTGGTAAGGCTGGTCGATGAACCATCAGTACTGGAATCCTCTGGTCTGGGCAATCCCGAACTGCATACTGGTCAGATCCACATCTCAGGCAAACTCCCAACCTCCATCGACAATCCCTCAACAAGTGTTTCCTCTTACCGCAGTAATGGCAAGTAGGAATTACTGGTTCCTGCAAGGGTGCTACTGTCTGATGTTGCGGTACCAGGGGATATTTTGTAGGTCCTTTCTGCGGTGCTCGAACTGACAATGATGATGCATAGGAGTGCTTCAGACTGGCCTCCATCTTGTTGATGCGATCCTGGCGTCGAGCTGCTAATAGAACCTTGGAGTAGGAGGTGGGGGCTATAGATCTAATGAACCTCTGCGTCTCAAAGCTCAGGCCTTCGTAAAACTTCTTGGCCTTCTTCTACTTAGTAGGAATCAAGTACAGGGCAAAATGACTCAAACGGAGGAACTTAGCATTGTACTCCTCAATAGTCGAACTGCCCTGCCTAAGGTTTTTGAACCCGTCCCGAAGTTTTGCTCTGGCAGTAGAAGGAATAAATATCTCCTTGAAGAGTCTAGAGAAATCCTCCCCAGTAACCTGATCGGGCCCTAAACGCTCCTTCTCTGAAATCCACCAGTGATGAGCATTGTCGGTAAGCTGCAACCTGACAGTGGTCATCCATCTATGCCTCGGGAGATCGGTGGCCTCCAACTGGTGTTGAATATTGGTAAGACATGCATGTACCTCTATTGGCTCCTCCGTGCCAGCAAATGGAAGTGGTATCATACGACAAAAGTCTATGACAGACCCCATCGTCGACTGGCGAGCTGGTGGTAATGCCTGTCCCAAAGCCGTCACAATACTCTCTCTCAAGGTCTCAGCCTGGCGCTGCTGGGCCTGCTGCTGAGCCTGCTGTTGGACCTGCATCATAGCATAGACCATCTGGAACATCTGTGGCCCGTCCATGGGTTGCCTTGGTGGAAAGGGCGTGTATGGCATCTGTAGGGGAAATAGAGGTGGTGGAACAAATGTTGTTTCTCCTGTCTTGCGGTCCTTTGGCCCTCATGATCTGCCTGGTTCAGAGACTGGTGCCCGTCTGGAGGTACCTCTGGCTGCCCAGATGATTGTTCCTGGGGAGCTGGGGTCAACAGAAGAACATGCCCCAGTATCGGATCCCCAGATGACCCTACATCATGGAGGACATCGCCCGACTGTGCGACACGTCTGCTACGGAGATTCATAACTCTGAAAAGAAGTCATGTTTAAGATCAGCGTTTAGGAATTAAACACGATACAAATTGGCAAAATAAAATCGAAATAGAGGTATTATGTGAAGTACTCAAGCATGTAGATGAGATCCTAATATCTATTCCTAATTTACAGGCTCGCTTGTCACAGTCAAGTAACCAAGACGATTTAAATAGGACCCATGGGCCACCACAAAAACTATGTCACGTCCCAGTTCCAAATATAAGGAACTGATCTATATGCCATTGGCCAGCGGGTACAATTTGACGTGCATCCTAATCTAATTGACCCTACAGAGTGCACCTAAGCTGTAAAGTACAATGATAAAATCTAACATATAAAACATAAACAGTGTAACTAAATCTAATCCACAGACATATGAATATGGAACATATTAAGAAGTCAAGTCTACTAATGTGCACAAAGAAAATAAGTCTAAAAATGTATCATAATACAATACGGATAGAGTCACACGGGAACAAATCCGCTAATACAAATACTGAATGAATAGAAATAGAAATAGCAAGATAATTAGGGCCGATATTTGTAACTAGATAATGATATTGGTCCCAGGGTGAAGTCACTACCGGTGATCAAGCGAAGTCCTTGGGAAGGATCTCGTCCTCTGCAACAAGTCCTGCTCGCCTAAGCCTGGAAGGGAACCAGGTCCTCAGAGGGATGTAACAAGGTAAAAAATAGCATGCCATAATAAAACAGAAAGGAAAATATGTGATACGTCGGTATAATCTAGAATAACCACCTAAGTAAGACACAATTTGAAGAAAATATTCGACACATGGGCTTTCCAAATATAAATTCGTAGCTCCGAGGAACAGAGACACACGGTGCGTACCGTAGCTCCGAGCACAGAGTCACATGGGTAATACAACGACTCCAGATACAGGATCTCTACACATAAATAAGAATATATATATATATATATATATATATATATATATATATATATATATATATATATATATATAGCACGTGCAAAGTAGTCCAAGCGTCTAGTAACTGTCTTTCCTACCTAATGCGGTCAACGAGACGCATCCGCTATTCGCTGAGTCTGAACCTCTATCTAATAGTCTCGTCATACTGAAGTAACTAGCAACAATCACGATTCTATAGTCATCACAGATCCCGGTCATGCTGACACTATCAGGATACAGGAAGTCTGGCATGATGACAGTGTCTGAATATGTCTTAGGGTTCTGAAATAACCAAGTAGGTACATCAAGGTATCAAAAAATATTTAACAATAGATACTAGATGTTATCGATGAATGTTTGCACCCGGATATGACCTGGATGCTAAGTAACGATTTTGATCCAAAGCTTACACAATGTACAGATAAAATAAACAGTAAATTTAGAACTGAGATACAGAGTGGGAAGGTACACTTGCCTGGATCCGGATGCTGAAGGCGGGGCTCCGGTACAACGTCCAAGTTTGAGGATCCCAAAGTACCTAGAGATAATATATAAAATAATTAATAATCTAGCTCGAAACTATCTAAAGTAAGATATGACATCATGAACTAGCATAGGTTTTTGTCTTAGTTACATAAGTCATGTCTAAGGTATTAACTAGAGGGTTGACCCAAGTTGACTAGGAAAATGTTGCATCAAAAAAATGAATCATCAAATAGCATAACGCCCTCAAATAATCTCTTCAAATCCTAATATTCATCAACAGTAATTTTAGTCATCTATGTATAATGTTCATCCTCGACCATATCATCCCTGTAATCATAGACATAAATGCATAAACCCAATTTAGTTGTCACACCAGCGCTGTAAGGGTGGTGCTCGGCGGTCAGTGGCGACATTGACCGCGGGGGTGGTGCTCGTGTCGACCATGGTGGTACGGGTGGTGCTCGGCGGTGTAAGGGTGGTGGTGATGAGAATAAGGTGGAGGTGATGGTGATGGTAGTGGTTGTGGTACTCGAAGGTGGTGATGGTGGTGGTGCCCGGCGGCTGTTGGCAGTGGAGGTAGCTGTGCTCGTGGAGGTGGTAGTGTAGGTGAAGGTAGTGGTGGTGGTGGAAGTTATAAAACCCTATATTTTTAAATATTATATTTAATTAATTAATCATGGAATTTAATTATATTATTTTGTAGTAATTAGATAGTATATATTATTGATTTAATTACCTAGATAAATTAATCATTTAGAATTATTGTACAAAACTACTATTTTATCTTAGAAATCTTGTGAAAGAGTGATAGATTTTCTTAGAATTTAATTTTGGGGTACAAATATAATTTTTGGAGTTTTTATACCTCAAATATATACGTAAATAATAATTATAGAAATAATAATAATAATAATAATAATAATAATAATAATAAGTATTAAGTAATGGTTATAATAATAATAAGTATTAAGTAATAGTTATAATAATAATAATAATAATAATAATAATAGAAATAGAAATAGAAATAGAAATAGAAATAGAAATAATAAAATAATAAAGAAAAGAAAAAGAAAAAAAAAAGATAAAGATAAAGAAAAAGAAAAAGAAAAAGAAACTAAAAAGGCATTAACACTAAAACACCCACCCCCGCTGCTATAAACCCATAGCCCGTGGTTAACCCCCCGCACGGACCCGCGACCTATCCCTGCTCGCCTCCCCTATATATATATATATATATATATATATATATATATATATATATATATATATATATATATATATATATATATATATATATATATATATTGTAAAACCTAAACCCTAACACTCTAACCTAGCCTCTCACCACCACGATGCCGACTCGCCGCCCGCCGGAGCAACCGCGCGCAGCCTGGACCCGTCGGCCGGCCGCACACCCGGGCGTCACCCGCGAGATTTTCCCGCAGAAAACTGCAGTGACAAACCTTCCTTCCCGCGTAGTTTTCCGTTCCATCGCTTAACCAAATTCTGATTCGTCTTCACCGGTATGTTCACGACCTATCCCTCTTCCAACTCTGTAAATTAGTTTTCGTCGAACAGCGCTTAACCCTAGGTAAAAATTGAGATCAAGTTGGAGAAAAATCACAACTTTTAACTTCAAAAAAACTGTCCAACCACCCATGTTTAGAGACCAATATCTTCCACCACAGACATCCAAATCTAAATTTCCTTTTTGCTATGTGAAGACCATATAACCGAGATCATTTCCTGTTAATTACTTTATTTTATTATGTGTTAGAATTAGAAATAAACTAGGTTGAAAACTCATAAAAAAGTGTTTTTAAAATGTTAAAAACTAGTGATACGAAGCGCGCCCCGCCAAACGGGACAACCTCGTCGCATACCAATTGTACCGAAAGGCGCATATGATATATCCTTACTTGTGGGCTTTCACGAAAAGTAATTTGGACGTGTGTGCGCGTCAGAATCACCCCGTATACGTAAAAAGTTTTCGTAACGCAACTTTTGTAAAATACCGCACCATTTAGTATACGTTCGTCAGAATATGACAAAACTTGTGCCATTGAATTCGTGGTATCACGCTGGTCCTGTGACCCAAGTTTCACGCAATTCTGAGATAGTTGACCAAGCCGCCTATTTGCGGGCCCAACGGTTAACTTTTTGGGCGAATTTGTGTTCGGCTAACCGAAATCCAAAATTGGACATACCATTGAGTCCGTATTGACTTTTAGAATTTATTTGACCTATAATTTGTCCCATTTAGAGATCTCTACCCCTGGCACGCTTTTCGGTACAAAGTGGCACACATTTGGAGCCCGCTTTGACCCAAAATTACCGTTTAGCCCCTGTGTCCAAATTGGATGAAAGGATAGTGTTTTCTAGCTATCTCGCTTATTCTGGGAACATTGGTGATGTTTATTACAGCATCTGAAGACGTTCATTCTGATACTATGGTTTCTGATCCATTGTGCCTGACGTTTGGACGCTTACATTTTACAGCTTTCTTGCGAGGCAAGTATACCTTGCCAAATTGCTTACAGAGGTTTACATGCTTATTATATTTCTATATATTTATTGCATGTGTATTTTCCTTCAGTCATAATTATATACTATATATATGTTGACACACACTTGACACATAGTATCATGGGAGGGGAGGACAATCAGTAGGCGTATAGGCTATAACCACTCTAGTAAACCGTAGTAACTAGCACGCACTATGATAGTCGTGTCGGATGGTCGCTACCCTCGCGGTATACCGGCTGATGGAGTCACGATGGTCACTACCCTCGCGGTATGACGGCTGATGATGTCCCTGACGTGTGTGTGAGTTGTGAGATTAGATAGAGTAGCCTACCCATGCCCATACGTTAAAAAGTTGTCCTCATTATGCATTCATATAGATTGTCTTGTACAGCGTACTTATATATTTTCTACCTATTATGCATGTTTACTGTATTCAAATTGGCATGCTTCTATGTATCTTGTTACGTCCCTCTGAGGACCTGGTCCATTTTCAGGTGTAGATGATCATGACTATTCGCAGGAGCACGGATCAGGACTTGCTACTTATCTCTTTCGAGGAGGTCTTCTCTTCGAGTCTTATTATTCATTAGATGTTCTTATGTGGTTTCTCTTATATTCTAGTTTGGTAGTGGATTTATTTCCACCCGACTATCATTCCTTGATACTTCATATTGAGATTCAGTTATATAGTAGATTAGTTATTTATTTCTATTTGATTATGTGGATAAGATTTAGTTATGCCCTGTGACTTGTGATAATATTTATACCATATGTGAGTTATTATTCATATTACAGAGTACTTGTGTATTATGGTATCCATATATTGGAGTTGCCATGTACATACGGCTAGCATTCTTACGTATTCCTAGTCCTACGTATTTTGGGACTAGGGCGTGACATATTTTTGTGGTGGTCCATGCAGGTCGAGAGCATATTGTCTTGGTTATGTTACTGTACCAAGCAAGCCTGCAAATAGGATTAGAATATAGGATCTCATCCACTTATTTAATCACCTCCCTTGATTCGTTCCGCATTCTTAATTGATTACTTGCATTGCATCTTGCTTGATTATTTTACCACGTCAATCTTATCTTTTCTTTCTTGCTTGTTAGAGGTTAGGAAGATGACTTGTACTAAGTATATCCACTCTAATGTTCAATAACACCATTAGTTAAATTCTTGTAAGTTTGGTAGTATACCTCATAACCTAGTATCACATAATCCTTTTACCCATTAATGAAGTATAATTGAATGACACCAACTATAGACTTGCATAAGAAGATAGTGTTTACCCAGACTATAGAACTTAGAGGCCCATACCCCCATTTGGTTGACCAGATACTTAGATGAGAAGTTACTATAGCAACTATAGAGGCCCAGCACCGATCTTTTTGGTGAACTTGAATTAATTTTGTACCTCTTCTATCATAATCTAGCGTACCTATATTTTCTGAACTATCTCGACTTATGCTGCTATTATAGCCTAGTTTTTCAAGCTTATTCTTTTATCGAGCTTGTTCATGACATCTGTATTATTGGGTGCACACACTAATATAATTGTCTATTTAGAATCAGTGTATTATGGACTGATCAACCTTAGTGCGCTTGGTTCGCTCTTCGTATAACTACTTTACGTGGATTGAGATATAGTTGACTCAACTTGTTAGACAAATATACTTGCTCTCTAGATAAGTCAGAGTATATCATATAAGGTATATAACTGTTCTGATATGAGCATGCGAATAGGAATTTACTAAAATAAGATTTCAATCCACAACTACCTTGACAACACCCTTTTGAATTCTTTAAATTGCCTTGAACCCCATACTTGTATTCTATCACCTCCTCCTTGAATTCTTTATTATTGTTTTTTGTCTTTCCCTATTTCGAAAAGACGAACGCTCGTGCTTGGTATAAGTTTGATACACGGAGACTACCAGATATACCGCATAGGACAATCATATTATTTGGTGACTATCTTTTGTAATTATGGGCATATCACAATGTGATATATTTAGTGTTAAAATTTTGAGAATATTTTAATATTTTAACTAGATGGCATATCCACGATGCTAATGGATGACACGCGTAGCAGTAGTAGTATTCTCCTTCCTATCACCATCCCGTCCCCTTGGGTTGCTCACCTTCTCTTCCATATCCATTCCTTATTCCACGCTAAATTCTTTCTATCGTAGTTGCGTCTTTTTGTGCCATCATAAATTATTGATTTACTTCAACCTCACCCTTATTTTGTTAGTTAAAAACGTAATCGGGTTAGTAATAATTAATAACTAAAAGATGAGTTCATAATAATAACCCTTGTGTTTATGCACTATAACAATATATGTATTCTCTTATTATCTTTAAACCTTAAGTAGCATCATTTAGTCTAACAGACAATTAGTGGGATTGTTGAAATAGTTCATACTTCAAATAGTTTTATAAAGTTAGTCAAGACCATAACTTTTGCCCTAAAACTTAGACTAAGCTTAGGAAAGAGTTAAAGGCACTTGTTACGAACTGATAACTATGACAAATCGTTGGCGAAGTAGCGATAGCTGCAGCTAGACCATTATAGTAGAGTAGTCGAAGTATTTGCAGACATACTTGTCAGGTGGCATGGCAGTATTAGACTACGATATTTGACGGTTATAAAAAAAATCATAGTTATGAGATTTTCGACAGGTATCCCAAAATTCTCGATCCAATGAATAAATTCGTCTTACAACCTAGACAATAACCTCAAAAGACTGTGACTACTAGTAGAACTCTTGTAAGTTGGGTAGTATAGACGAGTTAGAGGATGATAGAATAGTGTATGGACAATAAATGAGAGGTATTAGAATAGCTTACCATGACTTTTAGAAAGTACTGCTAGATAGCAATAAAGTATAATAGCTATAGTAATTTATTATGAATATGGGTTAGTGTCAATTTCGAGGACAAAATTTTTGTAAGTTGGGTAGAATATAAAACCCCATATTTTTAAATATTATATTTAATTAATTAATCATGGAATTTAATTATATTATTTCATAGTAATTAGATAATATATATTATTAATTTAATTACCTAGATAAATTAATCATTTAGAATTATTGTACAAAACTACTATTTTATCTTAGAAATTCTTGTGAAAGAGTGATAGATTTTCTTAGAATTTAATTTTGGGGTACAAATGTAATTTCTGGAGTTTTTATACCTCAAATATATACGTAAATAATAATTATAGAAATATTAATAATAATAAGTATTAAGTAATAGTTATAATAATAATAATAGTAAGTATTAAGTAATAGAATAATAATAATAATAATAGTAATAAAAATAGTAATAATAAAATGATAAAGAAAAGAAATAGAAAAGAAAAAGAAAGGAAAAGGAAAAAAAAAGGCCTTAACACCAAAACCCCCACCCCCGCTACTATAAACCCACAGCCCGTGGCTAACCCCCCGCGTGGACCCGCGACCTATCCCCGCTCGCTCCCCTATATATATATATATATATATATATATATATATATATATATATATATATATATATATATATATATATATATATATATATATATATATATATACATTGTAAAACCAAAACCTTAACCCTAACCTAGCCTCTCACCTCCACGACGCCGACCCGCCGCCCGCCGGAGCAACCACGCGCCGCCTGGACCCGCCGGCCGGCCGCACACCCGCGCGTCACCCGAGAGATTTCCCCGCAGAAAATTGTAGCGACGAACCTTCCTTCCCGCATAGTTTTTCGTTCCATCGATCGATAAATTTCGATTCGTCTTCACCGGTATGTTCATGACCTATCCCTCTTCCAACTCTGTAAATTAGTTTTCGTCGAACAGCGCTTAACCCTAGGTAAAAATCGAGACCAAGTTGGAAAAAAACCACGACTTTTAACTTCAGAAAAACTGTCCAACCACCCATGTTTAGAGACCAATATCTCCTACCACAGACATCCAAATCTAAATTTTCTTTTTGCTATGTGAAGACCATATAACCGAGATCATTCCCTATTAATTACTTTCTTTTATTATGTGTTAGAATCAGAAATAAACTAGGTTAAAAACTCATGAAAAACTATTTTTAAAATGTTAAAAACATGTGATACGAAGCGCGCCCCACCAAACGGACCGCCTCGTCGCATACCAATTGCACCGAAAGGCGCATATGGTATGTACCGACGTGTGAGCTTTCGCGGAAAGTGATTTGGACGTGTGTGCGCGTCAGAATCACCCCGTATCCGTAAAAAGTCCCCGTATCATAACTTTTGTAAAATACCATACCATTTAGTGTACGCTCGTCAGAATGCGACGAAACTTACGCCATTGAATTCGTGGTATCACGTTGGTCCTGTGAACCAAGTTTCACGTGATTCTGAGACAGTTCACCAAGCCGTCTATTTGCGGACCCCAAGGTTGACTCTTTGGACAAATTTGTGTTCGGCTCACCAGAATCAAAAATTGGACGTACCGTTGAGTCCGTATTGACTTTTAGAATTTGTTTGACCTATAATTTGTCCTATTTAGAGGTCTCTACCCCTGGCACGCTTTTCGGTACAAAGTGGCCCATATTTGGAGCACAATTGTTTTGCCCCTGTGTCCAAATTGGATGAAAGGGTAGTGTTTTCTAGCTATCTTGCTTATTTTAGAAACGTTGGTGATGTTTACTTTAGCATTCAAAGACGTTCATTCTGATACCATAGTTTCTGATACATTGTGCCTGACGTCTGGACGCTTACACTTTGCAACTTTTTTCAGGCAAGTATACCTTGCCAAATTGCTTACAGTACTTTGCATGCTTATTATATTTCTATATATTTATTGCATGTGTGTTTTTCTTCAGTCATAATTATATACTATATATATGTTGACACACACTTGACACATAGTATCATGGGAGGGGAGGACAATCAGTAGGCGTATAGGCTATAACCACTCTGGTAAACCGTAGTAACTAGCATGCACTATGGTAGTCGTGTCCGATGGTCGCTACCCTCGTGGTATGTCGGCTGATAGAGTCACGATGGTCGCTACCCTCGTGGTATGACGGCTGATGATGTCCCTGGCGTGTGTGTGAGTTGTGAGATTAGATAGAGTAGCTTACCCATGCCCATACGTCGAAAAGTTGTCCTCATTATGCATTCATATAGATTGTCTTGTATAGCATACTTATATATTTTCTACCTATTATGCATGTTTACTGTATTCAAATTGGCATGCTTCTATGTATCTTGTTACGTCCCTCTAAGGACCTGGTCCCTTTCTAGGTGTAGACGATCATGACTATTCGCAGGAGCACGGATCAGGACTTGCTACTTATCTCTTTCAAGGAGGTCTTCTCTTCGAGTCTTTTTGTTCATTAGATGTTCTTATGTGGTTTCTCTTATATTCTAGTTTGGTAGTGGATTTGTTTCCATCCGACTATCATTCCTTGATACTTCATATTGAGATTCAGTTATATAGTAGATTGGTTATTTATTTCTATTTGATTCTGTGGATGAGATTTAGCTATGCCCTGTGACTTGTGACAATATTTATACCATATGTGAGTTATTATTTATATTACAGCATACGTGTGTATTATGGTATCCATATATTGGAGTTGCCATGTACATATGGCTAGCATGCTTACGTATTCCTAGTCCTACGTATTTTGGGACTGGGACATGACAGAAGTGGCTGTCTGTGGTGGTATTGGTAGCTGTTGGTGGTGGTTTGCTCGACGAAGGTGGTGGTATAGGTAGTGTGGTCGGGTGGTGATGTTGAGGTGGCTGTGGTGTTGTCAGGGTAGAGGTAGTAGTGTAAGTGTTGGTGGCTTTCAGTGTAGCGTAAGGCCGACGGTGGTGGTGGTGGTGCTGGCAGTTACGGTGAGGATGCTGGCAGCTACAGTGATGTAGGTGGTGATGTAGTTGGGTGGTGTTAGAGGTGATTTTGTAGGAGCAGCGGTCGGCTCGTGGTGCTCCGATGGAGGTAGAGGCTCGTGGTGGAGGCGGTGGTATAGGTGACAGTGATGGTGGCAATGACAGTGTTGGAGGTGACGGTGATGGAGAGGTGGTCCGGCGGGGGTGGTGCTCCGGTGTAGGAGTGAAAAATAAGAAGAAGAAGAAGCAGAAGAATGAAGAAGAAAAAGAAGAAGAAGAAGAAGAAGAAGAAGAAGAAGAGGAGGAGGAGAAGGGGGATTCAGCTGAATGAGGTAGGGAAAGAAAGAGAGTGTAGTGGGAATTTTTAGTTTTCCTCTTGGGATTAGGGCTGGCCACATTTGGAAGGGTGTGCGTGTGTTAATATAGGGGGATGAGTGTTTTTGATGGGAAGATTTGAATCAAGGACTAGGATTACCCATAAAAGAAAAATATAATACAAGGGTGAAAGAGTGTGAGGTGACTGGTCATGAGGATGAAGGAGTTTCTTTATTTGGTTTTCACCAATAGGAGTGTGACACCTAGCACCCTCTTTGTATTTTAGCCCCTTAACATTTGGATATTTACACATAAAGTAAAAAGAGTAAGAATTTGATGTGGGAAGTTATGTTTGGTGTTTTGTAGGATGGGGTGGTATTGCGTATTTTGTATAAGCCTCATGAATGGATGTTGGGTTAAGTTGGGGTTAGGTTAAGTTGCTTTCCCTAATTTAATTAAATAATGTTCCATTGGTGCTCTTAAATTAAATGGGAGTACATGGGGTCTAAATTGGGAGTGACACAAATGTCATAGACGATGTAGGCTTGGTGTTAGTCTTTGACCCTTTAATTGGTTAGGCGAAACGGGTTGAGTTTGTCTCCCCAAATCGATGGCAACGACATAGGTACAAGACATAGGATAAAGAATTAACTTTTGTGACTGAAAAGTTGTGTAATTAAATTAGAGCACAAGGGAGTATGTTTGTGAGTGACAGAAATATCAAAGGCCTAGGTTGGCTTATTAGGTCAAGAGTGTAAAACTTGTTAGAAAGTAAGGGCTATTGTTGTGCTCCAATTATTGAAGCAACGGTAAGGTACACCAGGAGTTTTAAAATTAAAGAACCAGTCTTGATAACCCTAATTTCTAATCCTTAGACAACCTAAAACTAAACTAGAATTCTTACCATATCAAATCAACCTAAAATTATTTTTGAGGGGGTTTACAAGTGGGTACTTGTTCTTTACTGTCACCATATTCAGTTGTCTGTAGTCGATACACAACCATGTTGACCTATCCATCTTCTTTACTAAAACTACTGGTGCTCCCCAGGATGATCAACTAGTTCGAATAAACTTCTTGGCCTTCAACTCTTCTATATGTTGGTACAACTTATCCAATTTTGATGGCGTCATTTGGTGAATCTTACAAGATATTGATCCTACTCCGGGACTCAATTCTATACAAAATTATACATCTCGCACTGGGGGTAACCCTGGAAGTTCTTCTGGGAATACATCTAAAAATTCCTTAACTATCTCGAAAAGATGTTCTTCTGCTATCACTGTCGTTGCGATCCTCTTTTCATGCTGGTCTCCCATAGATCTATCAAAGACAAAGTCTTCCGTGCCCGGGATACTAAATAATATCCTACCTTTATGGAAATCCATCGTAGCATGACTGTCTCTCAGCCAGTCCATGCCTAAGATAACGTCAAAGTTACCCAAAGAAAACTCGATCAATCTTGCAGATAATAAATGCTCGCATACCACGACTGGACATGCCATACTTACTCTACTAACTCCTATAGGCCCATTACCAATAAGTATATTCAACCTCTTTGGCAATGCCTTAAACTCTAATCCAATTCGTGTCAAAAATTATGCAGATATGAATGAATGAGATGCACCTGAAGAAAATAATGCTATAGTAGGAAAAGATGCGACAGAGATATTATATGCCACCACGTCACCCGATGCCAAAGACTCCTCCAGAGATAAGGTAAATGCTTGCTCTTGTCCTTGCTGAGCTCCGTATTGCTGCCTCCCTTGGAAATATTATGGTGGCCTTTGTTGGCCCTACTACTGATTATGTTATCAGAATATCTGAGCTTGTGTCAGTAATGGACGTTAAGCTATTGGTTGTGCTGTTATTGTTGGCCCTCTGTACTGAGCTGCCCCTTGTGCTGACAGTTCTAAAAACTTTTGAACCGGCCCTTATAGCCTTTGTATCAAGGGACAATTGGAAATCTGGTGGTCTGGACTGCCACTCCTCAGACACAACCTAATGGCTATCCTACACACATCTCTAGTGTGAAGCCTTCCCACAGTAAGTACATCTTGTCGGTGCTCACTGGCGTTGCTGGTGCTGTTACCTCGGATATTGTCGAGCTGGTGTCATTGCTGCTGAAACTGTCACCCTCTGCATCACTGAATCATGGATACGAATACCAGGTAATAGTTCTAAAGTTTGGGGTACTGCTCCTCCTTCACCTCTGCTTTGAGCATGAGATATTTTATGGCCTTCTATCCTTACTGACAACCTCTGCATGGTTAGCTCATGCCTCATTGCCGCTATCAATACTTTCTCATAAGTCTGGTAGTCGTGCCCTCTACCAGTTATAAAATTTTCAGGTGAAGTCCCTGCTTGAACCTCATCGCTCTATCCAACTCTGTAGCCACCATCGTCGGAGAAAATCTACTCAACATGCAGAACTCCGATGCATACCCATCCAGAGATCTACCGGCTTCTTTGAAGCCAATAAACCTCTGTTGAAGCACTTATTGTGCTACTACCCCCAAAATACTTAGCCCTAAAATGGGTCCTGAAACTATCCCAAAGATAGGACATCTCAAATCAACCTATGTAGACGCCCACCAATCACTAGCAAGGTCCTGAAGCTGCAACCGGACTTAGTTAACCTCTTTCTTAGTCGAAACCTTTATCACTGCCAAGATAGCCTCAATGTCTTGTAGCCACGCGTCTGACGTGATGGCATCCTCCATGCCATCTAAGTACCTCAGGTTAAGTCCAAAAAATCTATCTGATGCCCCCGAATCAGTCATTTCGCCTTTCTCTAGAGCCATCTGCAACCCTTGAGTCAGAAAGATATTATGCTCATGTTGTTGAAACATCCGGGGCTATTGTACAGCTATTATTCCTCTGATGACCTATAGCAATATCGGGGTATCAAGTTCTACTGGCACTGTTAGTATTGCTAGGGTTATTGTAACTTCTGGGATATATTGCTCCACATGTTCAACTACCGGCTCCACTTGGTCAACTTGCTCAACCACTGGCTATACCCGGATCTGACTCAGAGCATATGCTGCCTTATGTTGCCCCAAGAAATCCTATTATGCCAGGTCTGTTGCTCCAGCAACTGAAGAAGCCCTAAAGAAAACGAAAAAAGACATCAAGAATGGGACGGAAAGGATCAAGAAAATAATTAATTCGATAGTCAATCTGAGCACCGAGGAGAACAAATTCAGGATTCCAAAGTACATGTTTGGTTGAGCCTCCTAAGACAATGACACCCCAAAATTTTGAAAAATACAGACCTGCATGGGTCACCACTAAAATCTTGTCCCACCCAGTACCGAAATACGGAGATGGATTGTCACTACCACATTTCTAGATGAGGATATTTTTTTTTATTTAGCATATTTCATATTTAGTAATTAAATATTTATATAGTGTGTTATTAATTATTAGGTGTTATGCTATTATTTATTAGTTAGTAGGCTAGCCTATTATTTGGACTTGTCACAAGTGAACCCAATTAGATTGTCATGACACTTTGAGTCCAATATTGGGTTAGGCCCATTAGACTCTTCCCTTTAATTAATTCAGGAGATTATATTAATTTTATTTAGAATTAGAAGCTTCCTAATATAGTTTCCCCTAATTAAACCTCATAACTAATAGTGGTGGATATCATGGATATTACATATTACTTGGAGAGGGGGGAAAAGGGGAGGCCATAGGAGGGATCTCTCTCTCTCTCTCTCTCTCTCTCTCATTAATTCATTTTATTAGAGATCCCCAATTATGTTCTTCCCCAAATTGACTCATCCCTTTATCAAATTCACCCCAATTCATTCTTATTTCCTTCCAATTATATCATCTAAGAAGTATTAGAGCTTGGATTGCAAGGAGCACTTGAAGAATGAGGAATTGACAAGGGGCTTGTGTCCTAATTGTGTCATATTGAGTATTTTATTAGGAATCTATCTCCCAATAGGTAAATTTTAATTTTTCCTATAATATAGACTCTAATTCATGCATTTAACCATTAAGAAATCTTTATTGGCTTAGGGCTACCCATAGGAACAAGAACTAGGTTCATAAGACCTCAATTGTGATTTCTACATAAAGATTTGTGCCTATTTTGGGAGAATTCCAAGATTGATACATCAAGTGTGTGTCATGAGACCAATTAGATTTAATTAGACTTAGATTGATGATATGGGACTAGATATATGTCCATAATTGAACATGAGTAGAGCGTATCATGGTATTTGTGATACAATATGATATGAGGTTCATTTTGGGTGATTTGTGTAATTACTCTTTAATTCCTATTGTAACTAGTTACTTTAGTTGTATTATGATATTTATGATATGTATGAATAGTAATTATAGAGAATTATGGGTTTTGGCATTCTATTTGGATGTGTATCATAGAGTATCTTGTATACACATACCAAGTGTTTGATACAATGCTTTAGTGTGGGTATTAGCTTAATTGAGTGATATTTTATATGTATTATCACCCTCACTTTTTTAACTAAGGGTAGTTTGGTAATTTGGCATAGGTAACTGAATTTTTAGGATTATAATATTAAATATTTTGTATGTTATAAATATTAATTATTTTATTATTTATTTATTTTTAGATGTTAGATTTATTTTTGGACTTGTGTAGTGGACCTAACTAGTTTAGTTTAGATCCATGGACCAACATTTAATTCTAATTAAAATTGAGCCCAATAGTAGGCCCATTCACTAGGAGGATAATTAATTAGTGAAACCAATTAGACTAGAACCTTCCCTCCTTAATTAATTTTTTTTATGAGAGGCCCCAAGGGGTGTTTTGGATAATTCATAGTAGCTTAGAGGGGGGGCAAGGGCCAACCACCTATAAGGAGGAGAGAGACTTTCACTCTTCTCATTTGACATTCCAATCTAGATCTAGAATTTTTTCTCTTCCAAATTCTTCATTCCCACACCAATATCTACTCAAATTTTTTTCCAATTTCTTTTCTATTCTTCATTGGAGGCTACTAGAGCAAGGATCTACAAGGAGGAAGCAATGATCTACAAGTTAGAGGCTACTTTCACTCAATTTGAGGATTTTATTGGGAATTCATCTCCCAATAAGTATAATTCAGTTTTTTCTCTCTAATTAGGTTCTAAATCTGTAATTTAACCATAAGGAACTACCCCACATGCTAAGGCTACCCATAGAAAGTAGAATTAGGTTCATAAGAGGCCTTTGGAGGAAGTTATGTGGTATTTTGTGTCAATTTTAGAGAAATTTTGAGATTGTCATATCTTGTTTTTGTCAATTGGTCAATTAGGCCAAATTGAAATGTGTTTGCTTGTGTGTGACTAGTGTCGTATCCATAATTAGATATGTATGGGCCGTAACCTGATAATTTAGATATATGGATAGATTTAGGGGTTTTTCTCCGACACGGGGGTTTGAGCATGTCACATCTTGACACGGACACGTAGTTTAGTAATTAGTTCTTCGTATTATTCATAATTATTAGTTTAGACTTGCTCATGTCCTTCAGAATATGTTTGGTTGTGTGGTGGAGCCGTATCGCAAGCATATTATAGAATGAGTGTGATACGGGTGTGGCGCACTCCACGTGTTTGCTTCATTGCATTTAAATTAAATTTGACTTGGTAATATCTATTAGAATGATATATTATATGTGTAGTGATATATGTATATGTGTATGTATCTCTATTTTATCATATAGATATATATATAGCTATGTGTATATGTGTAGTGATATGTATATATGTGTTTATATATGTATATATATATATATATATATATATATATATATATATATATATATATATACAAACATACTCATATATATATATATGATTATTTCATATATATATATATATATATATATATATATATATATATATATATATGAGTATGTTTGTATATATATATATATATATATATATATATATATATATGATTATTTCATATGAGAGTATATCTATATATGTATAGATATGAGTGTGTATATATATATTGATACCTATGTAAGTATATATGTGTGTGAGTGCATTGAGTGTGAGTGAGTGAGTGAGTGAGTGAGTGAGTAATGTGTGTATGAGGGTATGCAGTTTTAGTACAACAGCAATACCATCAACTGAATGCAGAGGCATGCAGCAATACAAGAGCAGCCATAGCAGTTTCACCAGAGCAAGCAACTACAGCTTGTGCCAACATCAAGTTGAGCTAGCAAGCAGCAACTTGTGCAGCAGAGGGTGCAGCAGCAACTGCATCGAGAGGCAGTAGCAGCAGTAGCAACTAGCAGCTAATTCCTGCAGAGCAGCCAGCAGCTTATGCATTGTGCAGCAATGCCAACTACAGCATGAGCAATCAAGAGAGCACAACAAGCTAGCTACCCTGACTAGCAGCTGCAAGCATGCAGCAGCCATGGCATGCACTGTAGCAGTGCATCAACAAGAGGGCAGTGATAGCAAACTGCATGCAAAATCGAGCCAACTACATCTAGCAATTAGCACAGCAACAACTATGTTGCAGCAACAGCAATCAACTAGGCAGCAAGGAGAGACAGCATGGGCAGCAACAGGGGACAACAAGGTCAGGGGGTTTAGCTAGTAGTTTACTAGAGGTTATCTAGTAGTTTATAGTGGATTAGTTAGTTATTGTTAAGTCTAGTTAGTAGTTAATTACATTGTTAAGTAGTCTATACATATATACATTATTATCTAATATATATATATATATATATATATATATATATATATATATATATATATATATATATATATATACTTGTTAGACTAGTAGCTATATGTATATATGTATATAAGTATTGATATGTTAGTAGGTAGATTAGTAGTATAGTAGTAGCTTATACATGTTAGCATATAGTTAGTGTATGGGTAGTTAATTGCATATTAGGATTTGAATTACCTTGTGATACCAAGGTAATGTCAAGGTATTGGTGGATACTCGAGGTATTGGGTTTGAGTATCAAGATGGGTGTGTAGGTGGTTAGATACGCATTGGTTCAAGGCCAAGGTATCCACTTTGCATTAGTTAGCTAAGATTACTACATGTATTATCTTGTATATATATATAAATTAATATTTTTATATCTAAAAACTTGCGTATCCTATGACACGGTGCTTGGTTTGTATCCTAATATCTTAGCTTAGCTAGTTTGGCCTAGTTACATAATGTATGGACCTAATATCCTAGAGTTGGACTCGTACAACCTAGACATAGGTAGTTTGACTAGTTTGACCTAGAGTTGACCTAGTTTGATTATTTTGAATTAGAAATGACTTTATGACCTAGAATTGAACTAGTTTAACTTATTTTAATTCTAAAACCTTGTATTCATGTATATACCATATATAGGTCTGTGTGATACTAGCTTGGGCATCGAGAGACACACCTTGCTCAGGACCTTAGGCGAGTATATTTCTCTGTTAGTTTTTATTTCATAATAGTGTATATATCTTATGTTCTAGGACCGTATACTTGATTCCGACACAGTAGTTTCATGGACTGGTACTACATAGATCCTGTCAGGAGATATTATCCCCTACCGTATTCAGCAGGTACTCCTTTACATGTATTTTATCGTGGGTATTGGGTATTAATTATTTATATTCATGTACACACACTGCTCATGTTCAGTTTGTCCATATTCTTGTTCTTAACATGTCATGATTGGATCTATTGGTATTAGTTTGGGATGGGGGAGTAGGAGTTGATTATGTGATCAAAGCCCCAGTATATTCATGTACATGTCAATTACATACTACACTTGAAATTGAGTTACCTTATTGTATTCGTGTTCAACCTAAACCGATCACATAATGAACTTGTATTCTAAGGCACATTAGTTAGATTTCAGTTGTTCCTTTATATTGCAGATATTCATATTGCTTGTTCTTTATTCCAGTACATTACTTGTTCACTCTAGTTTATTTTATTCAGATGTTTAGTTATCTTGTATTCTTTTCTATTATATGTTTTATATGCTCGATTATGTATTTAAAACTTCTTTCAGAGATATGTACTTTGCTACAATCCTGACTGGATATTTTTTTCAGATGATTGGCTCATAAATCAGTATCCTACATTCTACGGGCCACATGAGGGATTACCATTAGAGAATACTCATATAGATCAGGAGGACTTAGTTTCAGAGCCTGTGGAGGTTTAGTTTACGTTGGTAGTTTTGTAGTAGACTGATATTGAGATTCATGGCATGTATATTATTTCAGACTTGTGGATTATATCTTCATTATTTTCTTCGTTATTCCATTCGTGCTTTATCTTCCTTGGTTTGCATTATGATTGAGTATAGTTACATTTGTGAGATACCATATTGTTCCTCCTTTTGGAGTTGAGATGATTGACAAGTACCATATATATATTGTTGAGATATTAGTTAATTAGAGTTAACCCAGATAGCGTTCTACCGTCGATGCAGCGGCGTAGGCTGGACGTACCCATGTACTCGTGCCCAAATATCCGGATGCAGGTCGTGACATGTATGTATATATGTATATATTATATCTATATAGTGTATATATGTATATATAGATGGGGGTTGTGTTCATTGTGTGTATCACTATGACATTGAACATGGGGGTTCTCAGGTTACTGTGATTGTGTGGTGTGTGCTCGTGTTCACACATACACCAATGTCTATGAGTGAGGGGAACTGTAGTGTAGTCCACACGAGGTTGTTTGTGAGTTTACACAGGTCGGGTTTAGTATAAGGTGGTCGAGTATGGGTGCACAAGGATTAGAGTTGTATTTGGAGTTTGTGTTGATACCCTTGATAGCATGTGTGTATGTGTCTGTTCCTATATAACTATATATAAGTGTTCAGAGTTTGAATTTGTGGGAAAAGATTGACAATGAACTGTATGTGTGTGTGTGTGGAGTTGGTGTTAGAATTAGAATGTGCAGTGTGTACTACAGAATCAGATACATGTAGCTCGGGTATAGTAGTATCATACATAGTTGGGGGAGAGTATTTGGTATAGGCAGAGATGTATCAGTAAGTGGAAACTACAGGTTATAAAGTAGGGGGCTCGGGCCTATTATAGTAGCATCATGGAGGGGTGAATGCAGGTATGTCTTAGGTCTGATAGTGAGTGGTCAAGTGCTCAGGTTGAGGAGGAATATGAAGGTAACATTAGGGGTGTGCACTGTATACTGGAGCAGTAGCTCTATCTTGCAGCTGCTCGAGCAAGAACTGCAGTGACTGCAGTTGCAGTCAACAAAAAGGAGAGATGGAGATGGGGGAGTGCAGGTAATGGAGAGGGACTGATATTGGTATGTGCACCTATGTGCAATAGAGTGGAGCATCCTCCTGCAGCAGTATGCTGAACACACTTGCATTTCAAATGCAACCTACTATAGACTAGAGTAACAGTTGGACTGTGCAAGCAAGGTATTTCAGTGTACTGGGTAGGAAAGAATGTATAAGTATTTGTGTTGGTGATCTAGGATAAAGGTTAAGGTAGTGAATAGTTGAGTATATAGTATTGGTAGTGATAACTAGGATACTAGTTAAAATATAAAGTGTGAAAGTTGGTATCCTAAGATATCTAGCTAATAATAAGTTACCTTATGATATTACTTAGTATATTAGCTAGTATATCTAATACTTTCAAGGTATGACCTTAGAAACCAAGCTATACCCTAGTTTTAACTATTTTGCCTTATAATCAACTTAGAAACCAAGGTAATGACTAGTTTGACCTAGTTTAGCTAGTGTGACCTAGTATTGACTTACAAAATCATATTTAGTATATTTTAGACCATTTATCACTTCTTAACACCCATTGACATGTCATTCATATATAGGTGTGTGTGACACCATCTCGGATACCGAGTTACATCTTTTGCTCAGGACCACAGATGAGTACATTCTTTGATAGTTTCTTTATTTGATAGTCTCTATATACATGTATTTAGTATTGAGGTATTAGATTCCTGACACGATGGTTACACGGATTGGTATACGTGGATCTTGGTCATGAGAAGTTATTGTTGTGATTACTCAGTGATCACCATGTCGTCCTTTGTGATTACTCAATGATTACTGTGATATCTTAGTGATTATATAGACCATGATCATAGTGCATAATATTATAGACCGTGTATGATATACGTGTTATAACGTATCATAATTTGGATCCATGTACTAGTCGAGGGTTGGAGAAGTATTAGTTGGTACGTGATCATATCTTATAGCCCATGATTTAGTGTAGCCCGTAATAGCTAGCATAGCATGCAACTCACGTGTGATCATGCTAGCTTCCCTTTTATATATAGCCCGTGTTTGGCCCAAGCCGATCACATTATCTTACTAATATTTTAAGGTATATTTATTATTATGTTTCTTTTATTCTAGTTCATTACATTGATGTTCCTCACCATATTATTCTAAGTTTATTGCCATTATTTACCATGATACTCCTTCTTATGATATTTACTAGCTCAGTTACTTCCATCATTTATTTTTATGGCTATTGTTGTTTCATAGTTTCTGTCAATTATTGGAACTACTATTAGGTTGTACTTCACTCCAATTCCGACTGAATATATTTTTTAAATAATTTATTAGAGGACTGGTGTCCTACGTACTACGGGCCACTAGATGGCAAGCCAGTTGAGAAGTACCCGTAGAGCCTATTAAGATAGTACCCACAGTCGAGGAGACTTAGCTAGTTCATTTATGATATTGTAAATATCAGTTAGACACTTTTGGCATGTATTATATTTGAGATCATTGAGTTATGATTAGACTATAGGACTTGTGATGTAATGTGACTCTATATTTATTTATTTTCCATATCGTGCCATATCTTCCTCTAGTTTTATATTATGATTGAGTATTGATTACCATTATCATATTATTATATTGTCCTCCATTTGGGAGTTCAGATATCTTGACAGGTACAATATATATATATATATATATATATATATATATATATATATTAAGTGAGATATTTAGATAGTATTTGATGACCTAGACAGCTTTCTACCACCGATTATGCGGCGTAGGCTGGCCGTACCCATGTACTCGTGTCCCTATTTCGGGTGTGGGTCGTGACACGGTCATGGCCAACTAACCCGTACAAGGTATAGAACGTCATACGGAGGTCACGGCTGTAGAAAGACAAAGAGGTGCATGCTACAATTAAGTCACTTACGGTCACACAAGGTATCTATTATCTCAATCAATCAAACAAGAAGCAGGAAATATAGAACATGTATGATAAAGCAGAAAGGCATCCCAAACGCTCTGTCAAAATATTCTGAAAACTAGATGTACAAAAAAAGAAGCTAGATGAGTAACAAAAGTACATGATCATGATCAGGTGCTGTCTGATTATATACAATCATGTAAAGAAAACTAAATGTTCAAACATGTCGGCTAACAGGTGTCGGTGACTAAATGCCTAAAAGAGTAAAATATATAATGATGAGCAGGATAGAAGAAACCCACTCGTGTCACTCAGCGGCCATCCGTTTATTGTGCACCATTATTCAGGGGAAAGTAAGTTGGATCCTTGGTAGCTTGCTCTAAACCTGGCCATGCAAAACCAGTGGGTTTAGACCTCAAATAGCAAGTACCACAAGAGAAGCACGAAAGAAAAAACAAAAACTAGGCCATGATATATATATATATATATATGTGTGTGTGTGTGTGTGTGTGTGTGTGTGTGTGTGTGTGTGTGTGTGTGTGTCTCGTAGTTTTGTCCATAGTCTATCGTGGCCCAACAATTTAATCCCACAACCAAAAAGGATAAGGGTTAGACCACTGTACCATGATAGTCCATATACCTAGACTATTAGACAAAAGAAATAATACACAATCAAGCTTAATTAAAAAATTGGCCAATCACTTGTAAGGTTTACTAGGTGGAGTCTGGGTTATCCTAAAATTAATGCATAACTAAAATTTCTTAAATTGTGAGCTATTAAGCGGGGCTAGCCGATCCATGTCAAGTACCTAGCACGTTGTATATGCACCGGTCCTCGTAAGGCTATCATTCAAAATCACATACAATACTTCTACAATATAGTATTCAGATATTGTCGTCTGCTAGTACGGACGTGACACAATATCTATGGGGGCCAGCCTTGTACGTCATAAAAATTGTCTAATGTGGCTTACGTGCACGTTCTTTGGATTCCATCCCTCCCAATGCTCTACAGGTTTTAGTTGCCTAGTTAACCCTACGGTTATCAAGAAGCGTGATCACATGTTACTCGCCTCACATGTCGTACTGTAGTATGGGCACGCTAAGTACGAATCTACTTTGTCACTTGATAGTTCCATTTGGATTCACTCGAGCGTGATGCAAAAATCAAACAATTCCTAGTCATGCTTGTTTATTAACCAACTATCACGTTCATGCTGGAGGAATGATATAATATCATATGCCGCGTATGATAGGGGCACCTCGGTGCACACCCAGAATATGTAACACATAGCACGTAGCAAGATATGTCATACCTCACTGCACATGTAGCACATAACACGTAGGAATACATAGTAAGTAGTAAATGTATCAGCACGGATACGAGTAGTCGAGTGAAGTTACCAATTATTGGTCATTCGCATGAATTTTATCATATTGTAATACATGGGTCATGTCATGCGCATAGGTAGTATAGTTACTTGGCGCATTGTCTACTTCTGCACATAGTCGGGTCAGGCACATAGTCAAGTCTAACATATGGTCACTTAGCTCACTTACTCTTACAAGTATCAAGGTCACACTTGAAATAAAAAAATCCAATAAAATGTCCAAACAAAGGAAAATCAACAAAACGATTGCATGTGGGTTACATATGCGCATGACTAACCAAACATATGAGGATGTCGCATAAAATGACACCACATGAGTCAAAGCCGCTTGAAGTTAGTATAGCATGCACTGGAGCCGCATAGATCAAGTTGACGCATAGGTCAATCTGTCGCATGAGCCAAGCTGTCACATTATCAAGGCAAAGTCCACGCCTCAGGACGGGTGTTGAGTGCAGGTCATTTAATGAATGTCAGGGATGTGACTGATGAGACATGCTATAAATGTGTGTTAGAGAAAAAGACAAAGTCATAAAAAAGTGTGCACAAAAAGACGTGCAAGAAAAAGACGTATATATCATTTCTAAGTCGCATGACAAGCTGACCGCATAAACTCCTGGCCGCATGAACTCTTGGTCACATGGACTCTTGGTCGTATGCGCCATGGAAATATCTCATGTGTTCAGTATTCTATAAATTTGGCTTCAAAACGCGTATGTAGAGTCAGTCACGCGGCTAACAAGATAGTCGCATGTTGGAAGGGAACATGAAGCTGGGCAGCATGAGACCATTTGTCCCAAAACAGCACAAACTCCATAAAAAAAGCTCCAAAAACCTTGAAAACTTATTGTCTTCATAAAATTTTTATTTTAACTCCAAATCAAGTGAACAAAAAGCCTTAATGCCTGAAAATGAATGTTTTATCACAAGGAACAACTGGTTTTCTAAATACCAAGTTTTAATAGACCAAAACCAACAAAAACTCATGGAACCCATAAAATCTCTAAGTTAGAAATGTAGATCTACTCTAATCTATCTATCAAAACCAAAAACTCAAAGTACTAAACATGCTTAGAATTGTGATTTACACATATTAGACTAATAAAACACAAGCAAAATCAAAGAAATAAAAATGACATATTTCTTTATTTTTATGCAAGATGTACTTGCCTAAAATGAAGAAGGAGAGGAAAAAGAGAGAATGAGGGAAGAGAGAGAAAGAAGATGGCTTATATAGCTAAGGTTTGAAATTTAGACCATGGATTTAAATCATGATCAAACCCAACCACACAAATAAACCATGAACCAAGTTGAACCAAAGAATGGGTCTAGTCTCCATGTAGCCCAATTAACATGTAAGCAAGAAATAATATATTCCAAATACGTATATCGGGAACGGGGAGTGGCATGTCGTCACCATTATTAGCATCATCTATTGATCGATTTGGATCATAGTATGCCGCAACATGGTCCAGGTACCTCTGAATGAAAGGATGATGAAGCCGATATCCAGTACGAAAGGGATCACGAGCTAGAGGAAATGGTCCGGCTGGGTGTGTTTACGAAAAAAGTTTAAACCAAAATTTATATTACAAACTATTAAAAAGAAAAAAGAGTACAATAGATCCTAAATAGTAATCTAAGTATAATTGATTCTGGAAAAGTATAGTTGTAGAGATCTGATCTGTGGGCGATCACTTTACTCCTTAGACCACACAATGATAAAGAAATTCAAGGATGTTGTGAACAAATTTAAGAGTTGGACAATAAGATTGCTTTGGCAACAACGGTACGGAAGCTTCTATTTCTCTCCTTCTGTTCTTGAATTTTAAAGACTTAAAAAAAAATTCCCCTATAACGAACACAATGATCCTATATTTATAGGATTTTAGAGAAGTTATGACAGTATGCACATACTTTGGACAATCCTTATTGTGCGTGAACTTTTGATGGGATGACATCCCATGATCTAGTGAGTGGATACACAAATTGCTGTCTGCTTGACACATGGCTTCCTAGACGAAGAAAGCGTAGGTCATAGGACAGTTATTTGTACCCGTTTCACAAAGAACATGGCATGTAGGACACGTAATTGTAACTTTTTTTTGTCAGTTAGGATCGCAGGAGCACTTTAGAAGTGCTCAAAAGATTGGCGTACTTTTGGAATGATTGGCTATACAAGCACTCTTTTGAAGAAGTAGCCATGATGGCGCACTTTTGTAGAAGTTGGCCGCAATGGCAAAATTTTGTAGAAGTTGGCCGTAGAGGCGCACTTTTGATGAAGTTGGCACAGCGGCACACTTCTAATAAATTTGGTACAATGACGTACTTCTGATAAACTTGGCACAACGGCGCACTTCTGATGAAGTTAGCACAGCGGTGCACTTCTGATGTAGTTGGCACAGTGGATGGGTCCCTAAATGATAACCTGGGTCTGTGTGCTGCAGCTCAGCTATAATGATGACTTCTGACTCCTCGATTATTGTTCAGCTGTCAGATTCATTGCAATAAATGTTTGGGAAAAACAGGCATGCGATTTGTGCACCTGTCTTTATTGATGAAAGCATCTTAAAAGTGTGACATCCTTTGTAATAGAGTAGAAGTGCGCCATTATTTTCCTACTATGTTTATTTGTAAGAAACTGCGCCATCTTTAAGAGGCACACTTTTTTTATGCTTTTACAGACCCCCTTCAAAGTTTTCAAACATGAACAAGTTTAGAATACTTTAACAATAAGCATAAAAAGTAGTTGAGATTTGATGTGCGTATTTCGGGTGGACTTATTACCCATGGCATACATGTAACAAGTTGGAGTGAACTAACACTTATCAGAGGTAATATAGATGTAATTAGTTAGAACAACTCATTTTGGAGAATTTTATAGACTTGATATCCATAGTGTACTTATGCAAAGTACGGATAACAAGTGTGAATGTGAAATAAAAGATAAAAGTGGACAATATGTCCGTTAAAAGATAATATGGATATGACAGAATTCTTTATGAGGGACCCACTAGAAATATCTGCTCAGAGGTGATATAGACATGACAGAATAACTCTGCGGAAATGATTTTGACTTGATACCCATAGTATACTTGTGTGAAGTACAGGTAACAAGTTTGAAGTTAAAACACTATCAGAGGTAATATGGATATGATAGGTTACATATTTATGAGGAAAACAATACAGAGGTAACGAGGACATAATCGTTTTTCTTTAGCGGATTAGCTCTATTAGGGAAATGGAAGAAAGGATAGTTCAGAGATAATATGGACGTGAACCATCGTTTTCTCTGTTGGCAAGAAAAAAAAGAATTATAATATCTCTAATCTAACTGGAGATTTAGAAATAAGACATCCTTAGGACAACTGGGCTCTAAGAATCCGTTTATTTTTTGTAAGGGAATATTTTGGTTGATCTCAACGAGAACATTTCGTTGGATCTGAAAACTTGTCCGTTGGGGGACTTTTTGTGGATATATTACTTGTTGCTTATCCAAGACTCTTGAATACAAGTAATAGTTCAAAATAATGCATGAACGTCTTGCTATATTTTTATAATACTAAAGAATAAGAATGTAAACAATGTACATCTTAAACACTCAGCTGGGGATAAAGGGGAATAAATGTAAATATTGTACATTTATAATTTCCTGCTGGAGATTGGAAAGTAAAAGTCTAGCCTAGACACAGTACTTTGAGAGGAATAAACCACTGACATCATTGTTAGGCTTTGCTAGCCTAAGTTGTGGCTTAGAGATGATGTCTCTGGAACTTCCTGCACTGGAAAGTCAACAAATTAGAATGACATCACATTAGCGGTAACTGGCTTATCGTCAATGTGAAGGGTGATAACTTTAGTACAAATCAGTCGCTGGACAAAATTTTCCAATGTGTTGAAATATCGCGTAGCATGATTTATGTATCAATGGTACATACAGTAATTTGTATCGTCGATTTTGTCTGCCTCTTTATGACTTATAATGTCGGACAATTTGATCTTGTCATCCTTCACTAATTCATTCAAGATGTTGACAAAATCATCATCGTCAATGGAATAATTTTTCTTTGGCCTGAGTTATAGCTTGGATGTTGAAGAAACCTTAGAGACAATGCAAGAGCCTCATTTGCTTTATCAGTACGAGTGTCGTAGTTCTTAAGGGTGAAAGGGCACTTGCCTTTATCTTCTGTATTGGTATTTGTAATCCTAAATTTTGTGCCACCTTAATGCTACCTTCAGCGGCTTAGGTTCATATGATGAATATCGTCTAGTCTTGAAATTAAGTTTGACCCGTCAAGAGCCCAACTATAGGAAATATGTTCTTTTTGCATGTATCGATGAATGTATAGTATAGAATACCGGGGGAAACTTTATAGTTGCTTGCCTGAAATGCTTTATGAATTCACGAGGTAATTTCTTCTCTTTTTGCTTAATGTCGATGAGCGAAGACATAGTCATGTCCATGCCTCCTTCATAGAATCGTGAGAGAAAAAGATACTTCATATCATCAAACAAGGATATGCATTTATCAGGTAAACTACGATACCAATCGTAGGGTATGTAGGCCAAGCATCCCATGAATAACTGGTGAGGAGAGCATCATCTTTTTGCAGATGAGCCATCATCATATTGAAGTAATTAATATATTAGCTTGGCGATGTCCTGCCTTCAAACAATACTATTGTTTGGGGTTTGTATTTAGGAGGGAATGGAACATTATCCAAATAAGGAGGATAAGGTTGTTTCACCCCCCCAACTTACGGGGTTGGTTTTTCTTCTTTAAAATATCGACCTGTGTACGTAACTCCCGGATAGCTTTGAGAGGATCTTCTGGTCGTAGTGGTGCAGCTGACTGATAAGATCCTGGTTGAACAGGTATTATCACCGGCGGAGATCCACTTCCAATATTGAGAGGATTAAGAGTTGGTGTTGCTGACTCTTGGTTTAGGACTTCTTTGGATTTGTGTTATCCTATAGAGGTGTTGTTCCAGGAGTAGGTTGTGCATGTATGAATGGAGCCACTTGGACAGGTACCGGTGTAGCAAAAAATTGGGATATTATTATTTGATGCATATTTTGCATCATAGTGTGCATGTCCCTGAGAGTGGCCTCTAATGAGTTGAGGCGTTGTTCGGTGGCTTCTGATAGAGAAGTGTCTTGTTCATCACTGATGGCGTAGACGCTAACATCTCTGTATACAACAGAGGGATTGCTAGAAAGAACTGTGTAGTTGGAGTCTATACTTGTCACGCCCTATTCCCAAAATACACGGGACCAGGCCATGTGGCAATAGCCAGCTGTCACATCTCCGAGGATATCCCAATTTAATGGATCCAAACGAAGAGTGCTACGCTGTCCTAAATAACTAACAAGTCCAATATCAACATCAAACAGGTAATCTAATCTCATCCATAAAATAAACAGCAAGAAAGTACTAAAATAAATACTGGAAGATAAACGTCAGTCTCAAAATATCATAGTACAACCAAGAATGTCTGGTGGGGACAAATCCACTACTATGACGAAATAAAAGTACTGAATGACAAATAAAAAGAGTAATGACTAGGGCATCGGCTGACTAGATAATGATGCTCCCAATCCTAGGCAGAAGGCCTACCAACTGATCACGAAAACTCTGATGGTAGCACCTCTAGTTCCTCAGCTGTAGCGTACCTAGTCTCATGTCCTAGGCCGTACACTGAGGGGTAATATGCCTCGTCCAAATCTGGAAAGGTACCAGGTCCTCAGAGGGACGTAACAAGATACATAGAAGCATGCCATATATATAAATACTGAATAAAATCAATAAAGGGTGTGCTAACCATCTAAGTGAATGCAATGTGAGGACAACATTGGTACGTATGGGTAGGCATAGGCATATAACGTCGACACTCTAAAAAGAGTGGCATCTGCATAATATAACGTCCATATCGCTCCGAAGAACGTGGCATCTGAATAATATATCGTCCATATCACTCCAAAGAACATGGCATCTGAATAGTATATCGTCCATATCGCTCCGAAGAACGTGGCATCTGAATAGTAGAAGTCATTGGATCTGTGGCTCCTCCGGATACTACGGATTCCAATGTGTGTATCCCAAATGCCTACTAGTTGTCCTCCCCACCCAATGTAGATAAACAAGTCGAATACTCGACGTACATACCACGTATCTATATGCCAAGTCTCTGCAAATAATCCTGAGTTACGTACTAACCGTGATACATGTCACACGCACTGATAGCTAGTCGAGTACGCGAACTCGCATCCCAATATAAATTTGTCACAGTGATACGTATAAGAGTGTCAGGTCTCGGAAGATATCAGAGTATCCTCCCAACTGGGGTGTAAACCCCCTGATTTTCAAGAATTTTTAATTTGGATTTTTCACAATTTTCTAAAATTTTTCTGGGATTTTTATTAATTAAAAACTAAGGTATTTCAATTTTAAATGATTTTTAAATGATTTTAAATAATATTAAAATATTATAAAAATAATATTTTCTGGTGTAAAATAAAAAACTAGACATAGGATAATTTTTCGGGAATTTATTGGACCCCGAAAGTATTTTTAAAGCCCTAAAAACTTTTTTATAATTAAATCAAATTAAACCTAGAAATAAACCTGGTTTACTCGAACCAAACCAAACCGAACCAACTGCTGAACCAACCCAAACTCAGCCTGCGGGTCGGATCCGGGTCAAACCCGCGACCCGAAACCCGACCCGACCCGCATTCATTTCTTAGTGGATCGGGCCGGATCCGCCTGACCCGACCCGACCCGTCACCGTCCGTTAACCCGAAACCCTTTTCTCCTTCCCCCGACAGTTTCAAAACCCGCCGCCGCCTCCGGCCGTTACGCCGCCGGCCGACCCTCCCTCTTCCTCTCCACGCAACCGGCCGACCCTCCCGCTTCATCTCCTCCGAACGTCCGGAGCGCCTCCCCTTCCTCTTTCGCATAACCTCCGGCCGTTCCCCTCTCCCTCTCTCCCTACAAAAGCCACCCCAGCCGCCCCGCTCCTCCTGGCCCTCTCCCTAGCTCCGTCGTCGTCCCCGAGCGTCGCCCGGCCACCAGCGAGCAGCCCCGCTCCGCCGTGCCTCCGGCCAGCAGCTTCCCTCCAGAGAGCCCAGCTCCGGCCAGCCGCCAGCATCCTCCCGACTCTGGCGAAGCCCCTAGCCCTAGCCAGGACACGGCCCAGACACAACAGCATCGTGTCGCATCGTGTCGCCTCGGATACGAGAATCTTAATTTTCTGGAGCCCTGTTCAGGTACCCATTTCTCTCTCCTCGCTGCCCCATTTTAGATTTCGTCAGTTATGATGCGTAGGCTGCGTGACCCTCTCGATGCCCGTACAACCCGCTCGGTGCATCGAGTCCTGTGTTGGTCGAGAACCGTGATCCAAAAATAGGAAAATCAACGCCCTGTTTTACCCCGGAACTGAGTACGCCCCGCCAAACGGGATGACTTGGTCGTGTGCCGTCTTCACCGATACGTGCGCGTCGTCGATACGGACGTGCGGGATTTCGCAGAAGTTGATTTGGATGTGCATGCATACCGGAATCAACGCGTATCCGTCGACAACGCCTCATATCCGTCCTTTCTGGATCTCGCTGTAACTTATTGTACATACGTCGGATCAAAACGAAACTTGCGCCATCGGACTCATAGCAATACGCTGGTCCTGTGACCCAAGTTTGGTTCGATTCTGAGAATATTGACAAAATCGCGTATCATGGGCCCCACAAGCTCCACTTGACGGGCGATTTTGTGATCGGCTCATCGGAATCTAATTCTGGAAGTTCCGTTGGGTTCGTATCATTGTTCCTGACTTGTTGACACTAAGTTGGACAGATTTGGAGACCTTTGGTTCTGACACATTTTTCGGTGCAAAGCGGCCCACATGTGGACCCCGCCTTGACCTGAAAACGTTATTTTTGCCCCTGTGTCCAAATTGGACTCAAGGACAGGCGTTTCTAGCTATTTGATATTTTCTGGATCTGATGGTGATGTTTATTTCAGCAACCGGAGCAGTCCCTGCAGAACTCGCTGATACCAGAGCTACAATTGGAGCCGGAACCCCAGGCAAGTGTACCTTGCCAAATCCTGCAGTTCTTGCTACATATTTTTTTGACTTATTTATACATTATTGTTATACATGCTTGACCTAGGACCGTGTGACTTTACTTAGCGTCCGATTAATAGTCGGGTGCCAACTCCGTACGCGGAATTGTGTAACGTCACTTAGACTTGGTTATCGAGACCCTATACTTCTCGTGCTTGCATTATCAAGTACGTTATACCCAGGACACCTGACACTATTCATGAGACAAAATCTTTCTGAGATATTTATGGTGATTCTGTATAGGATACAGTTTTTATGACTTATTCCTTTGCTTAGATATTATCTGACTGGATGTATTAGTTATGATCCTGCGTGGCATGGACATGAGACGTCGTGGACATGAGACGTATGATTACATTGGGTAGGGAGAGTCACACAGGCTAAACGTTGATTATATTATGCCGGCGTCTCAGTCTCTCTCTGAGCTAGACAACCACATGATATCACTGCTACCGGCTCCCCGACACAGAGCTTGTAGTAGTTTCAACCTGAGTTATAGTGCTGCTCTCATCTTGCATTTCACTTAGCTGGTTATATATTACCCTATTGTTTTATTTATTTGTTGTACTGCATTTATTTTGGCTTGTATTATCTGTACCTTGCTATGTCCCCTGAGGACCTGGATCCGGATTATGTCTCCAGGATTAGCAGACGAGATCTACCCGAGGTATACAGGAACAGGAGTATTAGCAGGAGCAGAAGCAGGAGCAGGTGCATACAGTGGAGCAGAACCAGGAACCGAGGACTAGGTGATTGCCATAGATTTTCCTGAGTATATGTTTCTTCCATACTCAGTTTGTGATGTTCTTTACATTCTTGTTTAAATGAATAATTGTATCAGACTTGAACATCGGGTTGTTTACCTATTTAAATTACTTGTGACTTGATGTTGATGTTTTATTTCCTTATGTTGACTTTGTTATATTCATTCTGTGGATGAGATTAGTAGACCCTGATTGTTGTATTACAACTTAAGTACATCCTGATGGGTCCATTAAATTGGGTTTGTCCATCGGTGTGTGCTGCTGGCCATTATCACGTGTCCAGTCCCTCGATATTTGGGACTGGGGCGTGACATAGGATGAGTCTACTAGTGACTAGGTCAAGTACACTACTCATCGACGCATCCGTCGACTGCGTCCGAGTCAATCTCGGACGCGCACAGTCATATAAAATAAAGCAACAAGATATCATACAACATATGCATCATTTAATTTAAACAGTAAATATGGCAAGGTATCCTGCCTGGGTCCTCAAGCTGTGAATGCCAATAGCCTGCTCCTGCAGTCTCTCCTGGCTGGTCCAATGACCCTAAACACACAATATAATATAGCAAATACTGTCATCAGACACTAAGCAATACATACATACAACTTACGACGCTGCCCTTAGGTACTGACGCAAGATAACGGCTGGTCGACTACAGAGTCGCGTGTGCACATAGCTAAGGTGCACACGTGTCCTGTCCTCAGTTATCGTGTCTCTCGCGACAATAAATTACCAAGTTATGGGTTACGAAACTACTTATGTTTTGTACAATAATCTGTCCTTATTTCTCTTGTTAAATGTACTTGGTTAATGTCTAGATTTTTAGGTGAATTACAAGTCTTAACAACAGGTCATGTGATTTGGGTAATTATTAACGTATTTATTATTATCTAATCTAATTAACATACATGCATACACATCTATATAATTTAATGTTATTTAGCTTGTGTCGACACACGACACGACGATACGATGATACGACGATATTATTACACAACGATACAAAGAAGGAAAGAGGGGCAATACAATGGTTACCTAGGCGTGGCTGAATGGGAGAGGGGCTTGTGCTCGTCGACTACACGTACTCCGGCGAGTGGCGGAGCTCCGGCGTAGGGCGGCAAGTAAGGCAGCAGCGGCAACGGCAACAACTGCAGTAGTTGCAGCAGCCTTACAGCGACGGCAGCAGGGCTTGGCCGGCGGAGGACGGTACTGGGATGGCGGGAAAGGCGGTGCAGGTCGGGCTGGCGGTGGTGGTTGGCGGTGCTGGAGGCGATGGTCCGATCTGGGATCAGTTCGGGCTCGGCAAGGGGTCGATTTTATTTTGAGGGTGGTGAAGATGGTGGGTGGCAATTGGTGGTACGGTGACATTGGGGTGATGGAGACAAGGTCAGGCGGCTAGGGGTTGTGGGTGTGGCGGTCTGAGGTGGTGGTGGTGGTGTTGGGGAAGTCGGGGAAGGGAGAGGTGATGCTCGAGTTTTGAAGGGGGTGCTCGGCTAGGTATATTTGATGGTGGTGGTGATGTTTATAAACCTAGGGTTTCTAATAGGGAAGGAAGTATATTTATATAGGAGGGAGATTATGGGCTGACCTCGGGACTTGGGCCGGCCAGGGCTCTTTGGGGTGGAGGCTGGGCCACATGAAAGGGTGTACATGGGCTTAGTTAGGTCTTGCTTTGGGGTAAGTTTGGCCTCTAATTTAATTAAATTAAAAACCAATGCACACGGCGTTCTTTTGTCAATTGAAAACACATGGGATTAAATTTGGGTGGAACATAAGAGTCATGGGCGTAGCAGGCTCAGAATAGGTTAATACCCTAATTTGGGTTATATGGAATTGGGTTGCGTTTGTGCCTCAAATTCAAATAGGAATGGCCAATTATGAGAATTTGGGTTTATTGGAATAATACATGAACGTTTGTGACGCATATTGCGCAGCTAAAATAAAGCACAATATTGGGTATCTAAAAGTTACACAAGGGTCAGATGGGTAGTCTGACATGTCTAGGAGATATGTATGAACTTTGATTAGAGGTAACTACTAGTGTAGCGCTCTAATCATCGAAGCAACGGTGAGGTGTAATAAGTCACATAATTATTGTACATTAATATTAATTGTATCCAAATTAATCCTAGTCTCTCAATCTAAATTAAATTAATCCTAAATTGGTTGAGGGGGTTTACAATCTACCCTCCTTAGAGCATTTCGTCCTCGAAATTAAAACATACGTATGGTAAGACTATTGACTGAAATAAAAATTTTACTACATACCTAGTCCTTCGAAGAGATGGGGATAGCGCTGTCGAATATACTCCTCACGCTCCCAGGTCGACTCGCCTGGTGCATGAAGCCTCCATACGACACGGACTAGAGGGATAGTTTGACCTCGTAATACCTTCTCACTTCTGTCCAGAATCTCAACAGGCTCCTCTTGGTATGATAAGCTCGGGCCGACTGTGATCTCTGAATGGTCAAGCACATGACTCGGATCTGGCATGTACCTCCTCAGCTGAGATACATGGAAGACGTCATGGACTCCTTCCAAAGTCTGCGGTAAAGATAACCTGTAAGCAACCTCTCTGATGCGTTCCAACACATCGAATGGTCCGATGTACCTCGGACTCAGCTTTCCTCTGTCTCCAAATCTGATAGTCCCTCGAGTATGTGAGATCTTTAGAAATACATGATATCTAATCTGGAACTCTAGGGGTCGTCGATGCGCATTTGCCCAATGCTTCTGTCTGTCATGTGCTGCTCACAGGTGCCCTTGGATCTTATTTACCTTCTCCACTGTAAGAACAACCAACTCTGGCCCAAGAATCTGTCTTTCGCCTATATCGCTCCAACACACTGGGAAGCGACACTTCCTGCCATACAATGCTTCATAGGGAGCCATCTGGATGCTCGCCTGATAGCTGTTGTTGTAGGAAAACTCAACCAAATATAAATGGTCCTCCCATGATCCTTCGAAATCAAGCATGCATGCTCTTAACATGTCTTCCAATGTCTGAATGGTGCGTTCGGACAGACCATCTGTCTGCAGATGATACGATATGCTAAACTTTAGGCGGGCACCGAGACTCTCTTGTATACTCTGCCAAAAGTAAGATGTAAATCTCGTATTCCTGTCAGACACGATACTAACTGGCACTCCATGCAGTCGCACAATCTCCCTCATGTACATATCTACTAAGACCTCTGTAGATTGCCCAACTCTAAAGGGTAAAAAAGTGAGCGAACTTGGTGAGTCTATCCACGATTACCCATACTGTATTTCGACCACTAGGACTCCTCGGAAAGCCCGTAATAAAGTCCATAGTGATATGATCCCATTTCCACTCCGATATTGGGAGCGGTTGAAGTAATCCTGCAGATCTCTGATGCTCAGCCTTGACTTACTGACACACCAGGTACTTCGCCACAAAGCGTGCTATCTCTCTCTTTATTTTATGCCACCAGTAGGACTTTCTCAAGTCTTTGTACATCTTTGTGCCTCCTGGATGAATAGAGTATGTTGAACAGTGTGCCTTTGATATCAACTCCTGACGAAGTTCTCCATTTGGAACATAGAGACGATCTCCATATCACAAAGTCTCGTCTTCATGTATACACAATCATGTCTGTATTTCGGCCTCTGTCCTCTGTCGAAGCCTCTGGAATCTGGCATCTGGCGGCAAAGCAGCCTTGATCATTTCTACTAATGTCGATTGCAAAACTCGATAACTGTCTGTCTACTCCGGGCATAACGACCTCTATACCCATCTGCTCTAGATCTCTTAATAGATATTGCTGGGTAGTCAAGGAGAATTCCATGGGTCTTTTGCTCAACGCGTCAGCTACTATGTTGGCCTTTCCCGGATGGTACTATTGCTCGATCTCAAAGTCTGTCATCACCTCGAGCCAACGTCTCTGTCTCTGGTCAAGGTCCTTCTGGGTGTAGACGTACTTTAGGCTCTTGTGATCAGTGAATATCTCCATACTTTCTCCATTTAAGTAGTGTCTCCAAAGCTTCAAAGCAAATATCACTGCGACAAGCTCCAAGTCATGAGTGGGATAGTTCTTCTCATGGGTCCTTAACTGCCTAGAGGCATAGGCCACAACCTTTTCATGCTGCATCAAGACACATCTTAATCCTTTTCCAGATGCATCGCTATAGATCACGAATCCTCCGGGTCTACAAGGTATGGTCAAGATAGGTGTTGTAGTCAGACGCTTCTTCAGCTCATCGAACGCTGTCTGACACTCCTCTGTCCAGGTGAACTCCTGCTCCTTACGGATCAAATGGGTCATCGGTTCTGTGATCTTCATGAAGTTCTCCACGAACCTTCGGTAATATCCGGCAAGTCCAAGGAAACTTCTCACCTCTGAGACATTGGTAGGGGTTGGCCATGTCTTTACTGATGAAATCTTCGCCGAATCTACTGAAATACCATCTCCTGAGATAACATGTCCTAGGAATGTGACACAATCTAGGAGAAACTCATACTTGCTCAGCTTGGCATAAAGCCTCTCTCTCCTCAGCGTCTCTAACACTAGTCTCAAGTGCTCCTCGTGCTCCTCGTGGCTCTTCGAATACACCTAGATGTCGTCGATGAAGACTACCATGAACCGGTCTAGGTATTGGTGGAAGACTTTGTTCATCAAGTTCATAAATAAAGTAGGTGCATTAGTCCGTCCAAAGGTATCACTAAGAACTCGCAGTAACCATAACGAATCCTGAATGCTGTCTTTTGAATGTCTTCTCTTCGTACTTTTACTTGGTGATAACTCGATCTCAAGTAGATCTTTGTGAACACCACTGCTCCTGTCAACTGGTCAAAAAAATCATCAATCCGCGGCATGGGGTACTTGTTCTTAATAGTTAAAGCATTAAGGGCTCTATAATCAATGCACATACGTACTGTCCCATCTTTCTTAGGTACAAATAATACTGGTGCTCCCCAGGGTGATGCACTAGGACGGATAAATCCTTTATTCTGCAACTCCTCTAATTGTAGCTTCAGCTCATCTAGTTCCTTCTTCGCCAATCGGTATATATTAGAAGATACCGGTGCTGCTCCGGGTACTAGCTCAATAGTGAACTCCACGTCTCTATCTGGCGGTAAGCCTGGCAATTCTTCAGGAAACACATCCTCGAATTCCGCAACTATTGGTGGGGGTACCATCTCCATAGCCATGTAAGCTCCAGCTATTAGTCCTACTCCTTGCTCGACGGTCCCTCGTATGTACTCGAACTCCGGTTGATCTAGCGGTCTAAAAGTGACGCTACCTTTCCGGCAATCCAGTACAGCATTATACTGGCTTAACCAGTCCATGCCTAGCACAACGTCAAAGTATGGCATGGGTAATACCAAGAATTGTGCTCTCATCTCTCTATCGTATACGACTACCGAACACGTTCTAATAGTGCTGGTAACCGGCACGATACCTCCTCCGGTAAGAATCTTCCAACTCTTAGGTAAGGGAGAAGTAGCTACTCTATGCATTGCTACAAATCTACTAGATATGAACGATAGTGTAGCTCCAGAATCAAACAATGCAGTTGCAGATAATGATGCAACTAAAATGGTACCTGTGATAGCTTCCCCTTCTGTTTCCTCCTCAGTAGGTGCTATTGCAAAGGCATGTCCGTGCCTCTGTCCTCCGGTCTGCAGTCGAGCTCGATCAAACTGTGCCTGCTGTAGGGCCCAAGGTGGTCCCCTCTGAAGTCCTTCGGGTGCTGGTGGACGCTGAACTCCTGGTGGGGGTAGTATCCTCGGAACTAGTGCTGCTGGCCTCTGTCCGATCTGTAGTGCTGAGTCTCTGCACTATAGGCAGTCTCGGGCTTGGTGCTGGTTTGCTCCACAAATCATGTATGTCCCCAGTCTCTTTCGACAATCCTTCTCGAAATGTCCTCTCTTACCACAGTGGTAGCAAGCCGGGAGCTCTCTTTGTTGGTATGGTGCTGTCCTTTGTTGTGTCTGCGCTCCAGGACGACGGATCGGTCCTCCTTCTCTGGGCTGGCCTTTGGCTGGTGTGGTCGTGCTGGAACATCTCGCTCCTATGCCGATGGCCTCCTGGATCCTCGCCTCTGCAAGTACCTCCTCATAAGAAATCCTCGCTTGAGTGGTGGTATACCTCTGTAGCTCAAAAGTGAGGCCGTGATGGAATCTCAGGGCCTTCTCGAGATCATTGGGTATCAGGACGGTACCAAATCTGCTAAGGCGGCTAAACTCCATGGCATATACGTCAATAATCATATTTCCTTATTCTAGATGTAGGAACTGGGAGTACAGGGCATTTCTGACTGTAGTCGGAAAATACTTCGCATTGAAGTACTCTAAGAACTGTTCCCAAGTCTGGTTCTTGCCTACACTGTGCTCAATAGAATCCCACCAGTGATGGGCATTGCCTTTTAGTTGGGCCCTCACTGCGGTCATCCAAAGGTCTGGATGCAGTTGTGAAACCACTAGTAGCATCTCTGTGTTGGCAACCAAATCGGAGATCTCCTCTACAGTCTCGTTGCCTGAAAAAGTATCTGGTCCCATATGTCGGAACTATCAAACAGTGCCATATGTCTGAGCTGGTGGAGGTGCTGGTACTGGTGCTGTGACAGGTGTCCTCTCTAGTACTGCCATCAAACTCTGTCTCAACGTCTCGGTCTGATGCTACTGTGCTTGCATCATTGTCTGGAAGAACTGAAGCAACTATGGCTGTCCATCTGGTTGTGGCATCTGGGGTGGATAAGGTGGAGGTGGTGGTAATGGGACCTCTAGCTGTGCGGTAGGTGTCTCCTCAGATGTCGACCTCTCGATTTGTGGCATTGGCGTAGCCCCTGAAGTCTGGCCCTCGAAATGCTGTGTGGGAATCGTCTGGGAAGTTTGTCCCTCGTGTTGTTGTATAGGATCGCCCTGAGAAGTCTCGTGCCAATGTATCAGCGGGGCCTGTAGCGGTGGTTGCCCTCCAGATAATCCCTGGGGTACCTCCTCTCTTTGGGTGGTGTCGGTTGGCACCACGGTACTGGGTGCTCCTCGTCCACTGCGCAAGTTCATCTTGCTGCAAGGGATAGGACTTCATTAAAAAGAGTACGGAATCAAGCAAACATGATGCAGATATTTAGAAGTAACACGAAGGAAGTTCAAAGACGTAATCAAAGTGGATGAGACCTAGTAATTTCTATCATATTGCAGGCTCGCTGGGCATGTTACCATACCACAAGCGAAAATATAACCTGCATGGGCCACCACTAAAACCATGTCACACCCCAGTCCTAAAATACACGGGACCAGGCCACGTGGCAATAGCCAGCTGTCACATCTCCGAGGATATCCCAATTTAATGGATCCAAACGAAGAGTGCTACGCTGTCCTAAATAACTAACAAGTCCAATATCAACATCAAACAGGTAATCTAATATCATCCACAAAATAAACAATAAGAAAGTACTAAAATAAATACTGGAAGATAAACGTCAATCTCAAAATACTATAGTACAACCAAGAATGTCTGGTAGGGACAAACCCACGACTATGACAAAATAAAAGTACTGAATGATAGATAAAAAGAGTAATGACTAGGGCATCGGCTGACTAGGTAATGATGCTCTCAATCCTAGGCATAAGGCCTACCAACTGATCACGAAAACTCTAACGGTAGCACCTCTAGCTCCTCAGCTGTAGCGTACCTAGTCTCCTATCCTGGGCCGTACACTATGGGATAATATGTCTCGTCCAAATCTGGAAAGGTACCAGGTCCTCAGAGGGACGTAACAAGATACATAGAAGCATGCTATATATTTAAATACTGAATAAAATCAATAAATGGTGTGCTAACCATCTAAGTGAATGCAATATGAGGACAACATTGGTACGTATGGGTAGGCATAGGCATATAACGTCCATACTCCGAAGAGAGTGGCATCTGCATAATATAACGTCCATATCACTTTGAAGAACGTGGCATCTGAATAATATATCGTCCATATCGCTCCGAAGAATGTGGCATCTGAATAGTATATCATCCATATCGCTCCGAAGAATGTGGCATCTGAATAGTGGAAGTCATTGGATCCGTGGCTCCTTCGGATACTACGAATTCTAATATGTGTATCCCATACGCCTACTAGTTGTCCTCCTCGCCCAATGTAGATACATAAGTCGAATACTCGACATGCATACCACTTATCTATATGCCAAGTCTCTATAAATAATCCTGAGTTACGTACTAACCATGATACATGTCACACGCACCGATAGCTAGTCGAGTACGCGAACCCGCATCCCAATATGAATTTGTCACAGTGATACTTGTAAGAGTGTCAGGTCTTGGAAGATATCAGACTATCCTCCCAACTGGGGTGAGTCTACTAGTGACTAGGTCAAGTACACTACTCATCGACGCATCCGTCGACTGCGCCCGAGTCAATCTCGGACGCGCACAGTCATATAAAATAAAGCAACAAGATACCATACAACATATGCATCATTTAATTTAAACAGTAAATATGGCAAGATATCTCGCTTGGGTCCTCAAGATGTGAATGCCAATAGCCTATTCCTGTAGTCTCTCCTGGCTAGTCCAATGACCCTAAACACACAATATAATATAGCAAATATTGTCATCAGACACTAAGCAATACATACACACAACTTACGATGCTGCTCTTAGGTACTGACGCAAGATTACGGCTGGTCGACTACAGAGTCGCGTGTGCACGTAGCTAAGGTGCACACGTGTCCTGTCCTCAGTTACCGTGTCTTTCGCGACAATAAATTACCAAGTTATGGGTTACGAAACTACTTATGTTTTGTACAATAATCTATCCTTATTTCTCATGCTAAATGTACTTGGTTAATGTCTAGATTTTTAGGTGAATTACAAGTCTTAACAACAGGTCATGTGATTTGGGTAATTATTAATATATTTATTATTATCCAATCTAATTAACATACATGCATACACATCTATATGGTTTAATGTTATTTAGCTTGTGTCGACACACGACACGATGACACGATGATACGACGATATTATTACACAACGATACAAAGAAGGAAAGAGGGGCAATACAATGGTTACCTAGGCGTGGTTGAACGGGAGAGGGGCATGTGCTCGTCGACTGCACGTACTCCGGCGAGTGGCGGAGCTCCGGCGTCGGGCGGCATGCAAGGTAGCAGCCGCAGCAACTGCAGTAGTTACAGCAGCCTTGCAGCGGTGGCAGCGGGGCTTGGCCGGCGGAGGACGGTGCTGGAATGGCAGGGAAGGCAGTGCTGGTCGGGCTGGCGGTGGTGGTTGGCGGTGCTGGAGGCGGTGGTTCGGTCTGGGAGCAGTTCGAGTTCGACAAGGGGTCAATTTGGTTTTGAGGGTGGTGAAGATGGTGGGTGGCAGTCGGTGGTGCGGTAATGTTAGGGTGGTGGAGACGCGGTCAGGCGGCTAGGGGCTGTGGGGGTGGCGATCTGAGGTGGTGGTGGTATTGGAGAAGTTGGGGAAGGGAGAGGTGATGCTCGGGTTTTGAAGGGGGTGCTCGGCTAGGTATATTTGATGGTGGTGGTGATGTTTATAAACCTAGGGTTTCCAATAGGGAAGGATGTATATTTATATAGGAGGGGGATTATGGGCTGACCTCGGGACTTGGGCGGGCCAGGGCTCTTTGGGGTGGGGGCTGGGCCACATGAAAGGGTGTACATGGGCTTGGTTAGGTCTTGCTTTGGGGTAAGTTTGGCCTCTAATTTAATTAAATTAAAAACTAATGCACACGGCGTTCTTTTGTCAATTGAAAACATATAGGATTAAATTTGGGTGGAACACAAGAGTCATGGGCGTAGCAGGCTCAGAATAGGTTAATACCCTAATTTGGGTTATATGGAATTGGGTTGTGTTTGTGCCTCAAATTCAAATAGGAATAGCCAATTATGAGAATTTTGGTTTATTGGAATAATACATGAACGTTTGTGACGCATATTGTGCAGCTAAAATGAAGCGCAATATTAGGTATTTAAAAGTTACACAAGGGTCAGATGGGTAGTCTGGCATGTCTAGGAGATGTGTATGAACTTGGTTTGGAGGTAACTACTAGTGTAGCGCTCTAATCATCGAAGCAACGGTGAGGTGTAATAAGTCACATAATTATTGTATATTAATATTAATTGTATCCAAATTAATCCTAGTCTCTCAATCTAAATTAAATTAATCTTAAATTGGTCGAGGGGGTTTACAATACTGTCAGTTTCAGAATCAGTGGGATTGCTATCCCCAGCCTCGGATTCTGAGAAATGGGGATTCCTGTGAAGAACGAGCTCATGTCTCCGAGAACGAGTATTTTAGTATACTCCTTTATAGGAGAAGACAAGTTGGTCAAACCTCTTCTAGATGGGTGTTCTTGAAAAACTTTGTCTTGATTGTCTCCCGCCACGGGGAAGATGCGAAGCCATGTATGCTGGAGCAAGGAGCAGTTCATCATCATCACACTCCTGGTTGCAATTTGCTTTCATGTCGAGGTTTATGAGACATAGTATAGGTCAATCGGTTAAACACAGACCGTTTTGCTGATGCACATCAATATTTGATTACAACTATATAATAATTGCAACGATGTTCATTAGGAAACACTATTGTAAATTCAGAATGGTCTCTCTCTTTACGCTTTTGTACAATAAGATTACGTAAATCTAAAAAGGGAAGAGAAGAGAAGGAAAAGGGCAGACTCTGCCTCTTACATGAGATACATTGAATCTTCTATACACATTTTTAGTCCCCTGTGTGTAGAGTGAGGTGCTGGCTTGATTAGCGAATAATTCGTCACCTCTCGAGCTTTCTTCCTTCAGGGATGATAGGAAGTTGTTCCTAGAAGTCCTCTTATGTACACCTGTATAATCAGAATATTATTATAGAAGCATAAAAAAATTGGATCCATGCGGCATAGAAAAAAGTTTAGCAAGAAATGGACTGAAAGATCACCATGCGGCCCAATTAGGCGATAGCCATGCGGACCAAACGATCGAAGGCAGTTTTGGCCACAGATGGATCTGACATAACTCTCTAAGAATGAGATAACACTGACACACAATCCTGACAGAGAAGGATTTTCGGAATGTCTCGAAAGATGTGAACTCACTAAAAGACAGAAGTCTCAGAAAATGTGCAGCACTACGTGTACAACACAGAAAAAGACTCTCATGCGACTCTGGACCATGCATCCCAGACTCCACGCATCCCATGAGACTCTGTCCAATGCGTCCCAGACTCTTTGTGGCCCATGCGACTCTGGCCCATGCGTTCCAAACTCCATGCATCCCATACAGCTCTGGTCCATGCGTCCCAGACTCCATGCGTCCCATGCGGTACTGGCCCATGCGTCCCATGCGACTCTGGCCCATGCGTCCCAGACTCCATACGTCCCATGAGGCTCTGGCCCATGCGTCCTATACGACTCTGGCCCATGCATCCCAAACTCTATGTGGTTCATGCGGCTCAGACCTATGCATCACAAACTTCATGCGTCCCATGCGACTGTGGCCCATGCATCCCAGGCCCCATGCGGCCTCTGCGATTCTTGACTTCGTATGCCCCAGATTCCTAAATAAACCAAATCGTGATGTTGTAACAAGGTGATCCTCTCCAACAAAGTAGCATGCCACGTGTCCAATTGACCAAGTCGCGCCCATAAAGGACGAGAAGATATTCAGCAACAAGAAAATTTTAACAAATGTTCACATAAAAGCTGAAGCCCAGATTCTCGTGCACAGTTGTAAATCCTTTTTGTTAGGGAAAGACACATGGCAACTTCCAACGTCCATGCGGTCTGAAATCCTTGCGACCATAGAACAACTATAAATAATAGAGTACTACCACTATACAACCCCCGGCTGGATATCTGTGAATCTACACTCGAGAAAGAGAGAAGAGTTTCTACATCGGATCATCCACGGAGTAAAGAGAGTTGCTGCACTCCTAACCCTCCATCGTCACCCCCAGAACACAAAATTTGTACTTAGATTGTCTTATCGGACCTCTTTGTACTTTCTTTTATTTATTGATTAAATAAAGCTTTTTCTTTAGACTTTCAAATTTAATGGCAAACATGAAGGTGACTCTGTTGGGGACGTCCTTCTCCTCTGTTGAGAAGTCAGTGACACAGTCTGATGCGTCCAAGATCGGCTGGACGCAAAAGATGCTGGTGGTTTACTTCGACCAGCAAGCGTTCGAGGACATGCTCCCGGAAGGAAGTGTCAGTCCTTTCCCAAGGCTAGCCAAGCCCAAGGAAACCCTACAGGCAGTTGGTAGCGAAGGTCGTTGTGCCTCGCCCAACTGCGGAGGGGGCGCTTCCAACCGCTCAACCTGTTGTTGACAGCCAGGCGCACACCTAAGACATCCACGTCCATGCCGTCTCCCTAACTAACATGGAAACTACTCAGTGCCTAGACTCTGGTAAAGGAAAGTACTATGATACCAGTCATTCTGGTGCTGAAGCAGGTTCTATATGACCAAGATTGAGGTCGTATAAGACTGACAGACGGCCTCATACAGACTCAGCTCACAGCCGCAGGAAGACGTCCCCATACGGCACAAACAGCAGCAGAATTTTTGTCTTCGTTCGTATCTCATACGGCCCAGATTCTATGCGTTCTAATGAGAACGGCGAAGAACCAAACTTGGAATCTGCGTACTATACGCCCGCAGGGGCTAAGTCAAAGAGGCCCAGGACAGTGCAAGTTCGCCAAGCTCAAACAACTTTTCAGTCAGTCGACTGTCAGAGGGAACCGCTAATCATTACGCGGCCCCTAACAGAAAGTTATATAAGACTGCCCCATGTGTCCAGCCTCCAGCGGCAAATGGACAGGATCGGTCTAAAAAGTCTCCCGTCGAAGATCTGAGGCAAGTTCGTGTACGAACCTCGGATCCGGGGGCCAACACAACACCTATACACCCGTGTGCTCATTCTACCCGGGCCCATAAAAAGGGTACAAAGGTAGAATAATCCTCGCTTGACTTGCACAACGTGATCAATCACAAGCGCAAAAGGAGGAAAACAGCTACGGCCAGTAAAATATCCTCTCCAGGGCATCAATGTGCCAAGATTATCATTAACTGCTGCTGCAACGGAGTGGTAGTGCCCACAAGCAGGAAGTCAGCCTTCCAACGACTGCACCAGAAGATACTTGCCCGGCAACAACCCTGAGGTCAGGTACAAGCGCCAGAGGGAAAGGATCTACCCTTCGTTATATGTTACTCAGCTCAGAAGATCCCCTCCACCAAAGGAGAAAACAAGTCCAACACCTCAAGTCCATCACTCACGACCAGCGTGTTGAGAAGAAGACTACTAATAGGACCGGCAGCAGGAACCATGGAAGGAGTTATCCAGGGCACTCGCTCGAGGAAGAAGCTGTCAGCCGCTGGGGATAGTTCTTTCTCAGAACCCCTAGGGGTTCCCCAAGCTAGGGGTAGTAAACCCCTGGACCTATACAATAATCTAGCATTCCAGAAAGATGATGACTCTCAAGGAACATATTCCAAAATCCCTAAGGGTAGCTACTCTCGCAAAAATGACAGCCTCCTACGAATCTGAGGATGACACAACCCCGCCAGTCTTCCTAAAAGATGGCTTACTGCAAGATTCTGAGACAGAGAGTGCGGCATCCACTGCTCTGTCCATCTCTCCCCACGTGAGATTACTATGACGCCCCCACTGACCGACAATGCCTTGAGTCTCTCAATAACATGATACAAACCATGAATGCATCGATGTTAGCCTTGACTCAAACAATGTTGGAAATTAGGGCAAACTTGGCCTCTTAGCCGGCAAGGACCTCTACGCCAGCTAACATGGATCCCGGGACCAACACGACTTCAAACACAACTGCTCCACTCGTGGGTGGCAATCCTCCCCAATCTGGTTCCTCAGCCTCTTCAGCAGCAGACTAGGCTAAGGAAGCAATGAAAGAGGTCCGAGAACTCCGAGCTCGACTGGTTTCCATGGGTAAACGAAACTCACTCTGCGATCTCGGAGTACGCCAACCATACCCCAGAGGCATATTCAGCAGTGCCCACTTGTGCCTACTACAGGAAGTCAGGACACACTTGGGATGTTTATAGGAGGAGGCTGAAGGTGTGCCTGTTTTGTGGATCCACAACACACCAGATGAGGGATTGCCCTACAATACCCCCATTTGGTGGAGCACGGGGTCAGAAAGAAGGAGTTAGACCACCTGTGGCACAACATCATGCCCCACACTGATAGAGGGAGACACCCAGCAGGGCGGGGCATTTGTAATGGCAGTCAAAAAGGACGGCACTTTAGGTGATAAGTTAGCTTGTTTTGTCTTGTTCTGTTTATTTTCTTTCCATCTGTTGTTTGCGTGTTTAGTTAGTACCTTATAGACTGTTTGTGTATTATTGTGTAGCTAGTATACCCTGACGGAGACTAAAAAACTATAATGGACAGAGACCATAGCTAGTATTTTTTTAAATTGCATGTTGTATATTTAGTTTAGACTGGGGTTGACCTAGAGGGGGTTACGATCTTCTTTAATTTTGAGGACAAAACTTTTCTAAGGTGGGTAGGATTGTCACCCTCATATTTCCAATTAAGCGTAGTTTGGTAATTGACACGGATAATTTAAATTTTAGGATGTGTTATATTTAAATATTATGCATGCATGATTAATTAATTATTGTATTATTTATTGATTGATAGTTGTAGAGTTATTTTAGACTTGTGTAGTGGACCTAACCTATTTTATTAGTTGCATGAACCAACATTTTAGATTGGTTTAGTTTGAGCCCATGAATTAGGCCCATGGATTAGGAGGTTGGATTAATTAATGAAACCATTAGACAAGAACCTTTCCTCCCTAATTAATCTCTTCATGAAAGGCCCCAAGGGGTAATTGAGATATTTCATATTGCATGGAGATGGTGTACATGGCCTGCCCTAGTAAAAGGAGAGAGAGTTCTCTAATTTTATTTTATTTCCAAATCTTTTAGATCTACATTTTCCCTCTTCCAATTTTCTTCATTCCCTCATCATTCCTCCACTAATTCTTCACAAATTCCTTCTCTAATTTTTCATTGAGGC